>JAPMOQ010038358.1:198554-359676 GCA_026543055.1 Argiope trifasciata
ATTGAATCAGAAAGCATTAGTGTATTGAATCAGAAAGCATTAGTGTAGAAAGAAAGCATTAGTGTATTGAATCAGAAACCATTAGTGTATTGAATCAGAAAGCATTAGTGTATTGAATCAGAAAGCATTAATGTAGACGGAAAGCATTAGTGTATTGGATCAGAAAGCCTTAATGTATTGGATCAGAAAACATTAGAGTATTGGATCAGAAAGCATTTAATGTAGACGGAAAGCATTAGTGTATTGGATCAGAAAGCATTAATGTAGACGGATTGAATGCCAAATAGATGCCGATTGTCCAAGACAAACTTAACGCACCCAAATGGGGACACAGGAATCAGAATTCTAGGCCATTACTTTCCACTGCCGACTACGAGGCTGAGGTTTATAGAACATTATTTGTCAGTAGAGGTTGATAGAGTATTATATATACTCTATAAACCTCTACTCATATAGGTTTATAGAGTATTTAGAGTATCAAAATAGTCTATAAACCTCAGTAGAGATTTATAGAGTATTATTTGTCAATCATAGAGTTGACCCCCTAAACGGAAAACTCTATGGTTGAAAAATAAGTTGCAAGATAAACTTATCCAGTTTTAACTTTCTCTTAATATTTATTCTGTGATACCATTAAGGCAATTCCTAATGCATTTATAGCTTTTATTTCTTATTTGTACAGATATTATGCCTTTTATCGACCCATTTTATATACTAAGTCATTTTTATTACTCTTTCTAGACCAGTGACTCTTGTATGTTAGTTATTATGTACATATAATTTAAAGCAACTGACATTGAGTTCTTTAGCGATTTTCATCCTTCATGATTTCAAGGAAACAGTTCAATTTTAATATCAATATTATTTATCCAAAAACTGGTAAACATGCTAGTTTGCGAATAGGAAAGAGCGACGATGAAAAATCATTCTGAGCTTATAAAGTTTAAAGAAAAGAATTCTCAGATTTGCGTTTTGACTCCGCAAGAATTTTACTTAACACTACTTTTTCATTAACACTTTTATCGATGAATGAACACTTTTATCTTTAAATAAAAAGTAAAAGGCGAAAATTCAATGAATCATAGCAAAGGGGAGACTTGAACAATTAAATTTACCTTCTGTTTAGCACTGTGATACATTTCTAAGTAGATTTTGAGGCACCCTATACACCTCGTGACATGGGGTGACCACCACCACACCTTTTTCTCGCCTACAGCCGACCACCCCGCCACCACTGAACGTAGCAGTAACGACAGGATTTGATGTGGTCGACTGCTGAATGAGTAGTGTCCCACCTTACATGGACCGATCAGCCAAACTATCATTCCTTTCGGGGTAGTCAATAGCCGTCTTTCTTCCCACCTGCACACTCTCAAACAGCTGGAATGAAACTGTCCATCTTCAACATCATGTCCTTCAGAGTTTCGAGACGAGCTGGTACCATCAGTGCTGTACTTAAATCATTATTTACAATCTTCAGGTCTTTCCTTAACTCTGAGACCTCCATACATTCCATTAAATAGTGGTAAACCGTACCACCAATGCATTTATTTTCAAGCCTTCTTCCAAATCTTTGGAAATACGCAGAAAATACTCCCGTGTCCAGATATTATTTGGATTGTAAGTGGATGGCATCTTCTCATTTTAATTTCCGGATTAGGAATAAAGTCGAAAGGGACTCTTCCGTTTTTGGACATCTACCATCTGTCAAACTATTGTAGTTTTATTTCTTCCCCTTTTAAAGCACCACCTCTCCCATCACCTGTGCGGAAATCCGCCATTGGGGAAGACAATAAGACAAATACGGGAAACCATTTATGAAATACTGATACAAGATTTTGCAATGCTTATGTTTTTTTCCAACAGATGGATCTGTTTTGGCAGTAGGATGTGAAGATGGTAACATATACATATGCGGAGCGAAAAACCATGGTTATCTGTACAAGATGCATATGGTGCTAAAGGTAAAAAAACTCTTTATGTACGCTTAACAATTCAGAACATTATGAGCAAGGAGAAAATATTTTAACCCTCCACTAGCACTAAATTTAAAGCCATCACGCAATCAGATTAAATGGGCAATTTGCCTATTTTATTTGCCTTTTGATATATTTACAATCGAAGAAATACTTATTTACTATTTCATTAAGACAAATTTATGTAGTTATAAAGAGGTAAACACTCATAATCAAAATCACTGGCCAAATTTCATGCCCATGAGATATGTTGCAACTGTTTAAAGGCTAAAAATATTTCTACAACAAAGAGTTAATAGCAGGGCCGCGCTATCCTGGTTGGTACAGCGTCAGTCTCGTAACCGAAAGGTAGCGAGTTCTGTCCTCGTCTCGGCCAAAGATCGCCGTGTTGCTAATGGCAGGTGGGACACGTTAATTAGGTACTCCAAGTTCCCATAACAAGTGACACCTCTGAAACAGGGATGAGTCGGTCTCTGATTTGGATCTCAATGCTGACTTGCGGATGGATGAATGAGTTCGACCGCCCCCTAAAGAGAGTTGTGTCGTGTGTGTTGAGCAAAGTCGTCCTTTCACCTGAAAGGTGCTCGTTCACAACGAAAGGCGCACACTTCTGCCTTCATTCAAAATAGCTACTTCTCATTCGGTTTGGTAGGACCTAGTGCCATTACACAGAACAGAACAGAACAGAGTTAATAGAGGTGACATAAAAAACAGTGGCTTGATGTTGCCTGCAAGCTACTTGCCAACCTTGGTTAAATAATCTGAGACTTATATCTCCAAATTTCTGAAGAATATTTTACTTTTGAGGTTATGTTTAACATATCAGAAATTTGGCAGAATTGGTTTTCAAACCTGGCGTTTATCTTTAACATTCTTTTTAATTCATTGATATGTTAATGGATTCGAAAAGAAAGTTTTAAAGGTTATATTTCATCCGTAATTTTTTTTACTTCCAAATTTTTTTTTTTTCGTTTTGTTTGGATATTCTCAATTTATTTTATCTCTGATGTCAAAATTAATCTGTGGTAAAACAGTCAAAGAGAGGGAACATATTTCAAATATGACGATTTGTTATTAAATTCCATAGACATTAAAGTAATATGTTGTCATTTAAGACTCGTCCATATAAATAAAAATGAATGTTTGTCTCTTATGCGCTGCCGTACCGCTCATCCGATTCCGGTAAAACTTCGACAACCTATATTTTTGCTGTTACCAACGGCCCTTTACAAGCCCGCCGACAGACATATCAGCGATTTAAGCTTAGATGGGCTTCCCTTGTCTTTCAGAAGCGTTAACTAGGGCCAAGAGTACGATTTAGCTACGTCATGCTTCACATTCGCTTGCACAACCCCTTTTTACAGGGGGGCACATTCATACAACTCACAGACAGAACACAGAAAAACAACCATGCCCGAGCCGGGGCTCGAACCCGGGACGTCCAGGTCACGGGAAAGACACGCTACCCCTATGCCAGGACGCCGGGTCGACAGCATATTGCTTGCACTTACGCGAAGGTTTTAGACACAATACAATCATCTGCAGAATTAAAAATATTTTCAAATCTATTTACTACATCTATTTAACATGGATTAACCGCCAAATAACTCGCCAAGAAGATACAACAAATTTAGTGAAGATGCTGAATTCAAGCTAGACGCTAATATTTCAGAGCTATTGCAATTAAATGCAAGTCTGTCTCAGAGATAATGGTTTTAATAGAGAGTGGGCGATATAGGTTTGAAATTTTAACTAAGCATTTCAAAACAATTTCGCGTTTTTATCAGTAACTTCCGAAAATATTATTATGTAAATAATTTTACACCATCTTAGTTTTCAAAAAATTATTTTTTTCAACTGTATTAAAGATTTTACAATGTAAATATATTTTCTATGTTTAATCAATTTTAAAAAATATATATTTTAAGCACATTTTTTTAACATTAAATTTGAGAATTCTGAACGAATAGGAAACGAATCACGTGATACAATAAATAGTTTCTTTCATTACCATTCTGAAAGAGCACCAAGCTTTACAATTCTAAAAGAATACACAAATCTAATACATAAAAATGAATATTTGTTTGTAGAATGGAATAATAAAAATAGAATAAATGCTATTTATGATTCTCCTTTATGTATCCCTCCATTTCAATGAATGTACTCATTGCCAAAAATATTCTACTAATCATTCTTAACCAATCAAGATATCTATTTCAAAATTCAAACGATATTTCCTAAATTATTTTTTGTGTGGCAGCAACTCGCCGGTACCAGCTAGTTAATATATAAAATTTAAAATATCTTACCACATACAACCATATGAAATATCTTACCTTATTTATTACTAGCCGCCTTTGGCGACCAGCTGGTTCGCCATGAGTAATTCATTCTAAAATTTTCAATTAAATCACATATTCATTAGCCTTGAAGTAATTCCGGGCATGCATTGGCCTGAAATTAATATTTTCTTTAAGATGATGGACGGAAAGTTCTAAAAGTACAACTTTTCCTAATAATATTCTTTAATTTTATAAATCAGTCAGTTTGAACCATCGGGTATGCTTCCAAAATATTTAAAAAAAAATTGGATGATGTTGCCAAAATATTAAATATGTTTTTTTAAAGAAAGCGAGAAAGGGAAAAAAAGTATTAAATTAATGATACAGATATTGCAAACGATTACATAAAGATGCCATTGAGTCGGGACTTCAATGCATCTCCTGTCTAAATTCAATCAGGTTTACCGTAAATAAAGAAGATTTATTGACTTAATGATATAGATATTGCTTTGCTTTACATTTATTTTTTAAAGAAAATATCACATTTTATATTTATTTTATTTTTTCCAGTCACGTGCTGACAGTTGCATTTCTGTAGATTTATTTTGCGATGATAGGTTTTTTTTATTTAAACTTCCGGCATTGTTTTCTTTTATTTTATCCAGTCACGTGATAAAAAAACATGGTTAAAATATTACTTTAAAAATTCGTTAAAAATAGAAGCTTAAGTTATACATTAAAACACTGATACCATTAGAAGGCTAATTTTTTTATCTTTAAATTGATATAAAAATCATGCTTGTGCAATAATATTTTCGGAAGTTATGGCGGAAAAACGTCGAAATTTCACTTAAATTTTAATTAATTCAAATTCTAATTAAAAATTCGAAAAAAGGGCTGCGAGGTGCACATTCCGGACCTCCAAGGTATACATGTACCAAATTTGGTAGCTGTAGGTCCAACGGTCTGGCCTGTAGAGCGCCAACACACACACACACACACACATTGAGCTTTATTATAAGTATAGACTAGCCGCCTTTGGCGACCAGCTAGTTCACCAGGAGTAATATGTTCTAAAATTTACAATTAAATACCAATTTGCCTTGCTCTCTTTATAACTTCTCAGCCAAATATGTTCAAACTTCAATACTCACGTAATTCATATTATTATAGAAGCCTTACGATTATTTGTTCACTGCACTATATATCTCTCTACAATAAGCTGTCATGGAATTATGCCGAAAATATTACATTTTATATTTGTTCCATAACATTACGCTTATTTTCAAACACGTTTTGAACATCACACTTCCCACTGTTCGATTTCAATAAGAGTTAATTTTATTATTCAGTTTGAGTTTTTGTCAAAATATGACGGCAATCACTTGTACACTCTTAACGTACTCTTACAGGTTAAATTCTATTTCATTTTGTGAGAAAATAATTGTTGGAAAATAGAGTTATAATATAATTTTAAATTCATTAAAAATAGAAACTGAATTTATAGGTTCAAACATTGTTATCAATGAAAAAACGTCATTTTTAAGAAGATTTTAAAAAACAGTTTTATGCTGTAATATTTTCAAGAGTGAGCGTAGAAAAATTACAAATATTAATTTAATATTAATTAATTAAAGTCCCAAAAAATTTCGTCTAGGTATACTTTTTCATTCTCCAAAGTAAATGTTGCATACCAAGCGCTATATCTTTAGATACTGTTGTAGATGTACTTATTTATTATAAATGTTCGTTGTGTCGGTTTATATTTTTGTTGCATGAAGCACGGTTCACCTTTCGAAAAACGTTCCGAGCTCAACAAGGAACGCCATACTTTATGAACTCTTTAGTTTATTGTATATGATTTTAAAAAATTATAAATCAAATGTAAAATCTGCAAATACAGAACTCTAAACGTACTTAACTCTACCATCTTTTTCAGAACGAGTGGCCCATTTTGCAAGTGGATTGGTCCGGTGATGGCGAATCTCTGCAGTCCTGCTACAGAAACGCAGATTTTTGCGAAGTTGCTCTCTGTAAGTCTGCATTCGAGTGAATATAATTACAAAAAAACATTTGCAACAAAACACATTATTTAGCGGAGTTCCATTTATAGATGCACCGTAAAGAAACCAAAAAGAATTGTTTGTCTTTCTCAATTATTTCTAATTGAGAAGCATCACATTTTAAAAATATATTGAATGTTGCAAATTCGGACATTTTTGCAATGATTTTCAAGCTATTTAGTTTCTTTTTGGAAAAATGGGAATGTTGTATTGCACCCAAATTAATTAAATAAATAATAGTGTAAAACATTCTCTTTACATATATGTGGGAATTGCTTAAAATCTCTCAACTCGGATCGCATCCCATATGGCGCCATGTTGGCCATAACGTGATGCTTCCCCGCCATTATGGGATATGAGAGTTCAGCGCTGAGACTGTAAGACGTACAGCTCACGCTCTGTAACTTTTTATGGGTTAAATGTTAGTTTAGTTGTGTTTTGCTCTTTTAAATATTCATGAATACGTTTTACATAAATTCTGGTCATTGCCTTTTACCACATTACCATATATATATATATATATATATACACACAGAAGTGACAAAAGTCATGGGATGATTGTTAATATCGTGTCGGTCCTCCTTTTTCCCGGCGAAGTGCAACAACTCGACGTGTCATGGAGTCCACAAGTCGTTGTAAGTCCTCTGCAGGAATATTGAGCCATGCTGTCTGTATAGACGTCCATAATTGTGAAAGTGTGGATGGTGCAGGAGTTTGGGCACGAACGGACCTTTCGATGATGTCCCATAAATGCTCGATGGGATTCATATCGGACGATCTAGGTGGCCAGATCATGCGCTGGAATGTTCCGGAATGTTCTTCGAACCAATCGTGAACAGTTCTGGCCCGGTGACATGGCGCATTGTCATCCATAAAAATCCCATCGTTGTGTGGGTACGTGAAGTCCATGAATGGCTGCAAGTGATCTGCAAGCAGCTGAACATAACCTTTTCTGTCAATGATCGGTTCAGTTGCACCAGAGGACCGAGTCCATGCCATGTAAAAACAGCCCACATCATTATGCAGCCACCACCAGCTTGAACAGTGCCTTGCTGACAGTTTGGGTCTATGGCTTCGTGGGGTCTGCGCCACACTCGAACTCTACCATCAGCTCGTAAAAACTGAAATCGGGACTCATCTGACCACGCCACGGTTTTCCACTGGTCTAGGGACCAGTCGATATGCTCACGAGCCCAGGAGAGTCGCTGCAGGCGATGTCGTGCTGTCAGTAAAGGCACTCGAGTCGGTCTTCTGCTGTCATAGCCCAAGGAAGACAAATTTCGCCTCACAGTCCTATCGGACACGTCCCTCGTACGTCCCACATTGATTCCTGCAGTTATTTGACGAAGTGTTGCGTGTCTATTAACATTGACCATTCTACACAGACGTCGGCGGTCTCGGTCGTTAAGTGCAGGTGGTCGCCCACTGTGCTGTCCATGATGGGATGTGATGCCTGAAATTTCATACTCTCGGCACACTCTTGATACTGTGGATCTCGGAATGTTGAATTCACTAACGATATCCGCAATGGAATGACCCATGTGTCTAGCTGCAACTAACATTCCACGTTCAAAGTCTGTTAATTCTCGCCGTGCCGCCATAAATCACGAAAAACCTGTTCACATGAATAACTTGAACACAAATGAAAGCTCTGGAAAACGAACTGCGCATTTATACTTTTTCACTGCGATACTATTGCCTTCTTTATATTTGCATATTGCTATCCCATGACTTTTGTAGCTTCAGTATATATATATATATATATATATATATATATATATGTATATATCAATTTTATTGTTGAATAAATTCTCTGTTCCATTTTTCTTTTAACTGGATTTGAAGGGAAAAAATGTTCATGTTCAACGGAATTCGAGCAGTTACGATTCCTAATAGATGGATAGCTTCAACAATAAACATAAAGTTGTAATGAGCATCTGAGTGTGGTTTCTACAGTGAGTACATCAACTGAATACTAACTTATCAGATACAGCTGCAACTTGATTCCTATGATGCACTTGTCAATTATTGTCATGAAGATTCAAATAAACACATCGTCAGCTTTTAACTAACACACAAGTTTATTGAACGAAAATAGCGACTTGCAACTTTACAAGAAATTGCCCACAATTAGTGGGTATCAGTTCTTATACACGAACAGAATATTCGCTAAACAACTCATTTGCATGATAAAGAAAGATCTAGAATGTTAGAGAACATAAGAAAACAATTTAAAGATTAATGCTTTGGATACAACAGCCATGGCAAGCATCGAACCCGGAAACTCTGGGTTTGGATCGCGTGCTTTGACCATTCCGCCACTGAGCTCGTGGTAAACTTTCTTTATGCGGCAATATATCTTGGAGAGCACGCCAATCAAACTATGTTGTTCACAATGAATTGGAATTTTTTTTCTGATTTCATAAATTTTGCTTGAGTCAATTAATTCCATTGAGTCTTTGGAGCCGCATAAGCTGCATGACTTTAATATTCATCTTAAGATTACTATCTTCATGGTAAAAATTTGACTACGTTTTTTCTCAGTTATATTCCATATGCTGATCTCAAATTTCCGAGGACTAAACATTTTGCACTTGATGAAGCATGATGGAGCACAGCACCCGATGAAGCATATTTCCAAAGATTTGGAAGAAAGTAGGAAAATAAATGCATCTGTGGTACGGTTTACCACTGTTTAATGGAGTGTATGGTGGTCTCAGAGTTAAGGAAAAAACTAAAGATTGTAAAAAATGATTGAAGTACAGTACTGATTGTACCTGGTCGTCTCAAAATCCTGAAGGATGTGATGTTAAAGATTGACAGTTTCATTCCAACTGTTGGAGAGTTTGCAGATGGGGAGAAAGACAGCTATTGACTACCCCTAAAAGAATGTTAGTTTGACTGTTAGGTCCATGTAAAGTTGGACAATACTTATTCAGCAGTCGACCATAGCACGTCCAGTCAATACTGCTTCGTTCAGTGGTGGTGGGGTGGTCGGCTGTATACAAGAAGAAGAAGCACCCGATGAAGAAGAAAACATGAATCAATAAGATTCAACATGACGTACGGGACACAATGTATGGGCATTATCATAGAAACATATTTTGCATTAAACTGTTACAGATTCCACTACTACAAAGTTTGTAAAAGTCACCGAGTTTGTTTATACTGGGTGATGGTGCGAAAACACAGTCAGCAGACCACAGTAGGAAACAATAACGATGTTTATTTACTCGAAGATACTAATACAAATGTAACAAATATGTAGAGCTAAGACGAACACACAGCAGCAGACTACAACAGACAGTATCCCACAAGTAGCAATCGACTACAGCACACAAAGCGACCAAACAGAGTTTAACATAGAGGGAATCTTCGGAGCTTTGCTCTATGGTCTCTCCAAACGGCTGAAATTCTCCATTATATTTTTGCTTTAGCTGTATCCAATTGCAACCTTACTATTATATAATTGACAACTCCATACATAACATGAAGCTGCTTCTATATTAAACGATATGACTTGGCACACACTTCAGTTAAGCACTCGCTTGATTTCTACACAACGCTGGACTATTCCGCCTTTGCATCGTTATCCTATCGACTGTTCGTTTCTTGTCTTTGACTCCAACTCCAATTCATTGCAGCTTGAGACTGCAGTCATTTTATATTTCTCGGGGGTGGGCCGAGAACTTTCTGGACCAATCAGGAATATCTCATTTCCTATTGGATGGATCGTTAAAATTCTCAAAGTTTCCAGCATAATCTATTTTGTAGCCAAAAAAGCCAGATTTGTCACCAAGTCTCCAAATGATCGCCAAATCTGTTGCCACACTCTGGGATTACTGATTAGGCACCCGAGCAGCATCCGATACAGATGATTGTAAATCGATCTTTCCAGTCATGGAGCTAACCATACTGGGAAGCAGCATTACAGATTTTTTACAATATTATAGCCGTGCATCATAGGAATTTATCATGTTTTGCGTTATTCTTATTGCTCTAGATATAATTAAAAACTTCAAAATTTTTTTCAAATAGAAAAGTTGATTTTACTTAACAAAAATGCAATTAACCTAGTTAAAACATTCATTCATATTCCTTTTTCAATTTCCAAGTTTATACTGAGATATTCAGTGACATTAGTGTTGCTGTTAATCTCTTATCATCATCATAAGCAATCAAATGAATTGAAAACACAGCCCATGTTTGATTATTTTCAGAATTATTGTGGTAACATCTTAATAAGACAGTAACAACCAATTTGAAGAGCGTTCGCATTGGTCGAATGGATAAGTTGGTTCGATCCTTGTCGGAATTCAACCTACACATTGGCTCAATTCTAGCCAACGCTATCGCCAAATAATTACCCATCTTACAGATTGTAATATTTTTTATTTATTCTACTCTCGATTGTTAAAACTGTAATCGATTGTTCAAACTGTCTCATATTGTTTCAGGGAAAGTGGCGGAATCGAAGCGAGTGAATTCTGCTCTGTCTAAAAGTATGGACTGGCCTCAACACACGTGCATTCTTTCGCATAATGTCTTAGGTGAGTTGGTCCCTAAGACCAGTTTTTCACATTTCAGATGAAGAAATAGAGCTTCGATAGTTTCTATAATCTGCTCTTATAATAAATTCAAATGTTTGAAGTATTTAAATTTAATAGTAAATAATGAACAAAAATTCTTTTGTCACTGTTTAGAGGTTTAAAAAAAAAATCGTAAAAACATTACAGGATAATATTGCCTCATTGAAACGCAACATTGCTGAGTCTGCTAATAAGATGACTCCTATTAGCATATCATTGAAGAAGATGAATTTTTGTTTATCGACGTACATATAAATAAGAAGTCAAATGCTGTAGTAGCAGATAGATAGAGCTAATGAATTTTTGAGATGTTGATTGTCGTTGTGTGTATTTCAAATAGATGTGCGTTCATCGATAAGTATGTTTTTTTTTTTATTTTTCTTTCTGGTTGCGAGATGTAACCACGTTTCAATAAATTTCAAGTCATTCTCTAATCGTTATTGCTTGGATCGCTTTCTTAATTAATAAATGCAAATTACTAATTAGGCCAAATTTATTTCAAGATAATGTGACATAAAAAGTATGTTTTAAATGTTAAATTATGCTGCTCTTTCTTTAGCATGAGAAATTTAAAAATGTATCTTCCTTTTGATATTTATACAATGCAAAAAAAGATAGTTAGGAAATGCCTTTTTACAACATTCTAGGAATTTGGAGAGCTGTCGAAGGCGCTTTTTATCTCAGCTGCCACAGATTCGGACCCAAATTCGCAGCCGCCGCTCAGGACGGATACATCAGGATATTTCATTATCCTTGCAGAGAAGCTGAACAAGTAAGATGTTACACTTTCTAAATTCCAAATGGTTTTTATGTTCGTAAGTAACTTTGACTCTTCTGACTTTAGTTGTCCCATTTCTTTTCGAAAGTTAGTTGCTGGATTTTCAAAAAAAATAGAAATCCGTTTTCTATACCACATAAAATAAATGGTAAAAGAAACAAAAATGCCTCGAAGCCTTAAGCATTTATCCTATTTTTCTATTATCTCATACTAATCGCCTTCATTAACCAAATTATTCGTCAGGATTACTGGTTATGTAAAATTCCATTTGAATTTTTTGTTGGCGACTTATTCTTCCAGAAACTAGCTAGACACTTATAAGCAATCACGTGATTGCTTTACAAGCTTCGTGTCATTAAGATTTTCTGTCATCGCCTCTATCTATATCTATACTTATAATAAAGCTCAATGTGTGTGTGTATGCTCTACAGGCCAGACCGGTGAGCCTACAGCTACCAAATTTGGCATATATAGACCTTGGAGGTCGGAAATGAGGACCTCGGAGCAATTTTTGCAAATTTTTAATTACAATTTGTATGAATTAAAAATAAAGCGAAATTTCGACGTTTTTCCGCCATAACTTTCGAAATTATTTTAGCACAAAATTGATTACTACACCACTTGATTATTAGAGATAGAAAAAAAATTATCTTTTCAGTGATATTAATATTTTAATGAACAAGTTAAATTTCTATCTTTAATGAATTTTTTTAAAAAATAATTTAATCATATTTTTTAATAATGAAAACAAAATTTAATCTACACAAGCACGTTAAGAGTGAAAGGGAAAATATTATCTTATCAATATGTTGCCACCATATTGGCAAAAACTGAAATTAAAAAATAAATAAACTCTTGTTGCAAATTAAACAAATAAAAATGTAATTTTCAATATGTGTCTGTATGAAATGAAATGTTTTTTCTAAAAAAGAAAATGCAAAGAAAAGTTTTTATGATATCTACAGTATTATTAATGTGGATGTGATGGGTTTTAATGCATCAATCCACTGGTTTAGATTATTTGTTTATTGAATGATTAGAAAAAGATGATTTTTACAAATGAAGTTTCATTGATGAAGAATTGGTTGTATGACTCTTTCGTACGAGTCGTTTGCGAGTCGTTTCGAGTCATTTGCGTACGAGTCATAAAACTGTCAATCAATGGTCCCGTTTACAATGGGATTGTGTTACTGTAAAGGATGAGTTTTTGAAGAGGCTGCAACATTTTAAACGTTATTTGAAAGTGTCAGATTTGGCGAGAGTTAACATACTTAACAAAATTTCGAATACTTAATGTTGTTCATTTCATGCGATATTTTCTTCTTGGTTTTTTATGAAGCATGAATTGCTTTTCAAGGAGTTTATTCTAAAAATAGGATAAAAATTAATGACCAATGATATTTTTTTCATATAAATACTATATCGACTTTGGAACAATAATCTAGATTTTGGTAAATGAATTATTTTACATGAATATAACGATTTGCATTAAACAAAAGAATTTTGGTTTCATTAGTTTTTATTTTATTTCTTCTTGATTCGTTTGTTTAATTTAGTAAGTTTGAACACTGAAATGTATGTTACTTAAATATAGGAACTTTAAAAAAATTATTGTTTCTTAAGTATGGAGTACAATTAAATGGTGTTAAAAGCATTGAAATTATTTGTAAGATGGGAATAGTTATAAAAAAAAATCTTGAAATGACGTAAGCAGTAAGAAAAGATTCCAACTACGAATGTTAATTTTCCGTGCTATATATTTCTTTTACAAATTTAAACTTTTCTGTTTATCATTGTAGATTTAATTTCAATGCTGTTACATTTAAATGAAAAATCTGCTCAGATAAAGATAAATTATTTATTCATTATACGACTTTGAATTTTATTTATGAAATATTGTTATTACACGGTGCATAAAATAAATAGCTTACTAAATCAGAAGTACATTAATATTTTGCCAACTGATCCTTTTTATCTGCGAAAATTTGTAGGTGATATTAGCTGAATTCAAATTTAATTTTCTTCTAGTGACACTATTTATTAAACCCTAATTACAAATCTATTGATGAAATATAAAAAAGAATTAAAAAAATATTTACATTAATGTACGTAGTAATAAATTTACATTAATATATGCAGTATATGTTCTTCAGAAACTTTAATTTTTTTTATAGATCGTTCCTGTATGTAAAATAAGCCATTAACAATAGTATTAAATAAAGCTCTGGTAATTTACCCTTGAACAATATAAACCTACACCATTATTGAAATTTTTACTGATTATCTATGCGTTTTTTAACCATATTTTAAGCAGTGTAATTATTTCTAATTTCAGAAGAATTCATGGCCATTTTAAACCTTCCAGGGGTCCTGTGATAATGCAAATCTCGAAACAACCTTTTCCCTCCAAATTTTTTACTATGTATTATGTATTTGATTCCCAGAAGTTCAAAAGCTTTGAACAGATTTAATTTCAAATAGTAGGAAAGTTATCAATTGTTAAATTCTTTATTGACTTATGTACTATTAATCGTTTGAAATGTACATTTAAATGATCAGCTTCTTTTAAAACAATTAGAATCGTTTGTGATGGTAATTATTGAGTTTAGGCGTAATTTTTTAGAATGGAATTTCTGTTTTACATTTCCTTTTAAAATTTATTGATTTTTATTTGAGAACTATATTTAGCATACTTAGACTGTGAATGAATAATTCAGAGAATTCAAGCGTAGTAATGCAAGCGTTCTTGATGTATTTCGTCGTACACTTTAAATTTACCACCTTTGTCGTCCAGTTATCTATCTGCCTGTCCGTCTTTATATATATATATTCTGAACAATAAGGTATAAGACATGAGAAAATATTCCTGCGTACGGTTTTTATACACATTTTTTAAATTTTAAAATGCTGTAAAAACTGTTTTTTTTACTGTAAATTTTTAGAAAGTTATAACGAAAATAAAGTCAATATTTCTTTTATTTTTTAATTAAATTTTTAAAAAATCACTTTTCTATCCTTCAAAGTAAATATTTGCCAAATTTCATAGCTAAACGGTATGGTGTGTATAGAGCCAGCATATCTCGTACACATAGAGACAAAACTTTTTTTCTTATATTTACGCATCAAAACTTAGTTAAAACGCCAATACCCTTTCCCTCTAAATACTCTTGCCAACAGATAACATGTTTTTTGCAAACCTAGACTAATTACTCCCTACCCCCTTTTTTCAATGGGCTTAGAGTGATTTATTGGTCTTTTATGACCTGTACGGAAGTGGTAGTACGCGTTTGTCCCAATACCGAAGAATTAATTGCGATGTCATGGAGATTAACAGTAGATATGTTCAGTTGCTCTTTTCCACCTACGCGTGGCACCTTGAGCATTTGCAGATGAATTCTTCAACACAAGAATTCCAGTTTCGGCCCCTTGAAGAGGATCATGTCTCAACGGTTTCCGGTCGTGACCCTTCTCGGCGGACGTCTGTGTAACCTCTTGCTCTTGGAAACTCTCTGCCCTCTCCCCTTTGACTGCTGATTAACACCGGAAGAAGTGCTGAGCGCCCTCTCGTGGAATTAATTTATCACATTAATTAAAGAAATCAGGTTTATTTAAGAGAAATGTGGTTTAATATACATATTTTAGATTCAAGGCCCAACGGCTAATTTATAAAACCTTATTAATAGAAATACATCTAAAAGGGTCAAAGTGAAGTAAATTAATTAGATAGTATTTAACATAAGTCTATAAATGTTTTAACAAATGAAGAAAGTTTAGCTTTTATCTACATCCTTTGCTCTGTGATACATAATTAACCAGATATTTTTCAGACACTAATATTTTTAAAAAAAGAGATTCTTAAGATAAAATTTTGTGGGTGCTGACAGATAATTAGAGAAACATATAGTACATTACGAATTTAAAGTCTATAAAACTGCATAAATGAATTATATGACTATCAAAATTTGAACTTTAAAAATATTATATTGAAGTAGCCATGAAAAGACAAGTTACAGAAAGTATTTATCTGACAATTTATTGAGCGTTAAGACTGGCTAATCGGCTGGTAGTCAAAGGCGGCTAGTTAATAATTTAAAAAAAAAATACAAGGAATATTATGACAGAGTACCTTAAAGACAGTCCCACAATATCAAAAATCTAGTAGCCCTGCTGGCAAAGTAACCAAAAGAATTTTGGGAAAATGCAAATACAATATTTTCGGATAAGATGGCAAACAAAACAGAAATGCATGTCAAAAATTTATGCTCTATTGTCAAATATGGAGGTGGCAATCAAATGGGGTTGCATGGCAAGCACTTTTATCTGGTACTCACATTTTATTCAGGGAATTATGAATAAATATTTCCCTCGCTTATGAATGTCTTCCTTGACATTCATAAGCGAGATTTAAAGCAGAATGAAAGCAAATTGGGAATCAAGACATTTTATACAGATAATAACTCGAAACGTATTACTGATATTTGCAAATTAGGGATCCTCTGCTACTATCTAGTGTTATTAACATTCCCTCAAAAAATTCAGACCTTAATCCCATTGAGCATGTGTGGGGTATTTGCAATAAAAGTTATATGAATATTAAATTCCCAACGAGCATTAATTTAGGAAAATATTTGGCCAAAATCGATAGATCATTTTGCAAAAAATTGGTCCAATCCATTCCAAATAGACTAAGAGAAATTATAAAAAGCAAGAGCGGTTCAATAAGACATTAACTTTTAAGTTTGCATTGTTTTTCGTAATTTAATTGGAAAGTTGTTGCAATATTTTTTGAGCATGTTTTTTTTTACTTGACTTTTTTTTTTCAATTATCCCATTCCAAATTTAATATATTTAACTCATTGAGTTTTTCGAGTTATCGCTTTATCCGTTTCTGGAAGCACAAACCGAAAAATAGTCAATCGCTCATTGACTTCGACTCAAAATTTGACAGATGTCTGTTCTATGCATGCTAAATGTTTGTACCGAATATTAATTTCTTAGCTCTCTTGGTTTTGTAATTATCTTCTTAAATGATATCCGAAATGCAGGACAGGCAAGCTTCCTCTAATCGGATTTTTCTCAAAATTTGATGGTAATCTACAAATTTGATGTACATACCAGGGTCGAAATTTCATCCATCTAGCTCAAAGTGTCTCTGGTCGTTGCACAGAGAGACAACATTTTTCAAAAATATGTTTTTCTAACTCAGAAAGTTCTAAAAAAGCAGATTCGTCAAAATCTCGAGTTCGAAATTTTTGATGATATTCCATTGGGCACTACAACCCTCTTCTTGTACGCAGCCGACCACCACTGAACGTAGTAGTATTGACGGGATTTGTTGGGATCGACTGCTGAATAAGTATTGTCCAACCTTACATGGACCGAACAGTCAAACTAACATTCCTTTCGAGGTAGTCAATAGCTGTCTTTCTACCCACCTGCACACTCTGAGACAGTTGGAATGAAACTGTCCGTCTTTGACATCATATCCTTCAGGGTTTTGAGATGACCTCGTATCACCAGGATTGTACTTAAATCCTTATTGACAATCTTCAGGTTTCTTCTTAACTCCGAGATCTCCATACATTCCTCTATGCACTTTTTATCTTTTCTTTTAGCGTCCCTATTATCGTATTACAATTGTGAGATGACTGTATGGCTTGTAAAACTGACTAAAATTGAGCACTTCTGAATAACCTCTGACTATCCTATTACAAGTTATTTGTCTTCCAATCTGCAACTATTGAAGTCACGCTAATGTTAATTTAAATTTAATTACCTTTATTTAAATCCTTATTTACAACTTTTAGGCTTTTCCTTAACTCTGAGATCGCCATACAGTCCATTCAATAGTGGTAAACCATACCCATTTCTCCACAAATGCATTCATTTTCCTGCGTTCTTCCAAATCTTTGGAGAAACACTACAGCCATCAGATGAAAAGAAATGACAATTATCTGACATGTAAATATTTAAAAATGGCTTTTTTGTGAAAACATTTGTCTCATTATGAGGTTCCATATCCCTAGGTTTCTTATGAGGAGCAAAGGCAAGGGCCTCGACCCGTGGACGTCATTCGCTTCCTGAATAGGAGCAGCTTGGTTTCCTGTTCTGGTCCAGCTATTTTCATCTGGAACATCAAAGATTGACTCTTCACGTTGTAATTCTGGGCATTAAAGAGTTCTGACTAACTTGCTTTATTTCATGTTTGGAAAAGTGTAATTTTGTAATGGTTTTCCTTTCAACTGCTAATTTTGGAATTTTGTATTCTCAATGACATTATATCATTTTCATTTATTTAGAAGTTTGATCATTTCTTAATTAACTTTAATCAAATCTTGATTCTAAAGGAAGAGCACTATCTGGTAATAAATTGCAGAAAACTGATTTTAATATCAAATACTATTTATAATGAATTATAAATTGTAGAGTAAATAGTAAAAAAAAAAAAAAAAAAAAATCTGCTTTTTAATTCATTAATAAAAGAGCGTTTGCAAAACTGCTTTTCTGTTTAATTTAAAAATTGAAATTATGTTTTCTACAGGTACTTTTGACTGCCTCTGTTGAAAACTGCCTTTCTAACATAAAATGCTACGAAATCTTCAAAAAATATTATTTCATTGCCCTAATTTTTTTTTTATATGAAGAAAACTAAACTAAAAGGATGCAAATTCAGTATATATTTAAAGAAAGAAATCAATTTCTTTTTTAACTTGGTTGGTGCTACAAAAGCTTACATTTGACTGTGCTTCCCAAAGCCAATCGAGATCATCAAGTAGGCGTGGGTAAAAGTAAAACAATTCGAAGACATTTTGTGTTTTCTCTTGGAAATAAAGAATGATTGCAGGCAAACAATATTGCAGATCGTTTTCCCGCCACACAGACACGGTAAACGAGCCTCAACGGAATAGATTTTATTAACAACTAGCTGGTAACCAGCATGTTGCTGTAGCAGAAGAAATAATT
The DNA here is from genome assembly GCA_026543055.1 of Argiope trifasciata. NCBI lineage: Eukaryota > Metazoa > Arthropoda > Arachnida > Araneae > Araneidae > Argiope > Argiope trifasciata. The sequence continues at coordinate 217,206 of JAPMOQ010038358.1, forward strand.
TTAGAAATATCGTTTGAAATGGCTTTCTTGTTTAATTAGGAAGGATAGGAAAGGCGACATTTATTTTCCGAGGAAAGATGTCAGTAGGGGGATGTTTGCATCTAACAATGAAGACTCGAGGTTTTATGAGATGTAAATGTTGGAGATAATTAGTGGTATAGAAGGAAAAAGGTACTAATGCGCTGTAAAATATTTCGGAGAAATTTTTATTTAATGTAAGAGACAAAAACATTAAATTATGAAGAATAAATGGAAATCTTCTGCTCTTAAAATTTGGCAATTACTTTTTCACAAAATAATAATGATTTTTTTCATATTAATATACTTTTTTATATGTTATTAATTTTTTTTCGGAAATATTTTACTTTCCTGTTTTTTGCTTCTAGGTAACAGTGTTTAATGATAGTATGCAAAATTTCCAACGTACCAAGCCTAAAAGCTTTTTTACCATATCAATACGAAATTTTGAGTTAAAATAAAATGAGATCTGAAATAACACAGCTCAATTTTTTTTCGTGTGTATTTGAGTGTTAAAAAATATCTAATGGGGGAAATCCAAAATTAAAGGTGAATATCGGAAATACACTCATCTTTCCGCGTGTCACCAATTAATATGATGGAATCGTCAAAATGTGGTCATCTCAGAATCCGTTGAACAGTAAGTCTTACTCTCTTGATTGACAGTCATTTCCAGAGATATAACTTATTACAATGCGAGGTCTATATAAAATTCTAAATCTCAGCGTGACAAGTCAAATGATGAAGTGTTGCTTCCGAATAATACCAATAATAAAACGACAAAAAAAAAGTGATATCTGTAGTGATGGATCGAACCGGGATGTTTGTGTTTTAAGTCCAGTAACTTATCCATACGACAAAAGCGTACGCTCTTGACTATTGGCTGTTACTGACTTAAGTTGTCACCACAATACTTGGCGCTACCGAAATGCTCTCTTCTCTCGCCATTACGCTTGGCGGAATTGAAGCATTCCCTTCGCTCGCCAAGGCGCTTGGCGGTATAAATAATCGTTAGCCTCCTACCGTCTCACTGGTAGGGGAGTATTGTGGTGACAACTCAATAAGCCAGTAACAGCCAAGTTCGCTTTTGTCGAACGGATAAGTTACTGGACTTCAAACCCAAACATCGCAGGTTCGATCCGTCACTACATATCGTTTATTTAAGAAAAAACGGAACTCCCGGTACATGTACAAACGGCCAATTTTACACCCTTTTTAACCATACAATGGATGTAATACTGGATATAATGTAATACTGGAATGGACATCAAAGTGATAGTTTTCATATGGACAGCTCTGCTTAAATATTTCAGTGTGAATTGATGCATTATGATCTATATAACATCTACAAGGATGAAACTGACACCGAAAAAAAAAAAAAAAACACCGACGCTTTTTGGAATTGCTGTAGATGAAAAGTTAATTTGTCTTGCCGAACGTTTTAAATTGGAAAATCTCATATAAGTGAACATTTGAAGGACAGGATGATGAATTCAAACGGAGGAAAAAAATTAAGATTTCTTAAGGTATCCAACTACGTTAAAAACACCGGCGATAGAACACATTGGCGATTTTTTTACTATCATTATTTCTTGTAGACCACACTTTCCTCTTTCCAAAACAAATCTTTTTTAAGAAAAGGAAGGCCTCAAGTGTCATCCAGGTTTGCCTTTTTTTTTTTTTTTAAATCTAAAATTTGTTTTTGAATTCAATTTTCTCAATACTCTCATTTGCATAAAAATTATTTACCCTTAACATGATATTTGAAAAACTAACAGAATACTTAAATAAAAATATCAGCGCGCATTTCAAACAATGTGCACAATGAAATGATCCAAGATTTGTATTGTGAGTGAAGTACTTTTTCATTTATAGATGTTTTTTGAAAAATTAAGCTGTGACTTTATGGAAAAAATATATGCATATATATTTATATTTTTACCCATCACTTCTTTGCATCTCAAAATGTGTCTTAGATTGTAGTTCATTTCATTCATCATCATATTCTATAACTTGCATACAAAGACAAATAGGATAGCTGCATCAAAGTTTTGTGTGTAAGGTAAACCACTAGGGTTAAATTTCATAAAAATTTAGTACATATTTTCGTATTTCTCCAAATATCTTATATTTTCAAATAATTTTTTTTTTTTGTATTTCTACTGTTTATAATTGATAATACATCTAAAAATCATAAACGGTTTCTAAAGATCTGTTAAGGGTTTCTTAATAAATCTTTCCTCCTAATACTAAATATAAACATCTCCATCTTTATTTATTAGCAAAATAAAACGTCTCCTAACACAAGCACAGAAGTGCGGAGGGTTTCAAAATCTGATCCTGAATAATGCAATGTCACCATGAAATGGGTTAAAAATTAATGATTGTTTAATTATCAATAATGAAAATATACTTATTGATTAAATAATTAATTCCTTTACCCCTCACCTCACTTTAAATAGAAATACCATTAATAAAACATTTTAGATGTGTTCATATATTTTTAAATATAAGTTATTAATTTTGTTTCATTAAACAATAAAGAACCAATGAACAAATAATCAAATGTTCAAATTTTATTTATCATAAAAATTTAAAAAAGTTAAAGTAAAATCAAAACTACTTATGAAAACAGCTGCATCATTCTCAGATGAATGAATCAAAGATAAAAGAAATACATAAAGAGTGATACACAACAAATGCAATAAACTGATATCGAGGAAGATTTAAACATCATTCGGGTAACTGCACAGATGGCATTTTGAAATATAACATATTCTTCAATGCAAATTAAGATCAGTGAGTCAGCTGCATTGCACTGAAATGAAATAGTGCAGTCAGCCGAATTCCAACACAATGGAATGTTTACAGCTGATTCCTCGATCCAGAATATAACTGGCAAACACAAAATATACAAAACTAAGCCAGGCAAATTACAAATATAGAGTCAATTAAACAAATAAAGAAGATAAACACAATCTACATATTTGTCAAAAACTGATAATAGATACAAATATCTTAATGAATTGATACAGACTCCCTGCCCCAAGCATTTCGATTAAACAAAGTGTGCAATTATTACTTATTTGAAAAAATGGAAGATGTTCAGTCGAAATTACCTGCTGATTAATGTTTGTGCCAGTGTTGAAAAAACACAAAAATAGCACCTTAAGAGTTCAAATTTGCACACTACATTAAAAAGCCATAAATATTTTATGACATTTAATTTTAATTTATTTATATTTTTATTCAATTTATAAATTTACTTACAAAGTTATACTTTAAGAGGGGGGGGGGGAGACAATGCTAAAAAAAAATTACACACTGAAACAAAACAAAGCAAGGAATGTTGCTGCTTTTAGGACAGAAAGTAATTTCTCCAAAAGTAATAAAAAATAAATATACTTGTATGTAAAACATTAATTAATGATTTGAAAATTAAAATTCAATTATAAACTATGTAATATGGGTAACTGCTTCACTTTACATAGAGAAAAGAGCAATCTGATTGGTTTATACAGATGGACGGATATTCATAGTCAAAATCAAAACAATTAATATTGAGAAGTTATTATTTGAAAAAAGAACTTCTATTTCAGTAATTAGCTACAGTTTATTTAATGAGAAACCAAAGAGTAGATGCCTTATTAAAATTTCGCATTTGAATACAAACATAAAAATACCTTTTGTTACATTGAAAAGTAATGCTAAATTTAGGCAAAAATGAATTAAAATATTCAATTAAGAAAATTTTTCTCACGTGGCACAAATAGGAATTCTTTTTATGTTTTGTGAGATATTATAACTAAATAAGATAAAATAAAATATAAAAAATACTACAGTGAATATGTATAAAACAATGCTTAAAAAACATCCACAAATATAGATAAATAAAGCTGCAATTATTTAAGTCCTACATTCACCTGAAATGAAACACATAAACACAATTATAACTTCAGATTCATAAGTATGCATCTACATATTTAAAATGAAAGTTGGCAGTATTGCATACTTAGAACCACATCATTATGGCATCCATTATTTATAAAATGTAATAAAAATGATGAGAACACTTCAGGAATACTCTCCCAAACAGCACTGAGATGAGTATAACACTGAATAAGGCATCACAGAGGAAAGGCTGTCAACAGCTGCCATTTGGCAATGAATGGGACTCTAACCTTCAGAACGAGATAAGGAGAAGAGGAAGAATAGCATTCTTCATGGAACTGCTCACCATATCAATACACAACACACAGGTATTAAGTCCCTTTATACACTTTTCAGTATCATGAAGATATTATTGCTGACATTTCAATGTGAAAAAGGTAGTTATCTCATTCAGAAAGGGAGGGTCGATTCAAAGTTTTAGCATACAAGTCCAGGCCTGTAAGGAATTTGGCAACTGATTCTTGCTCTCTCCATATTTTATTCCTCTTCACTCTCACCCTGCCCATACATATCCGCAAGTTTTTGGAAGCGTGGGCCCCATCCATTCAGGTATTCAAAGTCATGGTCCACATCATCAGTGCAGGAGGCTAGAGAGCTCAGAGAACCAGCTGAGCTGCCGCCACCTTCATAAGCATAATTGCGCAGATCATCAAAGGGTGGAACATTTATGTCCATGTCTGCTTTGTCTTGATGATCTCGAATAAAATCGCCAACATCTGGCTGGACACCAGGTGGAGCTGGAAAGAAAAGACGAATGAAAACCCTCATTGAAATAATATTTTTTGCAATATGGAATTTAAAAAAGTATATATAACAGCATAAAACATATTTAATCCTAAAAAAATTTAAAAATTATGATCCACATTAATTTTGGGCATACATTTCAACAAAATACTTCAATGTTAAAAAGATCAAAACTAAAATAATTGTGAAGTAAAATTTCATTTTCATATTTTTTTTTCTCCTAATTATACTCTTTAATAGAATGATGAAAACGATTGCAAGTTGTATTAAAAACTATTTATATGGATATAAATGAAAAGATTTATAAGAGTAATATGTCAAAAAATAAAAATTCCTTTCATAATCTTGTACACAAAAATTGAATAATAATAATAATTTGAAAACTTTGACTTCAAAATCAATTTAGTAAATTCCTGTTGAAACTTGTCAGTATATATTTTAATATTCCTAAACTAATTAAAAAACACATAAAAAGGAAGAATTAAAAACAATTCAATTTTGACAGTTTAGTCATAAAAGTGAAAATGTACCAGTTTTCAAATGAAAATGCAGAAAATTGATGAATTAAATTAAGTAACTAATTTGCCATAAATTTAGTTGAATAATCCTTTACCTCATTTTGTATTTGATACATGGTAAGTGTTTTTAACCTGCTGGTCATGCATGAGATTGTAAACATGAATTTCAAGGCTACTAAAAATTACTAAGTATGTGAGATTTCTTCTTTAAATAAAAAGAAACCTAATGTTAAGCTAAAAAAAAAAACCAACCCGTTCACATTTCCCTAAATAAGCGCATTTAATTAAGTTTCAATTTTTAATTTATTTTAACAAATATTTTTACACAATAATGAAATCATTAAGAATGAAAAAACATTTGAGAAGAAATATAACTGAAAATTAATTTAATGGAGGCTTTGATTGAAATTATTAATGTTTTGAAATTTTATTAACAAAAGTAGTTATTAAAAAAAAAAAAAATAGGTATCTTTTTTCTGTAAAACTAAAAAAAAAACACTGATATTGGGGGGGGGTTGATGTTTTTTCAAATTCCCCCCCCCCCCCACAAAAACATATTTCTTCATATCTTGATTCAGAAACAATATTAATAACATGTCTCAGAAACCATATTAATAAAAGAAATTGAAAAAGAATTACCTTGCCACTGGTGTGGATCTCTTACAGGTCCCTTTTCTGGACCAGACTTGGCTCCCATCGGGGATCCATATCCATCAATAGGAATCTGCAGTGTTTTGATATCATATGCATTCATGTCATCTTCCCCACCACCTTCATCATCGTAGACAATTATGTTTTCCCGCACATCGTCAATGATGTCCTTTTGGTCATAGGGTTTGTGAGTGCGTATACGAGAGTAGGCGATCACCACAAGGGCCAAGACTGTAAGAAATAACAAGATTATTAGAGATTAAAGACATAAGACAGTTTCTTAATTACTCTTTAATATACATATTTTCTGCCAGCTCACTCAAATATGAAGAGAAATAATATTAGCTTTCCAGCAGCTGTAATTATTTTCACCCCTAAATAGTTGCAATATATGTTGTGATCTATTCTATTTGAGTAACAATTTTAAATGGATTCATAGGAAGAATAAGGGAAGTGTGTATTCCCTCCTTCCTTTTATATGAGAGAAAGTCAATAAAGCTTAAAAACATAACAATATTGGACATTCAGCCTTAATTAAAATGTCTTTTCCTCTAGAAAGCAAAACCAAAATCATTTTGGCCAATTATGTTGATATCTTGAGCCCGAAAGAAAAAAAAAAATGAGCCTTTTCGAAGAGTGTGTGTACATTATATTATATATATATGCAATAAATTAGATGTGATGATTAATTTTTCTTTCCCATTGTAGCTTCAAATGTTAATTTAGCTAACTCTACAGTACCTAAATTGTATTGGCTGTAAAATCTAATCTCAGTGGCAACTCGAACTAAAAACGAATTGATGAAATATAAAACTGCCAAATTATCATCACGATACCATAAATAATGTAGCAAAAAAGGTTTTTTGGATAAGTGTAAAGAATATAAGAGTAAGACAAACTTCTTAGTAGTCATAAAACAGACAACACAATCTGAATCAAAATCCATTACAAATTTAGAGGCACAGGAGTTGTTCTTCAGAATTGAAGCAACTTTTCAAAAGCATCAGTGATACTACATACTTCAAATTTTGATACCTCAGAAATTTAAATATAAATCTCTAACTTGGTGCAAGCATAGAAACATGAGTGAGCTCGGTTTTTCACGATCAGTAAATGATCGATTTCAATTCATTACTGCCGATGTTCCATTCCACCCATGAAATATACCAGTGAATTGTCAAATTCAATAAGAATTACCGACATAACAAATTCCAATTACAGAATAAATTTCCCAGGAGATTTCTGGTTTCTCAATTCTCATACTATACTTAAAGAACATCTTTAAAAGATTAAGCTCGTTCCTTTTTTTTTATTTTAAAAGAAAATTCTAATTTTAACTTAAAACCATTTTGAACTTTTATTACATTGAATTGCATTGATAAAATAAAAGTATAAATAATTAGGATGCCAAACAAGAATTTTAAAACAAAACTGAAACATGCTTATAATCACTTCTAAATAAAATTGAAAGGAAAGTCAAATGCAGCAATTCATAAAATCAACTATAGTCCAACATAAAGAAAAAAAAATGAATGGTTATCAAGAAATATTGTGGTTTATTATTTCTTTTTTTGTTAATCTGCTGTTCTTTAAACTGTCAGTCGCATGGTGAACATTTTAATATTTTGAAAATATTTTGGGTGTTGGAAGATGGAATTGTACAGTACATAATTAATGACTGACTTGTGGTTAAAACTTACTGAGAACAGCGAAGATGCAAAAGATGATCAAAGCCATAGCTGCAACACTCAACTGCATTACTTTCTCTTCTCTCACAGCATTACAATGAATGCCGAAGTACCCATTAGGGCAGATACATTCATACCCTTGCCCATCAGGTAAATTCACACAGGAGCCACCATTTAGACAGGGTTGCTGGGATACACACTCGTCATCATCAATGCAACTCTTGCCGTCAAGACTTACAACAAAACCTTTAGGACATCTGGAATTGAAGAAATCAAACATTATGTAAAAATAATTAAAAAAAAAAAACATTCGTACTTCATCCTCTCTTTATCTAATTTCAATTGACTTTTTGTCTAAATTAAGAAATGGAAATTAGGCAGCTGTATTTGATTTTATTTTCTTACTCTTTAAATAAGTTTATTACAAGAAAAGTTTTTGAACTATTACATACTTACATAATAAAATAAAAAAAATCGATAGAAATGTGGTATTCAAAAACAAATGTAAATAATCAATATTTGCACTAAATGACAAAAGAAAAGGAAGTAATGAGGAACTTCCTTCAACAATGTTTTCATGTTTCTACTTTGCTGCAAAATAATTTTTGTAAAATTTAGTTTGGAATACTTCATACATTTAAAATAAGTACAGAATTCCATGTTGTTTTCAAAAATAAAATATTTAATTTTAGATTTAAAAAAAAAAAACATAACAAGTAAGTATATCTGTTTAAAATCTATAACATTCGAAACAAATTTATTTTAGATACATATTTTATATCAGTCATATATTCATGGATTTTCACATACAACAAAGTATACATTTTAAATTGTTTATAGGATGCCATCCATAAACTATGCACAAACATTTTACAACTCATTATGATACATTTAATTTCTTATTCATATAAAATTATTTAATATTTATATTAATGAAGGTTTTTTTGTGAGTTGTGAGTGAAAATTTAAATAAAAATACATTTTCCCATATACAAACATAAGTTACTAAGAAGTAATTCTCAAGTTCTGTCTTTTTAAAAGTAAATTCTGCTTTGAGTCAGTAATAGATTTATTGCTCTCAAACTACGATGCCATATCTTTAATGGATTTAACTTAGATGTTTATTGATAACATGCAAAATTAAATTCTCATACTTAAATACTCAGGATTATTTTATTTAACACATCTGAGGAGAATCCATCTCAAGTAAAAAAGAATTTTATAAATACAGACATTTCTATAAATAAATAAACATAAACTTATTCAACAATCACAGTCACTTACGTGCATTCGTACAACATCCAAAGATCAACACATATGAAAGGCGGAGGACAAAATACACCAAGGCAAGGGTTGTTGGATGGGCATCCAGACTTCACATTTCTGGATTCATACACAAAGGCAAACTGGGAGCCATTTTCCATAGGCAAATACTTGGTATCCAAGCGAATATCATTCATGCAACCTACATAAGAGCAAGCCAATGAAATAGGGGGGACAGAAATAAAAAACAAGATATCCTAAAATGTCTAAATTAATTACCTTCTTGGAAATCATTATCTACCACATTAATGTTGGGAGCAACAGATTGAACATCACCACCAGCAATCACATTCTTTGTGTCAATCACTAATTCCTGGTGCAAATCTACATGATCTAACAGTTCATTGTATCTCCTTCCCCCGCCTCCATCTAAAGCAATGGTAGCTGTACTTCCATAACGTTGCACATTCACAGTATGCCACTGACCATCGCTAACGCTCACATACGGTAGCCAAAGTTCTTGCTCGCTGGATCGATAATGATTCAGGTTAAATCGGAACCGTAATGTTCGATTTCTTATCTGCAATGCGAGAAAGATAGTTTTGATTATTTACTCAATTTGTATTAAATCAATTTGTTTATATACAATAAAACATTTAATACTAACAAACTGCAACCGTTTTTGTCACTTACTTCCAGGATAAGATATTCCCTGCCATGCTTGCTTGTCGCTCGGAATAACTCTCCTTGTTTCTGTCGAGTTCGAAACATCAACTGTATTTCATTGGAATATTCTCCCGGATTAAAAGTCAAAGCATACCTGATATAACTGTTCTGCTCAAACATTTTCTCTTGTGTTTCTATAACAAGAAAATAAAGAAAAAAATTTCATTCCTATTTTTTTTTACTTCTTTGACAATGAAAACAATCATCAAGTGATTCAAAATCAACCTATCATATAGAGAGCATTAGCATTGCTCGAAGGCATTATTTACATCCCTCCCACATCTGTTTAATGAAAATTTATATACACAGGAAAATGTTCACATTTTGTTCAATTACTTGTGCATTTTTCAATTATCTGGTGACTTTTTTCTTTTCTTTTTTAAGTACATAACATATACAGAGCTTTTGTGAAATCAAAGATTTGTTGGTGCATTTTGGCCCAGTTTTTGAAAGTCAGCGTTGCAGAATATTTTTATAAAATAAGAAATATTTTTGGTAATAAGCTTTTCAATCCTGTATTCAATTACAATTTCAATGAATTAAGTATAATATAGTTTTGTTATAAAAATAAATTAACACTGTTAACTTTCAAAACAATGCAAATTTGAAATATGCATGGGAAAAACATGCAATTGTAATTGTTAACATGCAAACTAATTTGTGTTGATATTATTATTAAGCAGAAAGATGTAAAAATTCAGTTTAATCAAAAATTATTCTAAATATCTAATTTAAAAGTAAAAAAAATTGAAAAATCAAGTTAAAGACTTAAAATTACAAATCCAATTTAAAAATTTATAAAACAAAAGAAGCTTATACAAATGTAAACACCTTAGTATATATTATGTCTAATCTGCATTGTTGTAAAATATAAAATTGTAGAAACTACATTTTAATACAAATGAAAAGTTTTATTTTCAAGCCCATGCAAAAAATTTTATAGAAAGCTTACTTTTATCACAACGTTCCCCTTCATATCCAGGGAAGCAAACACACTTAGCAGAAGTAAAATTTCCATCACATGTTCCATGGAGGCAAAATTTATCTATCTGGTTGGGGTAGCAGTATTCTTCTGCTGGTGGGCATCCAATCCTGCTGTCTTGAGACTCACCAACACTTGCCAGATCATACATCTAGAAGACCAATTAACAAACATTGAGGTACAAAAAATAAATTCAGAATAGCATAAATTAAATAAAAAAAGGGAGGCTAGGGATTCTTTAAAAGTTTTATTTTTGCAATATCTCTTGAAACTAAATGAGTGGGAGAGCATATGAGTATCAATGACAAATTTAAAGGAGGCAAGTTTTCCTAAAACATAAAATAATAATAATAAAAAAATTGATTCTGTGGTAGGAAATAGGAAATGCAGTCATGATTTTTGCTCATCGAGAAGTTAGAGTAAAGTAATTTCAAATTTCTCATGAAATGGGAAAGGGAGACAGGGAAACGTCAAGAACTATCTAAGAGTCAAGAGCTTAGAAATACAGAAAAATTAATAAACTTGAAAAAAAATTTGGATTGGATGACTGATTTATTGATTTTTCTAATTATTTTAAATACATAAAAGATGAACAATAAGAAAAAAACTTACCTCACTGTTATGAATAACATTTTTAATACAACCATTGAATCCCTTTCTAGTGTGGGCGAAATTCCATTTGTAAGATGACAACACAGGGTGTTTTACACCTCCTAACTGCAGAGGGCCATTCACATTCAAGAATTCATTAAACGGTTTGATGGCTGAGCTGCCTTCACAAGAAGCTCGATCTGCTACAGGAGGATCCAAATCTCGATTTACAGCTGTCTGACAATTATCCACCACCATTCGCACAATCTACAGAATGACAAAATATTCCAATTTAAAATAAGAACATTTGCCTGTGTTCTGTGCTTTTTCTGAAACTTTGCATTAATAAATCCAAGAAGAAAAGCTTGTTAGTAATAAAAAAAGGAAGAACAATAATATTTATTTAAAAAAATGTTTATGATGCAGTGATATTTTCTTTAACTTCTTTATTAGTACACAACTTAATTTGGTGCAATGAATTTTGTAAATTTGTTTCCAATTACGTTGAAAACATCAAGATTAAATTAAATACGAAGTAAATTCAAAATATTTTAAAAAGAAATATCAAAAAGAACAATGAAAAACATTTCTGATGTATCTAAAGGATTAATTAAAATTTAGAAAATACCCCAAATATCTGTATTACTTAATAGTAAATAAATTGGGGAATGACGGATAAAGCAAGAAAGATGAGAAAGGAAGCAACAAAATGTCTTCGCTTTAGTCAAAGTTAATAATAATTATCCTATAGCAAGGAGGCTGGGTATTAAAATGAATTTTGAATAGGTAGGGATAAAAATTACAAAAGAAAATAATTTAAAACAACAAAAAAGATTTAAATAATTAGAAACATTTAATTTTAAAAAAAATTTTGCTGAGCTTTCACATTACACAATAATGAATGGTATTGGTTTAATTTTTGGTAGCTCTGATTGCAATCTTTTATTCCTGTTTAGAGTTCAGCATTTTTTAGTTGCGAGGAAAAGAAATAACCAAGGAACTTAAAATTTCCTGTGTATTCCACGTTTTTCCTGTTCTCTTGATGGCATAGAAACCCTGTTATAACATTCAACAAAGTATCACATATTTTTGGAAAATTTAATTATATATTTTACAAATCTACTTTTGATAGGTGGGGTAGGAGAAACACACACACATAAAACAAGCATCAAACAGAGAATGATAGTCAAAATATAAGAAATATTTTGAGTGTGATGTCACTATGTGATCTTCTGTTCCTTAAGATTAAAAAAAGAAATAATAATATTTATCTTGGCTCATTATGGGAATCAATCATTACGAGAGCTTCTAACAAAGTGAAATTAGGCTGTAATTTCAAATAGCTCTAAGTTTTATATTTTTTTTCACAAGTTTAAGATGAAAAATTCAAAAAGTTATAATTATTCACTTTCAGTCATTCCTCAGAGATAGTTTCTTTTCTTCTTTTTTATATTGGTATATTTTAGTCTTTTTGTTTAATAATATCCTAGAAAATGCAATGAAATTTCACAAGATTACTCAGCCAGTAATCAAAATCACACATTAAATCAAAAAGTTAATTTTGATTTGACTGTTGCTTGAAGTAATATGTGATCAGAATCATATGATAAATATGAATAAAAATGAATTTACTTTTACAACTTCTTAGAGCAACTGTAATTGATAAAATACCAGCACCTAAATATAGCTCCATTATACTGATTGCTAACAATACCTACATTTATCTTAAAGAGAGAAATTAGTAAAATACAATATAACAATTTAAAAGTCACAATACAGCAATTAATAAAAAAGATTTAATATAATATATGCAACGTTTGAACTTAACATTAGAACTATACAAATTATAGCATTCTTCTAAATATAAACAACACATAGTATTAAAAAAATTCCTTGTTAAAAGAGTAAAAAATGATAAAATTTCAACTTTTCTTAAAAAAATTATAATGAGCCTTCATTTCAGAAATTTTAAATGAAATTTAACTTACCGTTCGGTCCCAGTATACATCCAGCTTATGCCAACCACCATCACTTAGGCTTGACTTGACATCAATAACAATTTCTGTCGTTCCAGATCCAAAATCAATCAGCAAACGAGGTTTTCCATTCTGCAACTCCAACGAGAAGAAATCTTGAACAACTGTTTCGCCTGGATCAGCCTCAGACATGGGACCATCATACAGAAGTAAACCATTTGGGCTCTGCGTCATGAATTCTATGTGAAAGTGAGATGTTTCACACTGCTGCAAAGGTGGGAACCATGCAAAACCATCACCTCCAAAGTGACGAGTGGTTTTTTGACATTGAGGGCCACTATAACCTTCTCTACACGTGCAGCTTTAAAAAAAAGAAAAGAAAAATATAAATAATCTACAATTTATCAGGAAAATTTTATGCATGCAATATATAAACTATATGAAAAATATGGAATATTCTGCCCCTCCTTCCTCACACAAGAATATTAAATTTATTCAGATACATTTTTACATTTTTTTCCTGCTTAATTCATATTTGTTTATGAATGAAAATTTACAGGTAATTGCATTATTCACAAAATTGAGCTTACTTGATGACACCAAATTTATCTGAACAAATTCCATCATTGTAACAGGGTTTTGGTCTTGCTTTGCAAGTTTCAATAGCAGAAAAGTCCCGAGCTCCACATGTGCATTCAGCCTGCACTTCAGCATGAACTCCAACCAGAGAAGTTCTGTTGGCGTTAACAGTAGCTGGGCGATCACCGTACACTCGAAGATAATTGGTACAGCTGTCTTCACATTTGTCTTCATATAAGCACTCGTCAATGTTCACCATTGTAATATTTATACCAACAATTGATTCAATCTAAGAAGAAAGAAATGTTTTATTAGGCAAGTGTTTCATGAAAAACAATGTAAGAAATTAATACAATTCTAAATCTGAAATCACCATGCAATTTCCAAACTTCTGCCTCAAAAATTAAATAAAATAATTTTATTGTACAAAGTAGACACTATTTCAAAGTTTTCTAATGCCTATAATCACTAGATTTATTTAATCAGACTCATTATGCCATTTATCAAAATTCAAATTGCACTAATTTATATATTTTTAAATAAGTTCATACAGAATTATAATTTCTTTTCTTTCATTATGGTATTAAGCTATAAATAATTTCCCAAAATTCTGTTGAATGAAATATACATGATTTTTCAACTGAACTGAACATTTAAATAAGCACATTTTATATTCAGTTCTTTTAAAACTGAAAACATACAAAATATTCATAAATAAAGCACCATGATAAAAAAAAGAACTAAAGAAGGAATCTTAATATCCTTCAAATATTAAAAAAAAACTTGCAACAAAAAATTCAAAAATATTCTAGTTGCTCAAAAAATAATGAGCAGATAATTTTTTTTATAAATTGCACTCAAAGTTAAAATAGAAACAACCAACCAATTATGCTACAACATTAAAAAATTACCAATATTAATTTTTATGGGAGAATAAATCTGGACAAAAATTAGAATATAGGATTTTTTTAAAAATAAATTAATAAATGCAAATGTGGATTCATATAAAGATGATGCAGTCAGCAATTCTTTTTGCCACTTTCTCTAGTGGATCATCACTTTTTGAGATTCTCATATCTAGCCACAGGCACAAATTCCTCATACAAGGGGGAGATCATAGGATGAAGAATATCTCATCAAATCATATTATCATTTAAGTAGTGACTAGGGTAGGGCAGAAAGAAAAGGCTGAAAATTGATGAATCAATTACATTCAGAAGACCTTAACTTCATCCTTAACTTTTATTTTCTAGATTCCTAAAAATTAAAAGGACTCAATCAAACAAGAGAGAATATCTATAGACCCTTTTTTAAAATTCAGGGTCATATTAGTCCATTATAATATAATATATGTTATTAGTCCATTATAATACATATATATATTATTAGTTCATAAAATATTAAAGTATTTTTAAATATATACAGTAATTACTATCTATATTTAGAAAAAAAAAATTTGAGTTTGAATTATTAACTAATTTGCCAAAAATCTCTTTGTTAGTTCAATGGAAAAAAAAAGTAAAATTCATTTACGCTTGGAAAAATATTGAAATTTTGGAGTTTTTGGAGCAGCAGTTTCATTTCAATATTTAAAAGCAGATTTGCTTCAAAATCAGATGTTACCTTTTTAAATTACACAAAATTCAAGTTTAGAAATGAAAGATTGTTTCATTGAAACAGTTGAGTTTAATAATCTGATAATAGGCATTATACTCGTGAAATTTTATACGATTTCAAAAAATTTGACTGTTTTCAAGTTAATTGAATATGAGCATATAAAACTTACATTCTTTCTATGAAGAGCAATCAAGCCATCCAATTTTGATGCCTTGTAATAGGGAGATCCATGAGCAGAAAATCTGATGTCAGTAATAGGAGGATGATCTTGATGCTTCAAAACAGTAAAGATATCCACATTTTCTTTCTTTACCTTTAACAATTTGGCAAGAATGTCTCGGAATTTATTGTATTTGCTTTCAACCTGAACTTTATTCTTCCAGTCCCAAATACGAATAAAGTCTTCATCGGAGTGTCCTATAAAAAATGATGCAAGTAAATTGCTTGAATCTGTGTACAAAGTAAAGTTTCAAAAACAGTATTTTTAATTTTTTCAGACATTTAGAAAATTAACATTAAATTCCAATGAAAATTTACAACAGTTTCTAAAATGTTATTATCAGGCTGAATAGCGACTACAATGCAACTTACTACTTTAAATCTGTCAGTATTCAGACTTTTACTCAATTCCTAGAATTTTTTATTGTGCAATTTTTAAATATTGGCAAAAATTTGATCTGTTTTTTAATTGATTTAAAAATTAATTTAATCAAAATGTTGTTTTTAATTTCTGAATTATTATTCATCCAATTGTTGAATTGTTATTCATAAAACTAAAACCTGCGAATCGAATTTTATTCTTATACGTGTGTTCATTAAATTGTATGTTACTATAACATTTAAAACATTGCAGACTGTTTCTTAACTAAAATTACTATTTATTAATTGATGAACTAATATTAAAATGACTGAATATTCAAAAATATATCTTTATGGCTATGTTTAGCTTAAAGAGTGTTTTTCTCCAGCTAAGTGCATTTTTAGATAAATGTTTCTCAATTTGAATAAATTGGACTTTAATATTATGATCCTATAGGTTCCAACAACAAAAGTGGTATTTTATATTACTAATTTCATACTTTATAATGTCCAAAAAAAAAAAAGTAATATAACAGAATTAGGGCGAGCAAACTGACCAGCTATTCTAATTGATCCAGAACTGTAAACAGCTTCTTCAGGTATTTCCTTAACTGTTACATAAACAATGGCAGAGACTTCTTCACTTCTCTTTTGATCAACCACAGTAAAATGAAGAGTATATTTTCCTCCACTAACCATATCTTTCATGAATATTTCACCCGTTTCAACATCCAACTCGAAATTAGGATGCTCATTGTTATCTTTCCAATAGAATACTTTATCTGGAAGATCCCAATCATCAGCATCTTCAACATGTACTCTTCCAATTAAGATGGGTCTTGTTGGTTTGGTTGCACCTAGAATCACAAGCAGTTGTACAGAAAGTTTTTTTTTTAAATGCTTTTAAAAATAAAATATAATTAATATACCAGTAAAATAATAATTACAGAAAATGAGCCATTAAAATAAAACACTCTAAATAAGTTATCATAATACAGTATTGAAAATGTAAAAGTTAGTTATTGAAGAAAAAATTCTATAACATAAAAATTATAAATTAATATTTTTTTAAACTTTAAAACATTCCTTCTAGTATTTAATAAATCAGAATACTATTCTGATAAAACATTATGCCGCTTGATATTTCATTATATTTACAGGAACCATAATATGTAATTTCATAAGAGCAATTATTTTTTAAAAACATTTCAAGATAAATAAGTATAGTTGAAAAAACATCCAATTTTAATTTAAATTTACAATCTGAATTCAAAGCCAGAAATTTAAAAAAATAAATAAATCCTCATAGTAAATATGATAAAAACCAACTAAAAATTATACTAACATATTAATAATATTAAAAGTTATTAATAAAATTCAACATCTTAGGCACACACACACACACACAAAAAGAAAAGAATTACAGTCTTGTAAAAAGCAAATATATGGGAAATAAAGAGGAAAGGCAACATATAAACCAAAAGCTCCAAATATAACAAAGTTACTTATTTTTTAAGTTTTTGTTTAGCATATCAAAGAACCATATCACATATCTGACCATGCAGCAGCACATAATAACTTTTAGAAGATACCTTAAAGAGCATGAAATAATATTTTAGCAATCTTTTTTGATTTAACCATGTTTGAACCAGAAGGCCATGTTTTTTCCCCTCAAATATTAGCAGAAAAAAAAACTTTTTTTATGGGGGAAAAAAGAAGTTTTATGTGATTTATTAAATTTTTTATGCGATAAACAAAAATTACCTGTATAGTTATAAACAAAAATGTCCTTTTCTCCTGGCCGCATCACATTATCATTTTCATCCCCAATTATAACAGTGAGAGTATTTGTGCTAGTAAGAGAAGGAACACCACTATCAGCAATCACTATGGGCACATGGTATTCTTTCTGTTGCTCTCGATCGAATTTCACTTGAGTAAATACAGTGGCAGAACCTTTTCCATTATCTCCATCTGAGGAACAATAATAATTTAGTATTTTATGTCATATACTACTGTCAATAAAAATATTCAAACTGTTTTCTTAGAAATGAAATAACAAAAAACAAATTCAAAATTTTTATAAAAAGAGAATTTTTCTAATTGCAATCGAATCCAAGAAATTTAAAAAAATATTTACTTTTAACACCTTAGCCAAAAAAAGTTAAGCACCTTTATACAAGCAAGCATACATAAATTGCATTTTTTTTAAAGTGAAGGATGTCTAATGACAATACTTTTTTTTTCCTTTTTCAAAAATAATTTTAAATACATATTCATCAAATTTTAGTTTTCTGTATTTTGCAGTTTTTTTAGTTCCTCATTCTTCACCTTAAAAAATCTAATTATTGGTGAGATTGATTCACCAAATAATGATTTTCAAATGAATGGGATATTCAAAAAACACCGTGAAAGAAATCAAGATCATTGAAAATCCCTAATTAAAAAACTAAATTTTTTTATGATTCGATTAGTGTCATTACATATCGCAATCGATTACAATTCAATATAGTACAGTAAAATGTTTTTAATATGCCATTCAAATGTTTGCAACAAAACAACATATTTATAAGAATGATGATCGAATATGCAACATATTATAGAGATATTCACTGTAAGTATTTTTAGAACAATTTCTCTCTTTTTTTTACCTCAATTCATCCTGCTTTACACTTAATTTTTGTTAATCAACCCCCCCCCCATCTGTATATTCTTCTTTAAAAGAAAAAAAAAACAAAACATATGCCTTATCAGGCATAACTTAAATAATTGAAATATCTAATAAACAAGCCTTTACAGTAATGATTTTGAATTAATGTATTCAACGTGTTGGGAAACAAAACAAAATAAACAACCCCCCACCCCTTTTTTTTCCACTTTTTGATAAAATTGAGTACTTTAAGAATTTTCTTTAAAATCAAAGACTTTTAAGGTGATTAAAAGTGGTTTTCAAATTTAAGTACTTACCATAACATTACACACCCTTTCAAATGCTTTTTAAATTGGAAATTAATTTTGTAAAGCATATCCCATTACACTGTAAACTCCCAATCCATAAAGTGCCTCACATTTTTTAAATCTGTTTAATTTTAAGGAATATTTGCATAATTTAATACCTTTATTGAAAACTACTCTAAAGGAATCTTTGATTGTTTTATCAGCATTTGAATCCAATTGAAACTTGAACCATGGTTTTCTTTCCGGAGCCAGATCTGGATCATCTGCAAAGATTTCAATCACTTTCACAGGTGGATCTGTATTTTCCATTACAACAGGACGATAGTCTTCTCGAAAATGAGGAGGGTTATCATTAACATCAATCACATCCACTAATAAAGTGGCAGTTGCTGTTCTTGTTGGAATACCTGTGAATGGAAAATATGATATAGCTGCTGAATACAATAAAAAGTATATTATAGAATATGGAGAGCATTATAATGAGCAATTTTGTTTAGATCACTAACAGTTAAACATGCATCTTCAAAACTGTTCACAATTCATATTAAAAATATAGAGCAATGCTCAAAATTTATTTCAAGAATAATACTTTCTCGTATCGGTTTAGTAAAAAATATACACTTACCATCATCAGTGGCAAGAATTTTAATATCATGGCGGTTTACAGTTTCGCGATCCAAAGATCTTTGGATGGTTACTACACCCTGCTGGTCGATTTTGAATTGTCTTCTTCTATCAGATGATCTATCAATAGAATACCTGAAAAAAGAACCAGTATGTAATTAGAGGGAAAAAATAGTTCTAATAAAAATTTTAAAATGTTTACAAAATACAGAAAAGTACAATTTCTTATAAATTGATAATGAACAAAACAATTTGCAAAGGTTAACATTGCAATGGTAAAAAAACAGGTGACTTTGAAAATGACGTTTGGTAGAAATTTATAACAGAAATATGAAGCAAATAAAAAACACCTAAATAGTTGGAAAAAGTGAGCACATACATGCACAAGCAAAAAATGAAAAGCCTTTAAGAAATAAATTCCTAGAAATAGGTTAATAATAAAAATCTAGGCGGGTCCTTCCAGCTTGGATCCAGATTCCAGCAAATTGTTCTCTCGTACTTCTTGAAGGGTCATACTACACATTTCACTTTTAGGCAGGGTTAAAAAAACAGAGTGTTATTGGTGTTCAGCACGTCTTCTCCTGCTTACATTTTGGGTAGTTTGGATTTTAACAAATTTTACCAGTTTTTTAACATTTTCAGATTCATGAGGACTGTCTAGCCTTGATAGATGATTCCAAAATCAATAACAACAAAAACAGGTTCCTATGAAATACTCTATTCATATATATGTGTATGAAAGAAAGAGATAAAGTACAGAAGGGCAGCTCGGTTTTTTAATCCATGTTTATATTCTGGAGGCATTGTTAGAAAACTGAAAAATATGCAATAGAGGCTTTAAATAAATATGAGTCATAGGAAATCTTGTAGAATGAGAAACAGATCTATTCAAGAGTTTATCGTAAAGAAGACTGTATAACAGCACAATTTCCTATTTGGATCATTCCCATAAAACAAGACTTATTAGCCATGTTATTTAAGAGTCTACTCGTCTTACTTTTTTTCAGGATTACATTTGAAAGATTACAAGGCTACAGAACATAATATTCTAAATGCAATGTCTCCATACTCTAAATGAAATGTCTCATTCCATTAAATCAGTGCAAGGTTTCATACTTACTTAACAGTTGATTTTCCAGCCTGGTCAGGATCACGAGCATGGAATTTTTTTACAACATAGCCAATTGTCACATTTTCTTGCACACTGGCTTTCAGTATGGGATCCGTAAACTCCGGAGGATTGTCATTTATATCTATCAGCCGAATGAAAACTTTTGAGTAATCAATGTGATATGTGTTGGATGTTTCCCCACCATGGTCACTCACTTGGATAGTGATATTAAATCCATATCTTTGCATTGGATCTTCATAATCCAAAGGCTGTTTAAAAGAGATAATATAAATAATTAAACAATATAAAACATTTTTTTAAAAAAAAAATGCAGTTAATTAAGTTACATTCAGGAATTATGCAAAATAAATACAAGTTAATTGATAAAAATAATTACACAAATGGTCAAGTTTACGTAACTAGAATGGTATCAAAGAATCTTATTCTTATTGGTAACAAAACAATTACACAGATTTATTATGCAAATCGAAATTTAAACAAAATTATCAAATCAAATCAAAACTTTGTAAAAATGAATATCTGTGGTTGTCTTCTCTAGAGTTTCTTAATCAATAAGACCCAAGACAATAACTACACTTAAAAAAATAATGCAGTCAAATATATTTGTAAGTCATATTCCTTACAGAAATTTGAAAAGTTATTCTCCATAAGGAGATTCATAAGGATATAAGAATGTGCAGAGAAAAAACATTCTTATGTCAATATTGGAATTTTAATAATAATATATACACACATAATTTTTAAGAAATGAGAGGAAATTATCGCTTTTTAATGGCTCACTTTTAAGATACTCGTTAGATAAATTTTAATAAAATAAATTAACAAAAGCATACTATTAAAAATTATTTTATTTTTAGGCTTTAATAAATTTCACAACTTATCATCAAAAAGGTAAGAATTATGACTACATTCAATTAGTATCATACCTATTACCAAGTGATGCCTTCAATAGAAAATCTAAATTTAACTAAACCTAACTAATGCTTAGGTAAAATTCAAAAATACAGGATATAATCAGAAATATACAGCAGAATAAAATTGTAGAATTTATGTACATTGAAAGTCAGCGATAGGAATAAAATGCAAAGTAAAAAATATATTATTTGTATTGAATTCCTAATAATTATATAAGTTACCTTTGCAATCTTAAGTGACCCAGTTCCATCTGAATTTGTAACCATTGTGAACTTATCTGCACCAAATGTATTGTTTATAACTTTATAACTGAAACGGTTTGTTTCTAACAAATCTTCGTCTTTCACAGAGACGACGAGAATAGGAAGTTCAGGAATGTCATCACCTTCTGTCTCATCCACTTGAACATACCACTCCTTCTTGGTGAACACTGGAGGCATATCGTTGATGTCCTTCACTTTTATAGTTGCAGTGCCAGTACCTTTCAGAAGACAATGAGTAATCAATCAAACACCAAAAAATCACTACATTCCAAAATTCACGATATACTTTCCGCAAAAACACAATAGCTCACACAGATTTTGATCAAACACAACAAGATCATCGTGAGCTATTGTGATGAAAACATGCAAGACTGATTATAATATTAAATATAATTACTTTGTTTATATAAGCAAATTATCCACTAGTCATTTTAAACAACACATATGGAACAAAAAACACCAATAAAAAGGGAAATGAAATAAATATATTATAATGCAAAATATCTTTAAGCAGTTTAATGGTCGATGAGAAGAGGAAACTTTTGTAAACTTTAACACTCTATTCTATGCCAGGTGGGATAGATTATGCACAAGAAAGATGCAATGATGAAACTTATATCCATTCACATCATAATATGAGAATTAAAAAGAAAGAGACAAATGTTTTTCTTCAGTGATTTTATACTATGAGATTCTGATAGGGATTTTTTGACACATGGAAGTATAGATAACTTATTTAATGATTTGCAAAGCATTAAAGCCACTTCATTTGGACTGTGTGAAATAACAATTTTATAATTTTCTAGAGAGCATGTAATATTAATTAAATAAAGAAGTAGCAATTTAATAAGGAACTAAGAAACCATTTCAGAATGAAGTTAATATGGGTTCAATTAAAAGTTAGGATATTAAATAGGTTTTGAATTAGTTTTCCTTATATTATTTATATATATTATATATTGCACATTCCACTTCATCTTCTTTCTACAAATATTGTTTAAAACTTTGGGAAGGCAAATGAATAAAACTCGGTAAAAAACTTTTTTGGAATTTGTATTATTTCTACCAGAATGCAATCATTCCATTAATTTATACTGAAAGAGAGATTTTCTGAATAACATTCTGTCATTAAGTAAAAAAGAATCTTCCCTACTGTTAAAACTCACAAACCAATGTTTTAAGATAAATATTTGCAGTCATTATTGACAAGTGAGGAAAAGAGAAGGAATATGTTCCAGGCATATCCCTCTAAAAGGATATGCCTGGGATATCTTCCTTCTCTTTGGGCCAGGGGATAAAACATCAATATGTTCATGTGATTTTTTTTAGACAAATATATATATGACAGAGAAAAAAAATATAATGCGAAGGCTCAGGTGCCATTTCCCTGCACGACACCACTGATAGTCAGCTCTTTCTCTCTCATAGCAAAATGAAAGCGTATTCAACAGTTTCTGTGAAACTTCTTATCAAATTCCAATAACAATTTTGATGAATAAAAGATTGCTTATGTGATACAAATTAGGAAGTTCTTATCTTCCATTTATTTCACAAGTAAATTTTTAACTGTGATTCTTAAAATTAGGAATGAAAACTATTTTTACTGAAACTAAGCATTCAAAAGTGTCACTTTAATGAAACACAGAATCTTTTAATATTTATAAAGAAATCCTTTGTTATCAATCAACAGAAAAGATCCAGAACTACTAATTTCCATAGAGATATACTAAGGAAGACAATTATAAACATATTAGGTATTCTTGCTTTTTATATTTTGATTCAATTATTTAAAAACTGTCATTTCAAAATTTTTGGCTAGTAACTTCTGAAAGAATTAAGGGTTAAAAGTTACCTATCACTTTTAGTACAAATATTTATTTCTCTAAGGTTACATATTGTACAATGGTTCATCAAATGTTTATAACAAGCTAACTTTGGTGACCACCTGGTTGATCAATCGCAATGCTCGTTAAAATTTACAATTAAATATCTTTTTTACTAGCTTCTTCACCAAAAACCTTTAAGCTTCAAATTTTCATAATTGTATTATTCACCCATAATATTTATATAAAGGTATTTATAATTATCCTGATCAATGACCAAGGTCGTTCAAGCAGAAAGTGTCACATATTCCTTATGCAAGGTGAAAGGGAGAAAAATAAACAGGATAGATTAAAGAGATGCAGATGGTTCATTTAGTTGTTCCTAATTGCCAAAAAAGTACAGTATTTGAATCTTCCCTGAATCCATCTATTGATATAAAATTACAACAATTCATTGACCAAATTTAATTAGAAATTACAAATAACAGAACAGATGACAAACCATCAAATTAAGTCAGTACTTATATAGCTTTTTTGGTCACATGTTATATTTTATAAATGTATAAATAAAGTGTAATTAAAAACGACTATCTTTTAAAAGATCTTTAACGTTTCTTTGATTTATTGCTGTTTTATTACTTCAAAAAATATCATTATTATTTTTTTAAATGAAAAATAAAGTTGTTTCTCCAGAGAAATGAAATTTAAATCTATATGTGAGAAATAACATTGGATAAATGCATTTATTTACGATTCTGCCAATAACAAATTTAATTTATCAACTGTTCTTAAGCATATGATATTGTACAATACCTCCATGATGCTATCTGGCATTCTGAATGCTGGCCAATATTGTGTAAATATAGTAACAATGTCTTAGATCATAATGTGCTAAAAGGGTTTATTGAAAACAAAACTGATATACTTTTGATCATCCTTTATTAATTCTTACCGTACAAAAGTAATTAAATTAATTTTTTATTCTGGAATATTTTCATTAAAAAAATTTCAAAAAGATTATCGCCCCCTCCTTTCTTTTATTTATGCACATGTTTATTAAGTTTATTATGTTTAGTAATTGTAACGAATATAATTTCAAATTAAAGTGGTCAGAAGTACAACATTGATAATTGTTATAAACGACTTGAATTTCATAACTAAGTTGAACTATCTAACTGGAAGGTGGCAAGCAAAACCATATAGATTCTTAAAAATTTATAAGATAAATGAGATGACAGACTAAGAGAAGAAATTATCGTATGCTACAGCAGCCTACCTTGCAAACCTCCTCCATCAGTTGCGACCACTTTTATAGTATATTCTGATATGGCTTCACGGTCTAGGCAGCAGACGGCTGTGCTGATGACACCTGTATCTTGATCGATAGCAAATATCAACTCATGATTTTCATTAACCTGGTTCTGTTCAATCGTATACTTGAGCTTTGCATTGGACCCTTCGTTGGGGTCGTCGTAATCGGTAGCCGTCATCGTCATAACCGTCATTCCTTTCAGAAAAGAGAACATTTCTAATATCAGGATCTGCTTATTTCCCAACTTATGCAGCAATAGTAAAATACACAGTAACTGAACAATAATTAAAACGAGAAAGCCAAAAAAGGACTTAAATCTCACCGGCTGTTCCATTTTCTGTGACATTCCCTGTATATATAGCCTGGGGAAAGAAGGGAGCATTGTCATTGATGTCCTTGAGGTTGACTAAGACATCGGCGTAACCGACGAGGCCTTTGCCACCTTCATCCGTGGCGTAGACGGTGAACCTCCATTGCGAGCGACCGTGAGGCAAGTCTCGATCCAACGGCTTGAGGACATAGATCTCGCCAGAAGTATCGTTAATGGCGAATTTGCTATTCTCCACCCTGTCTTCAATACCTTGGCCAGTAAGGAAGTAAAGGATTTCAGAATTTCGGTCCAGATCGCCATCAGTAGCATGAACCTGTACGCGTTTGAAAAAAGAATCCAGTTTTGGATTAGTTCTCGTGGAATAAAGAGCAAATGATGTAGTTGATTTAAAAAGACTCTTATTGTTTATTAAAAATGTGCAAATTCACACGTTTCAGGCTGACCACAATCAAGTGATGCAGGAAGCCGTTATTAATTAAAAATAAAAGCATCTGCATAAAGGGAAAACTAATACCCTGGTAAAGCAAGTAGGAAATTAAGTGATGAGCAAAAGCAATATTTAGTACAGTAAAACTTGAATCGACGAAAAAATAATTTTGGAGTCGTTTCAAAAAGCCACGTGTCTTTATTCTACAAATTATTAAACTAATAGTCTTACGAGCATTGCACTCACGGACAAAGAAAATAATTAAAGTTAACTTCAAAATAGTGACGGAAGGTTGAAAAATATAACTCCATAAATCTTGTAGCAAATTAAATAAATATTTATGTGCAAGAAAGCACAGAAAGAATTTCTCAATCTAGCATCTAGTAAAAGAAATTTAAAAAATATTTTGATTTGCTGAATTTCTGACGTTAAATAGCACAGCTGAGAAAAAGTAATTTTAGCAACCATTTACCTGTTACAAGAATAGGCACAGGGAGGATCCATGGACAATAAGATCCAGCACCAAAAAGGATTTTTTTTTTTTTTTAAATTTAGACTTTTAGAAAGTTTATGTCTACTAAGGCAACTTGGGTGTTTTTAATCTCACAAGACTGAAAATAATAAACAATTACTTAAGATGCAATATTTATCAAGAACGACTCGCTCTACTTAAGATATTTTATCGACAGCAATCAAATTAAAGAAAACTTCTCATCGAATTTGTATAAAATTTCAGTTATGAAATTAGACAAATCACTAAAAAGATATTCTAGTAATTTGCATTACAAGTTACATTTTGTAATTTCCAGAAACAATTATTTTTGCTTTGGATTTATTATTTTAATGATTGAAATATTAATATAAAAATAATTAATCATCTTCATGTATTCCCATCATAACAATTTGTACAATATAATAAAATGAAATACAACATTACAATTATTATATTGCTGAAAGATCTGCTCTGTATGTATACACATAACGGGCACCTTCCTTGAAGAATATTACTAAAAAATCTAGCAAAGTTAAGTGACAAAATTTCGCAGAAAGTGAGGTAGAATTTTGATTAGAAAAATAAGGTTTTTTTTTTTTAAAAAAAAAAAAAATTGAATAGAATTTTTTTTAGTGGAAAATAGAATTTTCCACTAAAATACACAGCTAAAGTCATGGCAACCCCCTATATAATTGAAAAATAAAAATGGCTATTGATTGAAGGGCATAATATAGTTTTTCATATTTAAGTATAAAAAAGCAATTCTCCATAATGTGGCAAAGGTGAAATTATCTTGTATTCATCTACGTAGTCAAAGAAAGAGCAAGAAGGTCGCTAGAGTGAGTGATTTACAGTCTTTTCCAATGTCTTTGTCTTGTTGAATACTGCAGACAAAATGCATAATAGTCTCATTTCGATCGATATAATTAATCACTTTCCACAATTCCCAAACAATCAACATTGAATTAAAATCGTATATTAATAAGTAATAGTCATCTTCATTTCTTTTGTTCTCTCAACGTATTGACACAAAGATTGAAATGGTCGTCATATTCAAAGAGTTTAATAAAAAAAAGTGGAATAACTTCAATTTCACCGAATCAGTATTGAATAGCGAAATCGAATTAAATTTTAAACCAAGAAGTTCGATGAAGCAAACATTTTCTACTGGAAGAGCGAACTTGAAACATTGTCTCTATTTGCTAGGAAAACAAAGTGCTGTTAATAAGTTCTCTTTTCCTATTTCGAACAGTTGTAAGACAAATGACCTAAAACCCAACTCCATACACAAACATGTCTAAATCCCTTTTAGAGGCGACAGGCCTGAAACAAAAATCCTCCCCACCCCCCACGTGGCAAGGAAGAACAAATAGTATCGGTGGGTGAAAATAATGCAATTGTCTTGGAGCCGAGTTGCAGGAAGACATCACTCAAGACAGACAATCGAAAATGAAAGGCGGGAAATAACAAAGGCCAATAAACACAAAACCGCCGCGAGGTAGAATTTTAAAACTTTGTTCCATCCGATAAACCACTCTGCGGAGAGACAGATGCGGAGCAGTTGAAGGAAAGAATAAGAGATTCCGCAGATTAATGTTCATTATTCAGCGCTCCAGCAGTTACTAACGACGGTCATTCAAAAGAGCCGGTTAATGATGTTCGCCGAGAGAGTTACGTACGATTTGCAGGATGGATTCGCGGAGGAGATTAAAAAAATTATTAATCTTTCGAACTGACAGAGGAGAGAGTAAAGGGAAGTCGTCAGTAGGATTCCATTTTTCAGGTTATGTGGCACAAAAAATATTTACGGTCGAACTTCCCAGTCGTGAGATTTAACTTATTATGCATGCTGCAGTATGCAAAAGTCAGTGGCCCGAGTTAATTAAAACTGTAATTCGAGTTCTGCGAACAGCCAGCATTTACTCTGGGGCAAAGAATACTTCATGAACAATTAATGAGCAGGCATTTCCAGCATATATATCTAACCTGTCTAGGTGCAGAAAGTATTGAAATATTTTTTTACTCTGCGGAAGAACAATTGTAGGGTGTTTAATATTGTTGTTTGCAATACCTCAGGAACCACTAAGAATACCTCATGAGCCCCTAGTGAGGAGGCATTTCCAGCATGTCTATATAACCTGATTCTGGGTACGAAAACTCTACAGAAAGTATTGAAATATTTTTTTTTTACTTTTCGAATGCAGAATTGGAGAGTGTTTTAAATTGTTGTCTGCGACAAAAGATTTAAACTTATTATAAACATGTAAAAATGTTTGTGGCGGAATGTAGATAATTATGATCTGTGCAGAAAGCAACAGGACTTATGCTTTCAGGAACATTTCTTTAATAACCACATTCACACACTGAACAAAGACAAGACAAGACATTCACGCGCGTAGCTTAGCTGTACAGTATCACATCTCATTCTTATTTTCATTAACAGCACAATGCATTATGGGATAGCCTATCAGGCATCGCCATCTAGTATCCAAAAGAGAAGAGAAGTTATGTAACTGCTACACGTTCAATTTTCACTTTTATAATTAAAATAAAAACAAATTTTTCAATTTTCCTAAATTAACTAGCCAATCAACAAGCTAATTCAAAGTCTGATATATTTCACAAATACTGAAATGAAAACTCATCAGTTCCAACAGTCTGAAATGCATAAGCGAAGCTGTAGGATTTCAACACTGCTGTCGAAAATCGGTGTCATAGTATTTCAATATTTTTGAAATACGTCAGGCATACAAAAAAGCCACTAATTCCGGGCTTTAGAAGAGCGGAGTCAATTCAGGAAGGAACGCAGGAAGACCAATAACGGATTGCAAGATCAAATTTGTGCAAATGAAATGTGCGCAGAGAGAAGACAACTAGACCACAGGAAATAATTTTCTTTTGTAGAAACAGCGAATCCAGGCTTCTTGGAAGTGAATATCCGACGTCCCAGAAGTCCTTAAGGGTCTTCAAAATTTGGGAGAAGAATGTTTGAGCAAATTACCCTGGTTGAACAAATTCGCTAAATAATAATTTTAATTAAATGCCTACAAATTATTTATTAAAAATATAAGATTAGAATGAAATGGTATCAAGAGGGGTAAAAGTTCTAAGAAATCTCGATCTAAAATTTTCAACGCTTTATTTTACACTAAATTCTTGTCTTACTAACGGATGACATATTTACATAGAGAAAAATTAAAACAATTTCGCTGAAGACATGAGACTAAAGCGACACTCACCTTAAGAATTCTCTTGGGCAGGCCATCAGAATCTTCTTCCAGAATGTGTGTCTGGTAGAGAGACTGGCTGAACTTCGGAGGCAAATCATTGATGTCCTTTACTTTAATGATTACGGTTGTGCTGTTCTCGAATAAAGTGTCCGATGCCACCAGCGTCAAATTGTACTGTGAATAAAATGTCATTTTATTTTACAATTTCCGAAATGGAGTAGGTCACTAACATCTAAATAAACAAGAAATAAAACAACAGAGAAGAATCTAGTGAATACCTTTATGGCACCGTTTTATTTAACATGATTACTTCATATTTTCATTTAGTGGATTTTTTCTTTTTAATTACTTTCAATTGTGTAGTTGGGGTTAAGATTTTGTATACACGTGCGAGCTTGAAATACTAATTTACAAATATAAAAGGCCAAGTATGTGGTACAGAAATCGCTCTTATTACTTATTATGCGATAACTACAATCAAATATAAACAAATCAATATATGAATGTATTGACCTGTTTCATTGAAAGTATCCATAATTGCCCTACATTGATTAATGGATCTGAAAACTAATATTATAAATGCTGCTAGTCGTATCAAACATTTCTTTTGGTTAGAGAAAAGAAAATTGCAACACGCACACGCACAAAGTTTTAGCATCATTTTAAAACTACATTTTCAATCATATCGATTCCATTTCTATACAATGTTTATCTTTATTTTCAATTAAACTTACCGAGTTTTAATTTACCATGTTTTAATGAAATTCAAATTCATCCATCAAAGCACTTAGTTTTGACATATTAAAATTAAGATTTTAAAAAACTGATTTCTTTGGTCATTAATTTTGAAACAAGATTTTCATTCCCGTTTTTATTTCGTTTTATATATACTTTTAATTTGTGGCGATAATGTTACAGATTGATTTAATCGAATTCCTAAGATCAAGGCATATAAAAAATGATTTAATAAAACCCATTCTACGTTAATCACTTAACAGTCTAAGAAGGTGATATCTGCGCGAACAAAGGCGCACAGTACATGAAAATACACCAATATTTAGAGAATTTAATTAGCCGATTCCATGCGGAAGATAAACTGGAAAAAATCAATTTCCTCATTCCACAATATTTATAATAATGGATTAAGAATTAAAAAAAAAATATAGAAACATTTCTACACTGTATCGCCCGAATAAAAGTGCGCTTTTAAAAACTGCCTTCATTAAATATATTTTATTATATCATAAGAAAACACGGAACTATCATGACTTCGTCTCATCATCTCTATTTCGCTGTATGACTGAAGAATTTGATGTGAAAAGGAGATAGCTGAAATTATTTAAATGTGCAGAAAGTCGTAAAAAATGTCTGAAAATTCTAAGTGACATGAGCACTAAGATTGGACATCTTAGTTCTCGCGATCTTTCGGCACCAAATGAACAAGAATTTTTTTAAAACCACGTCATAGTGTATGTAACTCTAAATTTCCTCAAGTTGGAGCTACATCCTTTTTGCAGCAAACCCTTCAACTATTATTTCAAGAAAATTATCAGGTAACAGAGAAGAGTTACCATCAAATCTGGCAAAAAATTATCAAAGAAGCCCTTTTGCATTTGAGAGGATCTTTCATTGATAGGTAATTAGACTGATAATTAACATTGATAGGCAAAAAGATTTATACACCTGACAAGATGATGCGAAATAAGCCAACACAATTATTAAAACTTTTTCAGATGATTTTTTTTTTAAACGGAAGAAAAATGCATTAATTATTAAATTGCTCGTTATTTTTCGGTCTCATCAACCCAAATAAATGGTAAAAGAAAATGTTGTTTGCTTGGAGGAATTCAGTATTAAAATGTTGAATCCTATCGCAATGGTTGGAAAAGAGCCTTAACAAATGATGGACGACAAGCAATAACAAATTTTTCAATGGAAATTCAGCACAACTGAATCCTTTGAGACACACACACACACACACACACACACAGAGAGAGAGAGAGGGGGGGCTTGGTTCATTTGCCTTGGATGCAGAATTTAACAGCAGCTAAGTCTGAATAATAACGGTCGTCAAAAGAAATCCACTCCCTAAAGAACCGAGCGAGAAGGAATCAGGGAAACGAATTCTCAGGTCAGCATTCGTGATAGCCAGAGGCGGATTTCCGCACATGCGGTGGAGGCCTCGTGTAGCGAGGCTTATCGGGGGTCTCAAAATCTACTTGAACGTATATCATAGTGCTAAGCCGAAGGTATGATTCATTGAATTTTCGCTTTTTACTTTTTATTGAAAGATAAAAGTGTTCATTCATCGATGAACGTGTTAATGAAAAAGTAGAGCGTTAAGTAAAATTCTTGCGGAATCAAAACGCAAATCTGTGATTACTTTTCTTTAAACTTTATAAGTTCAGAATACTTTTTCATCGTTGCTCTTTTCTATTCGCACACTATAGTACGTTTACCAGGAATTG
This sequence comes from Argiope trifasciata, assembly GCA_026543055.1. Lineage (NCBI taxonomy): Eukaryota > Metazoa > Arthropoda > Arachnida > Araneae > Araneidae > Argiope > Argiope trifasciata. The sequence goes on from JAPMOQ010038358.1 coordinate 249,065, forward strand.
GATAAATAATCTTGACATTAAAATTGAATTATTTCCTAGAAATCATAAAGAATGAAAATTGATAAGGAACGCAACGATTGTTGCTTTAAATTATAATAAAATACAAGTCATTGATCAAGAAACAATAATAAAAATCCCTTAGTATATAACATGGGTCGACAAAAGGCATACTATCCGTTAAAATAAATATTTTAAGCTATAAATGCATTAGAAATCGCCTTTCAATACGTGACGGTATCACAGAATAAATATTAAGCTAAAGTTATAAGTTTATCTTGCTACTTATTTGTCAACCTTAGAGCGGCCTCAAAATATTTCAGCGCCTGTGGCCTCGTATTACAAAAAACCGCCACTGGTGATAGCAAAACACGGCCAATAAATAAAATTGGCCTTTCAGAAAATAATAATTTTAAAAATGTCTACTACGTTTATGTATTGTAAAGATGCTTTATATATAGAAAAAGTTATGACAAGATAACATTGGTTCCAGTGCTCGGTCCGGCGCATCATATGTCTGCGGTTTGATATATATACCGGGTGGCCAGAAATAAAACACCCCTACTCTGACCTCCCTGGATATCGAACTACTCAGTGTAAAGGCTTGAAAATTTGTGGACATACTATTCAAAAAATGGGGAAACGGATTTCACGAAAAAAAAATTTAGTTCCAGAAATCACCGATAGGTGGCGCTGTACCACTGGACGTATGCTGAAAAGACACAAAAACACGTTTTAAACACATTTTATTTGAAAGTACCAAGCATACATGAAACAAGGACGTTATCGATGCAGGGAATGCTGCTCAATATGGTTCCCTTCCTGAAGATGTAAAATGTGAAGTCTGTGGACAGCTTGTTCAACTGCGGATCGTAACTGGTCATCTGAGATGCTTCTCACATGCAGACTGATACTCTCTTTCAAATCTGCCAAGGTTATCAGACGTTCTCGATAAACAAGGTTTTTTAAGTGTCCCCAAAGCCAAAAATCACACGGATTAAGATCCGGTGAACGAGATGGCCAAGTTGTCGGAAACGCGCGACTGATTATTCTGTCAGTGGTGAAATGTTGGCGAAGAAACTGTTGCACAGGGAGTCCAATGTGTGGAGGTGCTCCATCTTGCATAAAAGTAATGGTGTCAAGGCATTGGCGCTGCTGCAAATGGGGTACAACAAATGTTTCGAGCATCCTTTTGTACCTGTTGGCCGTCACGGTACATGTCTCAAGGCCATTGGAAGTAACCTCTTCGAAAAAGAACGGTCCAAGGATGAATGTGGCTGTGAATCCACACCAGACTGTAACTTTCGGTGAGTGGAGTGGAATCTCTTGGAAGGTACGGGGGTTTGTCGTGTCCCATATGCGACAGTTATGGGTGTTCACTGTTCCACTGAGGTGGAAATGGGCCTCATCGCTCCACAGAATCTGCCACGGCCACGATGCATCCACTTCAACTCTAGCAAGAAATGTCAATGCAAAGGTCAGTCGCATCTCCCTGTCTGTGGCCAGCAATTGTTGATTAGGGCGGATTTTGTACGGGAAACAATGCACCATTTTTCTGAGTACGTTCCACACTGTGCTATAGGGAACACCCAAGTGTCGTGACACTGCACGTGCACTACTGCAGCCTAAAACATTATCCATTGACTGTTCAACAATACCGGTGGCAACATCTTCAACGACATCTGAACGAACCGGTTTGCGTCCTCGACCAGGCTGAACTCCAAGATGTCCAGTTTCCTCGAATCGAGCGATCATTCTCCTGAGAGCTTGTGGAAGCAATGGTCCCTTACGCAAATCCTTAAGTCGGCGAAACTCTCGAAGTGCTGCTGGAGCATTTCCTTTATTCTCGTAAAACAACTTCACAAGCAAAGCGCGTTCTGGCAGCGTGACAGCCATCACTAATAAGAATGACATTCCCCACCTTTTAACTTCTTTTATACCCAGAACATGGCTTCTAACCATGCTTTATGCAAATTTTTCTGGTTACAGTATGAAATTGCAGTTACAACGGGAGTTCTAGCTTCTTTACTATTTTTGTTTTCCATAAGGGGCAGAAAAATTAAAAAGGAAGCATGGAAGCATTCCATTCCGCATAAACATTTTAATTTTTATTATTATTTGTGTCTTTTGATCATAGTTCCAGTTGTGCAGCGCCACCTATCGGTGATTTCAGGAACTAATTTTTTTTTTCGTGAAATCCGTTTCCCCATATTGTGAATAGTATGTGTACAAAATTTTGAGCCTTTACACTGAGTAGTTCGATATCCATGGAGGTCAGAGTAGGGGTGTTTTATTTCTGGCCACCTTGTATATATAATTAAACCTCCAGGAATTTAAATTTCATTTGCTGCTTCTTATTTGTAGAGTCATAAAAATTCGAGCATCAAAAGAAAATCAACTTGACATTAAAAAAAAAATAAGGCCTGTTTAATTCCAAGATTTGAGAAAATGTATGATGAAAAAACAAGGCTCTTTTATTCAGCTAATTCTCAAAATTTCGTAAATTTTTTTAAATATGAGTTTGAGTAAATGTGTATTTTTACCCGAGTTCCCCATTTCGAGTATTTTATATATTAAAAAAAAATGTTGTTCAAATTTTACATAAGAGTACCTTGCAAATATCTAAATGAAGCAAGAGGACCGAGATACGAAAAACTTTGGACACCACCGTAAAAATAAACTATTTACACACACACCCTCCTTCCGATTCAGTCAAAAAGAGACATTTGATTATAAGTGTCATCTAATTAAACCATATCAGTAATGTTGGTGTGAAAATGACAAACAGTGGATGGAGCAAATGCAAATGAAAGGACACCGATGAAATACGGCAGGAAAATCCCAGCAATGCAAAGACATTTTTCAAAGCACTTTATTCCTGACAAGTTTGGAGGGCGAATAAATTATAGGGCGCACTCAGTCACTGCGGGCCTGAGAAGTCATTAATAATATTTTCAACGGAGGACGAAAAAATCGCAAGACATTGTGTTCCAAGGAGAAAGAGGAAAAAAATAAATAAACCGAACGCCCGAAGCATTTTTCCACTACATAAAAAGCGCCTTTTTAAAAAGAAGGCCGCCAAAAATGTTTCATCATCGAAAGAAAAGAGCTTTTCAGGAGCATTTCTTCGAGGAGGGAGAAAAAAGAAAAAAGTCCGGGAGACAGACAAAAAAGAAGGATCCGAAAATCCTTTACCTTTTCGTAATATCTGCAGTTTTCGAAGTACAAGCTGGCTCGTGTCCAACACTCGAGCACAAGAGAAATCATTTACAAGGAAGAGCAACACCGGGGGGAAGTTGAGAAAACAATACAAAGAATGAATCAGGGATCAGCGATACATATTCCTTCGATTTAGAGAATCCATGTCCTCGTCTATTCTTTTTTCCCTTCCAAAATAGGATTAGAGTAAAGAGTAAATGATGTGTGGAATGCAGTTAATGGGGGGTGGACTTAGTTTTCCCGGTGCCCGGATTGTTTTAATCTAATCAAAAGGAAATGAGAAAACTAATTAGACGCGACGGCAGGCGATCAGAATGTGCAGTTGGAGAACAAATGCCAAGTTAAAGTTCGTCGGAATTAAAAGTCGAGAGAGAATTGGAGTCATTAATTCTAAATAGGACTCGAAAACGCAACGAATAACTTCTAAAAATTTTTGCTTTCTGAGGTTTAATTAATTAGAATAACTGCAATTCTTCTTTTCGCCTCCATTCCATTCAACATCCAGATTTTCAAAGATGAACGAAACACAACAGAATGATTAAAAAAAAAAAAGTCAGGTCAGTTTACAAAATAGTAGCACGAATAGCATTTTCATAAATATTTATACATAATATTTATTCATAAGCGAAAGTACTTTAAAAGATTTTTGCATCAGCATACATTATTTTGACAAAACCTTTATGGACATAAGAAAGAAAGAGAAATAAATAAATGCAATGGAGTAAAAATCATGCACACCAAGATAACGGAAGAACCGCGATTTCTACAAAGGTCTGCCTTTTTAAGCCAACGTGAATGCAATAGAATCAAAATCATTTGCGACAAAAAGGAGAATACATTTAATAAAGAGATATTAGCAGAATTTTTTTTAGAGGATGGGAGGACTTAGGTATCTTCTTCAGACAAGACGATAATCATGTTTAGTGAAATAATGTCATTTTTCAACAATGGAATATTTTAGTCCAGCTTTTTTTTAGTCTGTCAACCTCCCACCCCCAAATCATCCCTTTTCTAAGTTGTTTTGTATTTGTTGGATTCTAAATTTTTTTTCCCTTCCACACACACCCTTACCTTTTTCAGATTCATAAAATCTCGTATATCTTTTAAGGTGACTGCCTACCTTTGGGACACTTTTTTTTAAAAAGGCAAATTTTTAAGCTTTAATTTAAGTTTTCTAGTTAAATAGTGTATAAAAAGAATAAATATCTGTAAAAAAAATTTTTGTGACTGTCCCCCCCCATTTTTTTTTTCTGTAGGCAGTTACCTTAGTTCTGCATAGGGCAGCAAATTTCTTGAGATAGAGACACTTGAGACCCTTCATAGAGGTTTATGGCATTATATACAATTCTTTTACAGATTCAATTACATATTATTTTAAGAGTTTCAACAAACACATCTTCGTTGATACCAAACCCACTTTCCACGGTCACACTACAACGCGAAGATATAAAACTTATTTTTACGATTTCTCAAAAATCAAACAATTTTTTGTATCTCAAAACATTTGAATAGAAACTATCTGATCTAAATGATCTGAAACTAAATGATTTTCTGTGACAAATCAAGAGCTCGTTTTAGTTATTTTTTTTAAAACATATTCTGAATATACAGGTAAATTTGTACTTTGGAATAAAGAAGTTGCAGAAATCAACCATTGTCTTTTTACATAAGACTGATTAATTTCCCCACCCCCAATAAAGTGGATTAAAAAAAGTGCAGTTTTCATTAGAACAAAATTCTTGGAAATGCCTTCAAAATTTTTTTTTATTTTAAATTTTTTTTACAAATGTAAAAAATTCTACTGGACTAATACTGAAATAGCTTGTAGTCACTATTCCAATGCCGGTATCAACTCCCCCCCCCCCCCCATTTTAGAAATTAAGATAGAATGTATAATTAAAGGAACGAGCTTCCGCGGTTTGATAATCACGAATGTATTTAGTTTTATAAAAGCTACTGCAATGGACCTGAATTCTTTCAGTGTTTAAAGAAATTTATACATTTCAGGGCTTTATCACATGGAAAAATATCGTCCGCACTTTTTGTCAGTAATTTTCCGTTTCTACCCTCAAGAACCGGTCGAGCAAGTTTTTCGTCATCGCCCACTTTTTTTAACTAGCTTGAAAATGTCGACGATAGTGACGGAAATATTGTCTGCAAACGAAATTTAACCAATCAGGTGAAACTATAAAGTGACGTCACTTTCGTTGTCGTTTGCTGACGAAAAGTGAGGACGATATTTCGCCGTGTGATAAGGCCTTTAGATGGGGGGAAAAACCCTAAGAAATCTAAAATACTTTGCACTGTCTCGATTTTTAAGGAAACTCAATTCTCTGCATTTTCTCTGTTTCGAGATAATTTTTAAAACACAGGTGTTTTCTCGCTTCTCCTGGTACCGTGAGAACCCTAAACTCTTTCGAATTTATAACACAGATCTAATAGCAATACTCATCAACAAGATAAAAGATTACCAAATAAAGCAAAAATATATGAAATAAAACTATATAAGAATATTCAACCAATAATCACAAATATTCAACCCAGTAATTAAAAAAAAAAAAAAAACATAGCAACAGGCTACGAAATTTTAACTATATTATCCTATCTGCTATTTGATTTGAATACTTTGAAAAAAATAATAATGAATGGAGGTTCTGAGCGCCATTTACTGAGTTTGTACCCGGAAGTCTATTTTATTTTTAAGTTGAAGAATTAATTATTTCTTTTTTCATTAAAAATATCAATATTGCATTAGTTTTTGGAAAAATCATTATTGTTTAAGTTTTTTTTAATAAAATTATTTGTTATTAATAAAATTTTGTTATTACAAATTGTTTTGATTTTAATTCTATTCATTTAATATAATTATCTCCCCAACCCCAGAAAATAAAGAATTCTCAAAAAAGTAAATCCAGAAGAATAATTCCCAAATTTAATTCTTTTAAAAAAAATTTCTTTAACATTTTTTAAAAAAATTTTTGATTTTGAAGTTAGAGAAAAAGAGCGAATGCTGCTTATTTCCAGCCAAATGCACGAATGAATATTATATATAAGAATTTATATTAGAATAACCAGCGGGTGACCGAGCTCCGCTCGGAGAAAACAGGTATCGAAGCTAACTCGAAGATTTAAATTTTCAATTGTGATTTATCAAAACAATACATGCCATAAGAAAATTTGTGAAACCATTGGTGAAAAGATAACCGGTTAAAGTGCACCATTGTAAACTATTCTAAACATAGAGTTTGGAAAGGGAACTATTCTATACAAAGGTAAAGTAAAGGTAAAGATTGAAGTGCGTTGAAGTTCAATATTTTTGACAAATTTATTTAGAAAAACCAAACATATATACATACATAAGAAACATATTATAAACCTATAACAGCATAAACATAAAACTTTATTAGTTCGTCATATTGGCTATAGATGGCAGCACGTTACCGCATGAAAATTTAAGTAGCCATTATGGCGAACTGATAAAGTTTGAAAATATCCTATCTGTAACTCCGAACTGCTCGACCGTAGCGCTTCAAAACCGGCGCCAATCGATTCCTCGTGGCCAAAAACCCCAGACCCCCAAGTTTACCGGAGTTTATTAATTCTGGGGCGATTTTCGACTTGGCAACCATTCCTCGTATTATAGTATTAGATATATATATTAGATGTCTTGAAATCTGCTATATGTTTCGAAAATTTTAAATCTTTATATAATGTTTCTTGCATAGGTGAGCATGATACCGGGAAAAATCATAAACAACTAAAATACAGTAATAAGAACATGAGATATGTGGGATAATTCAAAAAACTGCGTAACTTAATAGATTAAAGTACATATATACACAAAGGAATAAAAATACTTAAAAAAATACAAAAAAAATCTACTTTATAATAGAAATTAAGTTTTCCGAAAGCGTACTGTTCATATATCATAATAGAGAGACGCTTGCAGCCTGTCCCATTGCAGATGTGAGAAGATAAAGTGATTCTGAAACATCAACCAATCTCGAGAATTTTGGATATTCGATCCAACCCGCACTTGTAAACAAGATCCCTTGCCTTCCATAAAATCTTTTTACTTCCTCCGATTCGACCGCAAGAGTTGCGATGTCAAAAAGTGGCTGAGGACATGGGAATGCTTTTAACAGCAAATGACGTCGGACAAGGGGAGCGAGATCACCGATTCGCCTTCCGGAGGGGGGGAATAAAAAAAGGAGGGGGGATGCTATCAGTATTCCGGGCCACACCTCCAAAACACTGATTGGATCTCCCAGCAGCAAGAGCATAAAAAAAATATTACTAACCAAACAAGAGTTAACAGTTTACAAATCTGCCGCATTTGGGAAAGAAAATTAATTTGGTAGGAGCTGAAGGCTGCCAGGAATGTCACTTGGAAAACAGTTGTAAATTTTAAGGACAGGAGTTCTGCTATTGGTCAAAATGAGATTGACTTTTACTATCAATCATAAGAATGAGGTTTTAACACATCCTAATAATAATCTAGTTTCTTTTATGATTTTTTTTTTTTACTTTGCCAATCTTTAGTTGTAATTAAGAGACAAACGAATAAAATAAAGGTTAGACAGAAAACATTTAAATAAATGCGAAATCTTGAAAACACAGGAAAGTAAGGTATTAAAACATTTCGGAACTAGCACTTCAGATTAAACAAGAATCATTTAACAAAATTAAAACTTTTTTTTTTTGGGGGGGGGGGGGGTTACAGGCTAACGTTAAATGTCCCGGGGTCACAAATTCTTCCTCCACCTCTACTTAAAATGTTTCGGAATTCTTGCTTTTAAAATAATTAATATAAATGTTAAATACTTTAAAATTACTTCAACAGTGACATAACTTGTTTCTTTTATTTTCTGAAATAACAAATATTTGGTGAAATCATGTCATAATATATATATAATGCATATAAATAACTTTTTTCATCAATATACTTGCTATAACGATTGAAATGCTAACCACATTCATAACATGTTTCAATTTTAGAAATTGTTTTCATGTTAAGAAATGCTCTTCTTCACGGTTTGTAGAGGCAGTTCCTTTACCGCAATATTTTTATTATTTTCCCTTTTTAAACTTTTTTTAAATTTCTAGATTTTGGGGAAAATATATTCTTTTCAAAACACGTATAAACATTAAAAATAACCTATCATCATCATCATTATTATTTTCCGTTTTCAGTCATTGATATATTTTGTAAATTATCAAAAGCGTTAACGAATTTTGCAACAGCTTTAAAAAAAATTACCATCACATATTTTGCCTAGGAACACAATTTAATAAATTAACTGCTGTTTAAGACATTAAAACAACGAGGTCCCATTGTCTCCAAAATTTGAGGAAGGAATTAAGAAGCAAGAGAATTCCATCTTTCAAAAAATGAAGTAATTCTAGCAAATTGTGTGTTTATTTAGCGACTCACTTCAGTTGACAGAGCTGTTCGATATTCTTGGCGACTTCCGAAAGAGTCACCAAGAATTGGGAAGGCATCTGGTTCTCTGTTTGAGCAGCTGCGGCAATTTGAAAAGCACTCTTTTATCTGAAACGTGCAGCGACCAGAGAAACAAACAACATGGTTCGAACCAGTTACAAGGAATACAGTCAGAATTCCATCTCAATCTCGTCATTAATGCACATTAACCACTTAACTGTTTTATTTTCTTTATTATCTAATAAGATGACACTTTCTATTTAGGGAATATTTTCTTACTATGATTCAAATAGAAATCCATTGAATGCCTGACTTATCTAGGTATTCGAAATAATTTTGATATTGAATTATAATCGTTATGAATGGCTTCTATTTTGCTTACAACTATCAAAATTTGATAAATCAATGCACGTACGGCATACAAGCAAAACAGTTAAGTGGCTTAAAAAAAACAGAAAATTACATAACTTACAGCTTTTAAGGGAACAGCAGTTCAAGCTTCCATTCTTGCGGAGGTTGTTTAATTCACACTGAATTCACAAGTCGCGTTGCAAACAAATATTAAAGAAGAATGCTTTTTCGTTATAAATGAGGTTTTACGAATATTTTACCGAATTCTTTCTTTCGACAGTCACCTACGGTTCGATCGCAATTCGACGACTCCATCTCATTAAGGGGTGAGACGCGAAACGATGAGTGCATTTCCATTATTCCCTTTGACATTGGATTTTCCCTATTAGATACTAATAAATGTAAACATTGCCTCCTTTCATCTTTCCTTTCACCCCTATTTTGACGAAATAAAACTCACCCTAACGCATGCTCAAAAGCACGGAGGGTTTTACAATCCTTGCCGAACATAACCTTCAAATTCCGCTTTGTTTTTCACATCTCTGAAAGATGGCGACTAATCTAATATAAAATAAAATCTCTGGTAATATCAAAGTAAAAAAATACTTTTGGTTGCATTAAATTAAAATTCAAGTCTTAAGTGATAGAATATGTAGGTTGCAGATGTGTATGTAATATTTGGAAGACGTTCAGAAAAACGAAGTTATGCTGGAAAAAGAAATTGCTGCGTCTCTTGTGTGTGTGTTTTTTGAGGCACAAAAACATGCGAGTATATTTTAAATTATCTGTGCAGCCGGTGATAAAATTCATTCATTCGTTACCATAAAGTAATTAAAAAAAGTCATTACAAAAAAACATTTCGATCGATCGCAAACTCATGCATTCTTTCAAAACAAATCAGCTGCGATCAGTAAATGGAAATAAAAACAAGATTCTCCCCACCCCCAAAAAAGCATATCTAATTAAAGCGACAAAATCAATATAGTAAATACTTATTTAAGAGCTAAAATAAAATTGAAAAGGATTATAATTCCTTTTACGGAAGTAAAATGAGCTCCGAAATCCCAAACATATTTGTTCAGCTGGATTTACCTAGGTATTATTTCAGCAGTAGGCTACCTTCTGCTCTTTGCAGAGAGAAGGGAAAAAGTGTTGAAACGAATAATTAAATACCATCAACGGCACCAGATAATTAGAAACACAGAGGGACGGAAGAGGGAAAAAAACGCCCTAATGATAACTCATAATTCTTTTCCCACAATTACCTACCCGAATTCTTTCTTTGGGACTTTTAATTAAATAAGAGGCAACTCGGATTAAAAACTAATTATGGAGGAAATGGGAAAAAAAGGAGATAAAAAATTAGTTTGAGCTTGGAGTGCCTCTTTTAATGGTGGGGAACAAACACATAAATCGAAAAATAAATTTTTTTTAATGAATTAATATAACAATAGAAATAAGTGGCATTATCTGTTGGGACAATAATTAGAAAAAATTTATTTATAGTTACATAAAGTAATACATTAAAACATTTCGATAAAAACGTTCTCGAGATATACTGAAAAGAAATTCATACAATCATCTCTCTCATTCTGTCTGGGTAGGGGAGGAAAATTATAATTTCCTCTCTCCACCCGGTTTAAAGAGGATCAAAATAAAGGCGTTTCCTAATAGGAATGAATAAATCTAAAGATATACCTCGAAGCAATTTTTTCTCTCCTTTTCTGCTTCGTTTATTTTTCATTAACTCGAAATCTTTTAAAAGGTATACTGAAAGCTTTTCATGAATAGGAAGAATCACACTCTAATCAAGTCATTACAAAAGTTTCTGTAAAGTCATAAAACTAAAAATCATTAAAACGTACTAACTTCACAGCATTTTACTTGAAGTTGAGAAGGGGTCCATTTATATTCATGAAGTAGAAGTATTCATTTTAAATATTTTAATACAAGAATACACCAATTTCATTCAAAATGTACCAGTTTAATATTTTCGGAATGAGCTTTCCGAATGATTGCGAGGGAGGATGTTGTTTAGGAAGAAAGGATTTAAAACAATTTCAGACTAAGGTTTAAATTATTTCTGAACACATTACTTCTTATTAAATAAGACTAAGCTCTGGATTTATTAATTTTTAGCTCACTTCACTAAATTATTACTTCGTTCATTCAAATTATTCGTACTTAACCTACTTATTATTTCTAATTGAATAAGACTAAGCTTTACATTTATTTATTACTTTTAGCTCTTCACTAAATTATTACTTCGTTCATTCAAATTATTTCTACTTAACTGGGATTTCACAAAACAAATTAAGAGTATTAGTTTAATTACACGATTTTATAATAAATATTTACAAAGCACTCACGGTCTGCTTTCATAAATGTATCATTTTAAAATAGCTGTCAACTGTCAACATGTTTTGAAAAAACTGCCACTATTATCATCGGATATCATAATCATGTCTTTAATCTTGTGATTCGCGAATTTTGCAATTTATATCATTATAAAATCTTTCGCTTAATATTAAAATTCATTTGTTCTGCATATATTACCAAGAAGCATAGCATCTTATTTTGCTTCAAACAAAAAGTTAGTAAACCATAAAAAATCTTCGTGAATGTCAGTTAAATACCCCTCCCCCCTCCTTTATGTGCAATATTAATGCTGAGAGTTATATTTAAAATCTTGCCTAAGAAGGCCATCACCGTTTTCCTTATCTCCTACAACTATTAGCAGAGGATTACCCAAACTTCCTGTCCTACCAGTCCAGAAATGTGAATTAACCCGAGTCAGTTCTGGGAAATCAGTAATTCGCTACCTTTATGGCGTAATAATGATACACTGAATCGGAGGTTAGTTCATTCGAATCGCTTCTTCGGTAAACATTTTCTCCCTCCCTCAAGGCGGGTGGCTTTTCAGCAGATGATTCCAATACGAACTGCGCCCCATCAACAATCGGACAACTCTATCGCATCATCTCTCCGCCCAAATTATTCAGACATTAACTGACGCAAATAAACAGCCACCCCAAACAAGGCACGTATCTGGTGGCGTTTAAACTAATGCAAGCGTGGCTCTATCGCCGAGGCAAGGCAAACGATGAACTGAATATTCATTCGCCAATAGAAGCCCCCTAATGCGCGTTGTCGTGCCGAAAGACGAATGCCCTGGAACGGTTTCGCATAATAAATCCATAAACAAGTTTCATCAGGGGGACTCTTTCGCGATGCAAGGCGAGACGGATAAATGAGCCTCCTCCAATTACAAAGCCAAGGGCAACGATTTCGAAGGGGAGGGGAGATTAAGCGAAGGGGTGTATCTCTCTCTGGATGCTCCGAAAACAAGCAGACAGCGAAGAGAGCGATTCTACATTTCTTACTTCCAATTCAAATAGCATGATTTCAAGTGCGATTTCTTATGCTTCATTTAAAGTGGAAGATCGGAAAAGTTAGCAAAATTATTTCTTCACTGTCGCCGAGATACTGTATAGAGTATTTATAATGTTGCTCAAACATATCAATGCAATAGGAAGGATGTAGGTTAATACTCAAACCATTAGGGGAGTTAAATGCGTTTTTATGTTAATATTTTAAATAGATAAGCATATATTCGTCTTTTTCTTTGAATGCGGATTTTTAATTAATAATTTTAATTTCTTTTGGGAGTGGCACAGGCATTCGGCCCATTTCTAAAAAAGCATCTAAAAGACCATTACTATGTGTTTAAATTCACTTCAGTGAGAAAAAACCATATTACACTAATTATTATTTACTGAGCTAATTAGCTTTTTTTGAAATATGATATCTTGAATTTCTAATTAGTACAGACACGCCATTCCAGTTGGAAATGATGCCTAAAATTAGTCTTCATGTTGTCTAAAAATCAAATTATAAAAATATCTATTTACTTACAACATTATTATCAACGTGAATGGAAAAAGCGAGATTTTTTTCAGTAATTTTAACTTCTAAATAGCCATTAATTTCAATAAATATAATGTTGATTGAGGCACAAAACATCCACTGTTTCATACAGAGTATTTTGATATATAAACAATTGTATTTGGTAAACTGTTTGTTGAGTTATGATTGTTAGAATGAAGCAACATAGTGGATAAAATATTCTTCATAAAATGAGTTTAAAAAAACCCGAAACCAGAGTTTTTAGTGAAAGAACCTCAGGGAAAATCCTTATAAGGCGAGAATTATTACGAATATTAACAATATCTTGGTACTATTTGAAAGTTAAAGGATCAGAGAGCATTTTGAAACAACAACAACAATAATAAAATTTATAGTTCGAACGATTTTCGAAGTTTCAAGTGTGTTAAGTACACCTTAATTTGCAATTTTTAGGGATTTCAACAGAAAAATCAATCCTTTTTATTAAATATTTTTTCATGCCTACTTTCAATTTTTATCTTGTCTATTATGAAAGTGTAAAGCTTAATGTCAGTTGGGCATAAGATTAAATGGCGGACCTCAAGGATCCTCGCCAGTGTGTGTGTTCCAAGACGTAAAGACATGAAATGAGACACTACAGAGCGCTTCAAAGTCTTTCGAGAAAACTGAAAATTTATGTTCTTCCATTGGCTGGTTCCAGAATAACCAATAAATCTTCAAAGGATAAAAGAATTGATGCGAAAGGAAATACAGAAGTCAGAGAGGATAATGCAGTCCATTAAGCACCTTAATAAAGTGGCACAGAAGTGAATAATCCAAACTGTTAATATGGAGACAAAAGGATAGCATTGTCCTTTTCATGGCCTTTTAGAGAAATGTAACATTTAAAAAATAAACATTAATTTTCATCGCAAATATTATTCGGGATTCTCAAACAAAAGCTCATTAGGCCTGCATTTTTATTTTTCATTTAAAAGCCGGGGAATGCTCGACAACAAAGAACGCCATTTCATTAGAGCGGGAAGGAGTAAACATCGAAAATCGATTTCGAGTAACTCCGATGCTCGGAGAGATGAGGCGAATCCAAAGCATTCCCGCGCTGTCTCTCCTAAATGCACGTGTTTTCTCGAAAGTTGTTGAGAGTACACTGCCGAAGTTTCATTTAACGAGTCCCTTGAGCAAAGTAAAGAATGAATAGCTTACAGATTTAATATTTATGCATATAAACAACGGCGGCAATCTATGCACTCTGCTTATAAAGTTGTTCGTTTGATTTTACATTTTGACACATTTTTAAATTAACATCACCCATATAATATTTTTCTCCGAGCAGCGTCCCCCCAACCACACACACAACAAAAAAACCTCAATTATATGTTTTGGCAATACTCAACACTTAATGCATTTTTGTCAAAAGATGTTATTGCATTTCCCAAACCTTAACAAATTACATTTTGATTTTTCTTTTGCATGCATTTCAGTCAAGCTGCTTAATATTATTGGAATAAATGAAATAAAATAAAATCAACATGCCAATGAATTGATGAAAGAAGGAAGAAGGCGAAATAATTTGTTGCAAGATGCCTATACTTATTAATGTTGCTATGAACAAGAACCAAATGAGATGGATTAATATTCAATTTGCATTTCGACTATACGATCTTTTTTTTTTAAGTGTACAGGGTGATTGTAATTAAACTTCCCCTATAAGAATTATACAATGCAAATGAGTGAGAGAATTACAACAAAACTAGTATACAGACTATAAACGAAATTTCAAGAGTGGGAAATAGGGTCTGAAATGTCCACCAAAGGATGCTTTTTCCGGAAAAACAAATTTTAACTCAATAAGCGAATACAGAAACAGCATTAACATTTATTGACTAGTTTCTAATTATCTTGTCATCGAACCCAATTAAGTAAAGGTAAGGGAAAAAATAACAGTATGAAGTTTGAGAAAGACACTTCAGTTCGCAGAAACAAGAACAGATTAAAACGAAATTGCACTAGAGGAGCAGTTGTTAATGTACAGGAGGATGTAAGAAAAGGTGCACCATGTGACCTTCAAAATTTCAAGTCGATGGACAGTGGGTTTGTTCAACAGCAGATCGTAATGGATCAGTTGTGATGCTTCGCACATGAAGAGTTATGGAATTCTTTAAGTATTTCAATGTCGCAACAAGATATCGTCATCATGACAGCCGGAAATGTCGACATAAAACAGGACAACGACTGAGAACTTTCTTACCCTAATATGTTTTGTACAAAGCTTCCTCTTTTTCGCAAGCATACAAATCTTTACATTTCCACCCCTAGAATTGATTCATAGTTTTTGCCCTGGATTGTTAAAATTTTTTTTCTTTTTTCTTTGACGTTTATTGTATTAAATTTAATGTTTTTCCATAGAAGGCGCCATCTAGAGGACATTTTGAAACTACTTTTTTTTCCTTCCTTTTTTTCATTTTCATTTTCTTTTTTTTTTTTTAAATCCTTGAGTGCATCACGTCTATAATCTGTATACTGAATCCATTCATCCGCTTGCGTTTATAAGGAAAGTTTAATTATAACCACCTTAAATGTCTAAATATATCTAAAGAATTCGCAGAATGAATGTTTACAAAACTTCAAGCAATCTGCTTATCCAAATAATTACTTATCTTTTTTCTTACATCTTTGTCATTTTTTTAGTTCCATTTGCCTAAGAAATATGTCTTTACAATGCACAAACAAGAGTTTTTTCATGGTTAAGAATTTTAAATTAAAGAACGAAAGAAAAAAAAAAGAGAAAAAGAGCGAGCGAGAAAATAAAGAGTTTGTATGAAGAAGCACATTTTGAAGAGTTAGAAGAGAATGAGAATTTAAACGATTTATTGTTAAGATTTTCTTCATTTAGCTTGACTCTTATTTACGCTCTATTTATTTTTTCACTTTTAGATAGAAGTATCTTGTCCGATGGGAAGTGGGAATCTTCCTTTAAAATAATACGAGTTTCCAAATTGAGCAGATTTTTTTTACTGCAGCTCGAATAATCAGAATCATTACTAAAACAGAGTGAATCTTGGCGAACAAAACAAGCATTTTCGTAGTTAATTGTCTTCTAATTAATTTTTAAATGGGATAAATTCAAATCTAAATTTGTATTAGACATAGATCCCATATATTAAGTTTTGAATCCAAAGTCTTGTGAAACTAGGGCGTCGAAGCGTTTTGAAAACATCCGGAGCGAGTTGACAGATAATTTTGTAGAGACTGCCAGTGTGGTCAAGAATTAAGCTTTCCAAATCACTATTTTTATAAATGAAATATTTTGAAATATTGTATTTGTGGGTAATTAAATAAATTTTGATGCAGTCTTCAAATGCTTGAGCGATTATTTGACCAATGACTATTATAATATATTAATAAACATTTAATTTATCCCGATAAGTGAAGGAAAAAAAAAAAAACACGTTTATATTTATTAACATTTAGTTTTGTTTATAGTTTTAAGCTTTGAGATACTTTCTATGCAATGCTAATAATCATCTTTGCATTTGCTTTTTTACTTTAAAAACTCGATTTTATCTTCCCTTAATAAGAACTAGAATAATCAAGAATATCAAAATAATAAATAAATAAAAATTATGACGCACTATCAATAGTTGAATTAGCAATTCCTTCAATTTAAACTTTTATATTTGTTATGCCAATTAATATTTATCTTTTAATAGTGTATTCATTATATTACGATATGGCATCGTCAGATTGTTGTTTCAATTCCTTTATGTCATGTACTGCAAGCAATAAACTTTTGTATTTTAAAACTGATAATACTCGGCTACGAAATGTTTAAAGAAAATATTACAAAAATATATAGACATTAAAATAACGTGTCATGCAATCACTAAAAATTTAATACAACTTCAGCGATAAAAATTAACTTAAAAAAAAAAAAAAAACTTTTGAAAATATACATTATATGTGTGAAAGGTGGTAAAGATTTGTGGTAGACATGAAACTTTGCCAAAATGTTTTACTTGTTATGAACTATAATCTAACTTCAAGTTTAATTTTATTTCACTATTTTTTAATGAAATTTTTATTGAAAGTTTTGAATTGTTTTACAAAATTAGCAAAATTTCTAAAACCCTTCAGTTCTTAACCCAGGTAAGTACATAAGTTATTTAAAATGTAAAAATAATTAAATATATTCATTACAATTAATAATACAAAGTATTCTGATGATGATTAGCTGTGAGCAGAAAGTGGCGTTACACCACTGAAAAGCTTATAATTAAAATAATAATAATAAAAACAGAATTTAAATAGCTATCAAAAGACTCGCTATTGAATCTTTTATGAGATGATGAAGAATAGGGCAATGGAAAATGTAGCGGGAAATGCCATCATAATCATAACCACATCTACAACTACAATTTCTCAAGCTGAATCTTTTCAGGTAATGCAGGCAAAATCCATGGTTTGTGGTTAATTGGGATAAATATTTATTATATCTACACATCTATTTCATGAGAAATTGTGTTGAAAGGAAAGCGGCATGTTTCATTTTCCCATCTTCATCCATTCCATTCATCGATGAGAAATTAAGAAGACGATTTTCGATTAATCCTTTAGATTCTCCAAGAAGGTTTAATAGAATAATACAAAGTATAGCATATTTTCCTCAAAAATTTAGCTAACTATTTCAAAGCTAAGAAAATTCCTTAGTTTTATTCCCGGCTAAATTGAAAAATATATTTGTCTTATGAATTTCAAAAAAATTGGCCCCTGACGTCAAGCACCTACTATTTTTATTCACTTTAACTCTCATTAGATACGCGTTGGGCAAAGTGCGTCCCATCGAGTAGCGCAGCGCAGGGATTAAACATCGCATATGAAAAGCAAAGCTCCAGTGACGGCAATCGATGCTGAGAAATTCGACTCGAAAGTAAATATAAATCCGGAATCAATTTCAGAAAGGCAAATATTGAGATTCCGACCGGGAAAAGATTAAATATTGTTACGATGCCGTCTGGAACGGGAGACCTGACGACGTTCGGCACGTTCCTCTTTTCACTCTAACAAAAATATTCCAACTGTAATTGGAATACAAATGTGGAAAATAAAAATAATTCCGTTACTTTCATTTAAAAGACACATATACCCAGGGGCAGATCAAATGAACAGAGCCAACTCAGAATATTTTACTCTATCAAAGCGGGTTACATCATTTTGGTAGAATTAGCTTTACAGATTAAAAGCTTTCCAATAAAAAGGAAATATTAATTTATTCAAAACAAGACACAAATTTGGAAACTTAAAAAAGATTAATTACTCATTAAATAGCTAAAATACAAGTAAATATGCAAGTTCATAAAATACAAATATTGAAAAGCACTGGATAAGAATTAGAGTACATTAAAAAAAACATGCGATCGAATTAGAAATAAAGTATGCGTTTCTAATTTTAATCTTACGATGATCCTTTATGGTCATGTTAAGTTAATTTGTCTTTTAAAATTAACTATCATAATTATGTTAATAATACTTTCAGTAAACGAAATGGTAAAGTTTGCAAGATATTTTTTTAGTACCAATCCAGATTAGAGATCATTTTCTAAATTAATGTTTTCAAAACTTCAGATGTTATTTACTATTTCAGAAAAATTAGTAAAGTTACATCAGAGGAGAATATTTTTTTTCTTGTTTTCAGTCAGATTAGTTTTTCTCAAGGGTGCTAGTTCACAGAGACTGGAACAGGAATGGAATCAGCAAGTTCCAAAAACTCACCATTCTATGAAAATAAATGTTATATGTTTTTAATTAGAGAACATCTGAAAAAAATATCACTCTTGGAAGTGACCCCTTCTCAACTTCATCAATATAATGGAGAAAATCTCAGGCGTCTTCATACTGAACAGTTGAATTTGATGCTAATTTACAAACTTGGTTATAAAACCACATACTTAATACATTTATATAAGTCGCTGTGTCTTTGAATTTTTTGTTTTAATTACTTTTTATTAAATAATTATTAAAAACTTATTCATTTTCGCAGGAATTGAACTTGCATTCTTCACATTCAAGTAAAAAAATACTGAAATCCTTATATTTTACCAATTGAGCTACTTCCCGTTGATTTCAATTTTCATTAAAAACTGCTTAAACTCTATTCAACTCTAGGTCAACAAAGAAAATTTTTTAAATTACTTTTTATTAAATAATTATCAAGTGATACCACTACAAGTTTTATATGTTACTTTTATATTACTTATTAAAATTTTTAATATGGCGATTTGTCGACGTATTTAGTAACTCCAATTAAAGTATTAAAAATTAATTAAATTTAATTAATGAACAACAATTTGAAGAAAAAAAAAACTGTATATTAACGACAAGTGTCATCCACTACTAGTTAAGGAAAATGTATTTGAATTTGAGAGAATGATTAAAAAGTATTTTATTAACGATTGAAAACTTGAATAAGATATGTAAATATATATAGGGAGAGTGTTAACAGTAGGAATTAATAAACAGTTAATCAAAATTGGAAGAATAAAATGAATTAAATAAATTTTGGTTCAAAATTTGAATACATATCTCCAATTCTGACGACGAAACCATTTTCTAATTTTATCCCTCCAGCTCTTCGCGCTTTAGAATTATCGTATTTAAAAAAAGCACACGGCATATAAACTTTCTATTAAAAGAATTTCACTCCACCCTCTTAAATATTTACAATTTTGTCTTGCAGATCATGCACAAAATTTCAGTCATTTAGTTCAAAGAATGTGAGATATCGTCGAAAGCATAGATAATTTTTAAAAAATGCCCCTCCCATCTAAAGGATTTAAAACAAATGGATTCTACAAAATATTGAGCTCCCAATTTTCTTGCGATGACAATATTTTATTTTAATCCTTTATTCACCGAATTAAGTTGCCATCCCTTTTTCAACTTCATTTTTGCACCAGTACTTTGAATTTCTTGCAGAATATTCTCAGGGAGCAAAAGAAAAAAATATAATCAACAGAAATATCTTAATTTAATTAATTAAATATTTTAATTCCTACTTTTAGCTTATATTAATTTCATATTATTTGGGTTACATTATCAGTGCTCTTTAGGATACCATCAGCATAAATAGTCATATAGTTAAGATATAAGCTAGATTTAAATGATACTTTATAAGTACCGTCAGTAAATAAAGGGTTAAAATAAACCTCATTGTGTACGAAAAAATTAAACAAAATATGCGCTAGCTATATTACACACTAATCCAAAACACAGACACAAGTAAAATAAAGTCTGGGAAATGCAAGAAGCCCTCAGACATAACACAGGTTTGGATAAAAATGGTTAACATCTTAATAAAATGTGCCAAAGAAACACAGAGAAGTAAATTATTATTATCTAAACCTGTGTTATGTTTGAGGGCTGCTTGCATTCCCTAGATTTTGTTTTGCACGTGTCTGTGTTTTGGATTAGTGTGCAATATAGTTAGTGCATATTTTTATTTTTTCGTACATGATAAGGTTTATGTTAAAAGAAAGTATTGTCTTCGCAAGAAAATTGGGAGTTCAATATTTTGAAGAATCTATTTGTTTTAAGCCTTCCTTAATCGGATGGGAGATGCATGTTTAAAAAAATTTGTATGCTTACGACGATAACTCGCATCCTTTGAACTAGATGGCTAAAATTTGATACATGTTCAAATTTTAAATTTTTTTGGGTATATGTGTGTGTGAAATACTTTTAATAGAAAGTTTGTCAGCCGTCGTGCTTTTTCTTAAATACGATAATTCTAAAGCTTGAAGAGCTGGAGGGATAAAATTAGAATATTATTTCATCATCAGAATAGGAGATCTGTATTCAAATTTTGAACCAAAATTTGTTTAATACATTAAATTCTTTCAATTGAATAAAATAAATAAATTCAGAGAAAAAATGTTTGAAATATTAAAAATATAGAGAAAATATTACATAACGCAGAACTAATTAATCTCAAAAACAGTAAAATACGTTTCGGGGGGGGGGGAAACCACTTAAATCTTCGCTTTCGAGGAAATCCGCAACGAATGAATCCTATGATGTATAACACTCTTTTAATTATAATGACAAGGAATATGAGGAACATCCACAGATATTCGAATGACAACTCTTACAAAAACAAATTGCTGAACTATACCCGGACAAAATTAATCTCCAGCCTGCCATTCAGAAGACCCATTAAGAAGTAAGAATCTCCGCTTCCTCACTCGGTCTTCAGGTGTATTTAACCAATGAATTATGGATAAGGTGAAATGAAATTATTCAAACATCATGCGCATAAAGGAGAATATATATATATATAAAAAGGAATCCATCATGCGTTCAAAATTGGCAAGCATCAAGCATTGGGCAATGCGTTTTATATATCGATATAAGGGATAATCGATGCTGTTACCACAGCTGGATGAAGACATAATCGATAATGCAAAGTTGAAGAGGAGAAGGGGAGAGAGATGATAGAATTCCATTACGTCATTTACATAAAATGTTTCACATATTTTTAAAACATTAAGGGTCGGGTAAGCAAACATCGGAGGGAAAATAAAGAAATGAAAGGAAGGGTTTTTTTCAGATTTTTCTGCGGGGGAGCTTTCGCAGAGACCCAGTCGGGAAAAGTTTTCACATTAACCAAGCCCGGAAAGTTCTTAGATCTATTGGAAATTCTTTTCGATAAAAAAAGAGTGGACCCCTGTTTGGAAGAACATTTGGCATGGCGGTTGAACCCAATTCGGCTAATATTGAAGTTAATATTTAATCGAAAAGGAATACAAATGCGAAAAACCTATGCTTGTTTTAAATTAAATATGAGATTGCAATATAAAAAATTTAAGCTAAAAACTTACTGAATTCTTTTTTTAAAGAAAGTTAAAAAGTAAGAACTGAACAAACTTTATATCATAAGTGGTGTTGGATAATGGATGACAATCAATATGGGGGGGGGGGCACGAAATTTTTTTTGAGAGAAAAGGATCTTAAATTTTTTGAGGAAGTTAAAAAACAAAATGAAAGACAAAATAGGGCAGCTCTTTGAAAAATAGCAACTACATGTTATGATTATTCCAATGGTTATGATATCTATATAGTCAATACAATGAAAGTATGAAGTAAATGTATACAATACAAGTGGTTTGTCATAAGTAAATTAACCAGAATCGCATCATGAAATTGAAACATGAACAATTTGTATTAAAGAGCAAAACTGTTTTCGTACCTTGGTTTAGTTTTATTACATTAAACGTCCCGTTGTAAAGCAACGCTAAGGCTATTTTTGGATGGATCTCGTAATTTTGAGCCGCTGTCAGATAACGAGTACGACACTTGAGCTAGTATCCCCTTCTCCACACCACACCACACCAGCGGGAAGACGCTTGCCCTAACGAATTTAACATGCAACAGATCCCCTTAAACGGCGCTTCTTTGGTGAAATCGGGTCTCGAACTTGAAACCTTACGGCTTACCAGCCAAGACCTTATCACCAGTGTCCACGTAGAGTAGCATACATGTGTACCATTGTACTGAGGATATATAACACATCTAGTTGTGACGTGATATCAAAGATCCAAATTTCCGAAATCGATCTTACTTCCAGAGATTACAATCTCGACTCTAATTGAAATCACAGTGATTATCGGTTTGAAAGAAAAACTAGAACAATGATTCTTAAACTAGTTCCATAAATAATAATTTAAAAAAAATCCCTAATTTACAATTAATAGCGGAAGTGTGCTTCGTCTTTCTTATGATCCTGTGGGATTTTAAAGTGTCTGATATGAATACCTGGGCCATTAATGTGACTATAAAAACTTTTTAACCAGTTTATTTTCATCAATTTCTTCAATCAGAAAATACCCTTAATTAGGTACTGTAGATTAAAACGATCAAATCGAAATAAAGATTATATATTATATGGAATAAAAAAAAAATTAAGTACGACATATCAGATACATTAGTAAGGAATATCATTCCGATTTAATTATTTCCTTGAAAATGATTAATCAATTACAAAAATATAAATGAACCGAGATTAAGCTCACATTTAATAATCAGAAGTAAGATATTTAATTTTTTTTTAAAAATGAGAGAGATATGCTACTATTTACATGTGAAACACAGTTTCAGACGTCAAAACATTTAAGGATACCGTCCAAATTAAAATAACATGAAATGAAAATATAGGTAAAAGCTAATAGTTAAATCAAAAATTATGATCAACAAACATTAATTTAAAGGGAGAAACTATAATAAATATGATTATTGCAGGGGTAATGCAATCTTTTGATTCATATTATGTTCATGCTATTTAATTAATTATCATACGGAAAAAATGCTTAAAATATTCTTTTTAAGAAGAATGAATAATATTAATAAAAAAGAAGAAATTTATAATATTCAAAAAGTATTCTTAAGAAAAGACTTTTCAAATTGCTATACAACTCATTATATGATTATTCTCAGAGTACTGGACAAAGATCAATCTTTTTTACACTATTTGAATAAATTTATAATCAAAGAGCAAAGAGAATATTAATAAACAACTCCCACTTTCAATGTACAGAAAAAACAATGTAAAAAAAGAGAGAAACTTCAATATCTTTCTTTAGATACCGTTAAAAACTCCCCGGGCAAAAAAGAATTCGAAAGCCTGACAAACTCAATTTGCATAAAAGGATCGATAGGAATGCATGCGATTTCACTTAGCGGTTGTGGCCACGCATTAGTAAAGTTTGCTATAATCTCCTCAAACCGAAAAATGGTATCATTCAATTCGTTAAAACATTCTTCAGTTAAACTTGAAACGAAGAAAGATAAATGATAGTCAGAAAGTTAAAAAAAAAAAAATCTAAACTATTTTCGAAATTGAACAAATCTTTTTTTCTCCTTATGTTTTGAGGTTATGCATCAAACGTCGGAGAGAGAAGAAAAAAAAAATTTTTTTTGAAAAGATCAGTTTCAATATTGTGTGTATTTCTCTTTGAGCTGAAATGGATGATTCATTGAAGAGGAAAAAAAAAAAATTAAAGAAAAATTAAAGATGGCGGAGGAGAGGAAAGAGAAATGCAGAAGATTAGTTATTTGGTTTGTAGCTACTTTTTTCCCCACTAAACGTCCCTGGAATCGAAAGAGGCACAAATTAATGGTTTTCCAGGAATGATTTTTCCACCAAATCAGAAAAGAACAGTTTTAAAGTTCTCGAAAGCAAACCTTCCAAGATAGGTTTCAAAAATACTTAACTCGCGACTGCAATTTAAGAAAATGTATTTTCGAATCATCGTGGATCACAAAACGATCTCAAAAGAATTGGTTTCAACGAAATGAAACGAATTTCTTTTTTCATTTATCAATTTATCAGATAAAAGAAATAAACGGAGATAGAAATAACGGAATAACTGATCGCTGCTGCGCTTGTTGTTTTCAGAAATCAAAAACATTATCCAAAAATATATATATATATATATATATTATAGTTAAAATATTTTTCATATATTATTTTAAATTAAAAAAAAAAGCAACAAAATAATCCCAGAAGTTTGAAAACACTAAATTGAAATGACAAAAATTCAGGATAAAGGTCAATAATTGCATTCAAAACCTAAAAGGACACCAATTTTTTTTTTTAAAAAAAGAAAAGATCAAAGTGTTCACCTCATAGACCTCTTCAAGAACAACAAGCACATTTCTATAAATACGCACAGACGCTCATTAAGACCTATTACAACAACAATAATTTTTTCGGCCTCCTTTCTGATTAAGTAGAGAAAAATTAGGTGAGCTCTGAAAGAGGCTCTCAAAAGCCTATTTTGAATGCAATACATGGTATGTAAAGATTTAATATTTTTATTTTAAAATTTTTACTGAAATATACGATATATATTGATGCTTTGATGTACTTGAAAAAGTGACAGGCAGATAGCATACCAGGAAATGCTACACATTGCTGAGTTCGAAATAATCTTGCAAAAGAATATCAGTTATTCTGAAAAACTAAATCATACTTCATAGCAATTCCAAATTGAAAAGCAAATATGAACAACCGCTTTAATCAAAATGCTGTTTAAAATTAATAATTTCTGAAACATTTGATTTTTTTTAAATGGGAAAATGAGCAGAGCAGTTTACTTTAGATTACGTTTCTTCATCATAATCAAGCGAAAGATTCATTTTTAACATATCTCTGTAAAATAATCCATGAACAGAAACTATGAACGATATACTCACAACAGCAAGGTAGATATAGAAAGGAAAAAAGCAGAGTAAAAACATCTGGAGCTCATATACCTTTTAGAATGTGTTTAAATTCAGTTGAGTGAGCACTTATTTTATAAAACAGATGTTTTTCAGGTTATTTTACAAAACAGTGTTTCAGATGATGCTGCAGCTAAAAAAATCAGAATTCAAGAGCAAGAAAGTCAAAAGTAATTCAGAAATTAATGTGAAATTTGAATTTATATGATTTGAAAATAAATAATCTTAGTACCACTGAGAAATTCAATTGATTTAACTGACAAATGATTTAAATCGCGTGGTGTCACTGCATCCCAGCAGCATTAGGAAGATCTGACAGGCAATTGCAAACTGTAATTGCGTTTCTACTGTAACTAAACAAGCATTAAAGGCTTTTATTCAATTGGATCAATCGCATTCCATTTTAAGGGGTCCTCGCAAAAGAAAGCTGTTGCATTACTAGAGTTGAATGAAGCACGGCAAAAGCCCTGCACGCATTTTCGGAGGCTACAAACCGCATTATTCAATGGTTTTATCATCACAAATGTTTTAGCCAAATCCATGACAGAGTTGATTCTTTCTTAGAGGGCCGGTGAAAATAATAGTTAAAAGAATAACATCGGAAATGAACAAATTTTGTTATGTGTTTTCTCACATAAAAATGGTAGTTTTGTTTTCTTATGGGAGAAAAGAACAACTGACACAGATGTCTTCACTATTCTATGAAGTATGTAACGTCGGATTGCGTAGTAAAATTCCCAGAAGGGGGAAAAATTCTTCTCAATTACAACGCGCGCACACACACACTAAAAATCTAATTGGACTCCTCTCCTCCCAAGATTAATCTTAACTAACGTTCTATTAAATAACTGTTTATTTGATCTCATAATCCCAGAAACCATTTAAGCCTGCATTTAGCTGTTAATTTCAAAAAGATTTTTTAATTTTTTTTTAAAAACGACTTTTACAAATCGGTGAATTCTCACTTAATAAGCATGTGGCGTACATATGGTGAACGTGAGAATTTGGATTTTAATGGCGTAGCAGAGCCAGATCTGGCTATGCTGCGCCAAGGTGAACGTGAGAAAAACAGAAGGCAAGAGCATTCTTAAGTTATCACCTCTTTCGAAATCGTTTTGGATGATAAACTGTTCATGGCCTTTATAGCTTTGGCAGATGAGAAAGCGACCCACGAGGAACAATTGTTATGCCCGGTGTCAGGCGAGAAATATTACTCCAGTGACCAATATAACGAGACGAATGAGGGACGTTTAACTTGGGGTTCATACTGGACATTTTATACGAAACTAGTTGATTTGCTATTTTGTTCATTTGAAGTCTAGCCTTTTCTTTTCTTTTTTTTTTTCAAGCTTAAAAATAGTATAGCTTTTTCTTTTTGACACTCAGTCAAAATTGTAATCCATATGTAATACGATTTATTTAATATTATTCCATGATATTAGGAACCTGAATCCCAATTTTTACAAATTAAAATGCTATTGTTTTCTTTTACATGAATACGTCTGCAAACCTTATTTACAATGTAAAATTTTGAAAATCGAAGTGAGGTGTTCCAACCCCTTCCTCTCTCAGTATAAAAAAAAGCCACTTCTTCAGTATCTTGGCATTGTGAATAGCAACGATTCAAGTTTTCCAAGAGCAGTTTTCTTCTAGTAGAAGCCGGCTTATTCTCCAAAGCAGTAATACATAATGGTTCAAATGTATTTTTCATCGTAACCGAGTTGTATATTGAGCGACCCAGTCATTGCTAATCAAGAGAGAGCTAATAAAGTCATGGCAAACGAGTACTTACAAATTTCCTGGTCTCGTAGTCGAGCGGACTCGCCACGTAGATGGCCCCGGTTTCGTTTTTGACGGCGAAGGCTCCTCCGATGTTTCCAGCTGTTATTTCGTATCGGATGCGAGAAGCTGAAAAGGAAGACAGAGATTAAAAATCGACAAGACGAAACTTTTATGGCTCGAGCGGCCATTCCTATAAGGCCTTTCACCGACTATCCTAATTTCAGCATTATTTTATATTCTAAGAGTGACAGGAAATATTAAAACAACACAATAAATTTTATATGACTCCTATATCTTATTAAGCTTACATAAATTTATTATTATATATATATATATTACACACACACATACACACACACACAATTAGCACGATATCAATTTTATTGCGCTCACAATCTTCTCCGCTACAACAGGCATTTCTACAAACCAACCCCATTCTCTATTTTTACCAGAATTTTTCTTAATTAGCATCAGACAATCCAAGATGTTATCATAGAATTTTAAGAATGGAAAAAATATGAGTAAAATTTAGCATGATTTTTTTTTCTCATATAAGATGATGTGTATAATATATCTCTATATAACAAGTATATAGTCTTCCATTGCGTTGTTTTTCAATTAAAAATTTTATCCTTAAAAATAAGTAAGCTCACTTTTTAATTCATAAATAAAATATTGACACAGAATCAATACAACAACACTGTTGACAGGAAAACGAAGAACGATTCCAACTCATGCAGCTGCCAGACAATGAAGTAAACATCTTAATCACAATTGTCAAATCTTTAAAATAACACACACACGCATGCTAATTCATTAGTTTTGTCTTTAGTACAGGAATCCTAGAGTAAGTTTTAGAGGACCAAGTAATGAAAATTTGGTCTTGGCTTAGTTTCACTTGCTTCCGAGCAAGATCAGGTCTTTTGGATACCAATGGAGGTCCCTCACTCCTTTTTTCCCTTTTATTTTCAGCTTCGAGCTTGAATTCATTTATTACCAATATAGCAACAATAATATGTATACTTATAATTTAAGACTATCACAAGTTTAAATTTTAATTATAAATGCACATTTAATTTATCAGCTATTATATTTACAACAATAGATACAAAAATAATTAAATTGCCTCAGTCCATTTTTAGTCGAGTTAACTGAAATCTAATACTATAATACGAGGAATGGTTGCCAAGTCGAAAATCGCCCCAGAATTAATAAACTCCGGTAAACTTGGGGGTCTAGGGTTTTTGGCCACGAGGAATCGATTAGCGCCGGTTTTGAAGCGCTACGGTCGAGCAGTTCGGAGTTACAGATAGGATATTTTCAAACTTTATTAGTTCGCCATAATGGCTACTTAAATTTTCAAGGGGTAACGTGCTGCCATCTATAGCCAATATGGCGAACTAATAAAGTTTTATGTTTATGCTGTTATAGGTTTATAATATGTTTCTTATGTATGTATATATGTTTCGTTTTTCTAAATAAATTTGTGAAAAATATTGAACTTCAACACACTTCAATCTTGACCTTTATTTCACCTTTGTATAGAATAATAGTTCCCTTTCCAAACTCTAACTTTGTTTAGAATAGTTTACAATGGTGCACTTTAACCGGTTATCTTTTCACCAATGGTTTCACAAATTTTCTTATGGCATGTATTGTTTTGATAAATCACAATTGAAAATTTAAATCTTCGAGTTAGCTTCGATACCTGTTTTCTCCGAGCGGAGCTCGGTCACCCGCTGGTTATATTAAAAAAGACTTTTGTTTTCGTATTAATGTTTAAAAATTCTTCAGGAAAATTAAATTAACGGAATATTATTTTCACAACTATTCTCCCAAGAATAACAATTTTCGTATTATACATACTTTATCATTCAAAACGATTTCAAATCATAGCTTGTTGATAAAAACAGTACAAATATGTTAATAAATATTAATAAAAAAAATCGCTTAAATATAAATTTGCAATTTCAGTCCAAGAAAAGTGGCTAAAAGTTAAATAATTCCAAAATCAAATATAAAAGAACGACATCTTACAAAAATATATAGTGGAAGAAAACTATTTAGAAGGAAATAATTTTCCGTATCAGATCTACATTCCTAGGAGCACAATCAACCAAAAAAAGAGAGAGGAATAAACTGAGACCTCAAGCCATTTTCGGCATTCAATTTCAACCCAACACCAACGCAGAAACAAAAAAAAAAAACACCCTTTTTGTCCCTCAAAACGCCACAAATCCTATTAAGAACCCGATTTTATTTTTTCTGCCTTCTATAGAGCTGTCAAATTCGCGTCGGACACAAAACGCGAAGATTGTCTGGAATAGGAGGGAAAATAACAAGCTGGTGGCGAATAAAAGCGAAAGGAAATAAATATAAATAGGGATGCGTCCATTTCAGTTACCGTGTAATGCACAAGACGACAGGAAGCAAACGTTTTCTGTTGGAAAGAATTAACGTCAAGATAACGTCGGTCAGGACTGTCCGCCAGCCAGACGAGACGGAAATGTTCCAAGAGCAATCGTTGTATCTTTAATATAAATGAAATCTTCCAACTGGGATGTCTCACCGCTGTGCCATAGATCAACCCGCTCGCAATCTTCCGGAGATATTAGTCCGCGGGAAAAGAAATATTTGGCCACTTCGTTACTGCGGAGGAAATCCAGAGCAAAAGACTGATATTAATGTCCCCCAATGGACGGAGTTTTAAGTAGGGAAAAGGGGAGGAAGACCCTAAGCGCTGCTGCTGCAGCAAATCTTTGGGCGTGAAGAAGCAGGGGGATATTTCAAAAAGGAATTGCGAAGAGATATCGACCATTAAAATAAATTAAATAATTTTTATTCATGAAATGATTCGAATAACCGAGCTCAGTGGATCAATACTTCGGCTGATTCTGATGCGTCACACACAAGAAGAACTGAAATATTCATTTAAAAATTGACGGCGGAATGAAGATTATTATGATCCATGAAGTGGAACTAGAGGGCCCATATTTTCGGGGACATTTCTTTAATGATCACTTATTCCACAAAACACACAAGAAAGACATTAATGCATTGAACAGAATAGCATCTCATCTCATTATTTACAATCGCATAGCACTATGGCCATCTATTATCCAAAATAGATGATAGAGCAATGCAACTGCTACACATTTAAATTCCATGGTGAGATAAAAACACACACACACACACAAAGAAATGGTGCAAAAAAAACAAAAAAACAACCATACTATTAAATCACATAAAAATAC
This sequence comes from Argiope trifasciata, assembly GCA_026543055.1. Taxonomy (NCBI): domain Eukaryota; kingdom Metazoa; phylum Arthropoda; class Arachnida; order Araneae; family Araneidae; genus Argiope; species Argiope trifasciata. The sequence continues at coordinate 279,290 of JAPMOQ010038358.1, forward strand.
ATTTCTTATGAAACCAGAGAAACAAAGAGACTGAATGTGAGGAAGCACGATCATTTTCTTTCAGAATGGTAAAGTAAAAGTGAACTATTCTTTTACCTGCAACAGCAATAAGAGAAGCAATCAAATACTGAACAAACTGCCACTGTAGCATTATCCAGTTTCATTCCCGACTCAGAGGAGGCGTGAAGATGTCACCATTTCCTTCGACTGATTGACAACAAATCATCCCATGAGGTCAGGACAATGACAAACAACCGCAGTCCCGCGTTGGTCGGAAGAACATAAACGATCGACGGTTTCCTTTATGATTTTTTTTGCGTTTAATAGAGAAATCATAACGCATCAAAAGTAAAATCGAATTGAGACAGCAAACGTTTGCCTTCTTTGAAGGACGCGCTCTTTTGTGATGATGTATAAACCTAATATTTTTCTCTCAATGCCCATTCCAGGGTTGACTCATTGTTCGATGTTCTGAAAAACGAGATGAATTCCCTCCTCTTTTTTTTCCCAATAAGAAAGGAAAGCGTAGGTTTACTTTATGTGGAATATTAAATATCAATAGAAAGAAAAAGAACTATGATTCCACCTATCACAGCAATGCAATACATACGATTAAATAAGATCTTAGGATAAGGATCTTGTATTGTACGTGGAACAGGTGATATAAAAAACAGTCCACATAACTAAAGGCGTTCAACTGAATTGCAGAACAAAAATAGATAACATTAATCTTAATTTTTTTTTTTACTTCAAAGTTTTCAGAAATATTGAAAAGATTGCGGAAAATAATATTAAATTTAATAATTCAAATAATAAAATAAGTAATATAATTTTATTGATAGTAAATTTAATTATTTTTTTAGTTTAAAAAATAGGAATTAAGTTAACGAACAAAAGCAGTAATATGGAAGTAGAAGATACAAAGAAGTTATACTGAAGAAATATCAAATAGCATTTTAATCATAAGAACATTGCTTAAAATGATCACTTAGTATGTAGTTTTAAATAATGTTTACTTGAAATTAAAATGCATTCCACACATAGTTTCAATATGAGAAGGAATAACGGATAATTACAGTTCTAGCAACATTAGATTTAATTTAACGATTGAATCTTTTTGAATCTCTTGAAAACATTTTAATGTATCTGAATTTTCTATTTGATTTTGGAACTATTTATTCCGCCTAAAAGATCAATCTGGAAATTCCAATTTGCTTCGAAATTCTACAAGGTTAAATTTCCAGTTTAATCTACTTAGATTACGGAAAAACAGCCATGCATTATGTCAGAGATTTGAATAGAAAATTGCTCCGTTAGATAGCATTCATTTCAAACTACATCAGTAATGTACAACATTATAACTATCTTAAATTATTTTCAAACTTTGAAATTAATAAGATGAGCAGGCCAGCTGTTCATCTAACTATTAACGGAAAAACGTTATCTTGAAATACAACCACACATTCCTGGAATTTCAGTAATCAATCGCCACCCATTAATTTTTATATCAACAAAGTAAAAGCTGATGAAACAATTTTCCTAGAAGCAAGTCCACGGAAGAAACAGATTCTCCAGAGCAAAGGTTGCCCTGCTGCGATAAATAAAAATAATAATGAAACTTTTTTAACAAAATCTTTATAAAAATCAAGAAAAGAACGTGATGGCGGATGCTAATATGCATGCAAATTTTATTCCATCGAACAACTGGAAAGAAAACATTCTCATTAGAGGGAACAGGCCATCAGCAACGCACGCAAAGGGGAAAAAAACTTAGTGTGCTGTTGGTGGTGGGAGCAAGCGGAGAAAAATCACCGACACACAGATGAAGGCGGACCGACTGAATAAATAAGATTATGGAAATCCTAACTTTTAACACGTAAATGCAATAGGAAGGCCCGATAAAGATGAGGGCAAAACAAAATAAAAAAAGCCACTCAGAAATGCATATGTTTTATTTCCCGATTAAGTAACCTTTGTACCTCCAGCGCTTATGACGGGGTGGAATTTCAGGATTTTAGTAAAATAAACTAGGGAAAAGAATTTTTATTTTAGCTGCAAGAACACAATGAAGAGAGAGAGAAAAAAAGCAATGAAAGAAACGCAAAAACAAGCATCGCGGAAGGAACCTAATTATCTTCGCATTTTATATTATTTACCATCATTTTAAAAGGTGAACTTGATGCCACAGAGATAATCAGAGGTTTAACAAGAATTTGGAAAAACAGTGCCTCCAGTCGCAAAACTATAATTGTATTTAGTGAGCGCTAACGCTGCTACTATCAAAATACAGATGAATCTAAGTAAATAAGTAATATAGGCAATGTTAAAGGAATACAATAATAGTTTTTAAATTTTAATCTTGTTCAAATCCGAAATAGTTTTTGGCTCCGTTTCCTCTTATATTGCTAATTTATTATATAACGCTTATGTGGACGCAAAATCAGACTGAATTTGTTAATCGCAATTTGGCAACACTTCGACCTTGCTCGGTAACATCCATGCGCGGTTTGATACGATTTCAAGCGAACGCGTTTGAAAAATGAACGGGCAAAATCTTTTACAATGAGTATATGTCGCGCCGCATCGATTTTAAAACAAAATCGTCGAAAAAGAGATTGCGAAACTCCTATCTGATAAATAAGCGAAGAAGTTATCTAGCTTAAAGAACTTCTACCACAAATTTTAAAAATTGTGAGCAAAGCACAGTTTTTCTGAATTTGCTTCTGTGGTGGATGTATATAGTTCCTAAAAGAGAAGTTATTTGTGTTCACAAATAGCTTTTCTAAGGTTCAGTTTTCGGGTGTCCTTTTTGCTTCACATTTTTTAATGCCTTTCATTGCTTTATCACATTTTGAAATAAACTATTTGAATAGATCTTTTGCTAGACTAAAGTGGTTTAGTAGATGGCGAGCGGGCATGGATTGCGAAGCGATCCGAGAGGAACTCATTAGCAGTTCCTGGGGGTTGGCGAGTATAAGCATAAGCATAAGGTTGGAGCTCCCCCTAGTAATATTATATATTTTGCACATTAAACAGGATTTTAACCTTATTCATCCTATACTTGCTCCTTCCTTTTTGCTTGTTGTTATTATTTATTTTTCTATGTGTACTGTTTTGCTACAATTCTTTTTCAGAACTAGCAAGATGGATGTGAATGCTAGATGTATAAATATGCCCTTGAGAAAGAGGACACTAGAATATTCAATTTGTGAAGATTATGAATGAATATTATTTAAGACACCTTCAGATGAGATCATGCTTATTAAGAATTATATTTATATTCATTTATACTTTAGAATAAAGAAAATTTCGATTAAGTTAATTTCAGAATATATGTTTCATTTTTGCATAAAGAATTTTTAGTTTGGAATTGTTATGGCATTTTGATTTTTCCTTGTTATTATCACTTATATTATAATGTTTAAAATTTTTTATCATTTGAATGAATATTTTTATTCTGACATAGAAGTTGAAAAAATATATAACTTAAAGAAAATTCATATTATATAATTCTTTATAATAAATATCATAGACTCATGAAATTAAATTTTTAAAATAATTTACCAGCTGGTTGGGCACGCAAGAATAAAAAAAAAAGTCAATTAACTTTAAAATAAGTTCTGCTGGTATTAAAATAATGCATTATCACTTTTAATTCACAAGAAAGTAAAATTTAAAAATTCCAAATTTAAGGCTTTAAAATATTAACATAAGGTAAAAAAAGGACTGTTCTTTATATTTTCATTTAATAAATCACATTCATGGAATAACAATAATATAAATTATTTATTTACTCATAGTTAAACATGGGAACTTTGAACGATGTTAATATAAAAAAGAAAATGAATTTGCATTTCCTAACAGCTAATAACACTGAATCTTTTCACTGCAAATTTTATACGTAAAGTTTTAATTCATATTTAATAATTTAAATTATTTTTTTAATTGAATGGAAGACTTTCACAACGATTTTGATATAGAATTTTCACTATGCAATAGAAATGTTATTTATTTTCCCTCTTTTTAAGTTTTTTTTGTTCAATTGAATAACTAACATTATTTTGGCCATTTATCTGGTAAAAGCAGCTAAAAGGATGTAATGGAAACCTTAATGATTTACATTCTTGATATCTTCATTTCGTAATAGCTATTACAGAAGTTAGTTATTTTAAAATTTGAAAAATCTACAATTTTTTTCAAAGACTATTTCATTTTAACTTTGAATGAGTTTTAGACAATAGAAGAATTAAATGAATTCTTTTAATAAAGTTTGGTATAAATTATAGCTTTATTTTGTTGTAATATCCAAAACAGTCTTTTTAGTGCTGAAAAAAAAAGTCCCGTTTTCATCACCAAAGCATTAATTATATCAGAATTCCTCAGTATTTTAATAAAAAATATGTTGATAGCATAAAGCATAATATTTGTATTCGTTTGAAATAAAAAAGTATTCACTTCAAACGAATACAACTCATCAATAGTAAATAATTTGTTTCTATATCAACTAAGTAAAAAAGTGCATCACTGTTTCAGAAAAATGAGTGCTTAATTTAATATTTATCATAATTTTTCGTGGGAAAATGGCTCGATACTTTAAATAACCTTAAACAAGCATTCTCTTGTTTCTTTGTAAGTTCTCTTAAATAAATTAACACAACTTAGTAAAGATATAAGAGGGGTGTTCCCCCCCTCTCTCCTCCCAAAAACACAACAACAACAAGCAGCAGTATTTAGGAAATAGAAATCGCGGATGGGAATATTTTTACCCAGAATGGAGACAAATGGCTGTGGTTGTCTTTGATCGATCGTTCTAGCAGATAATGTAAGTACATACACCTGAAATAGCTACAGTAGTGATAATAAGTCTAGAAGTAGTCCCCACAAAGAAGTGCGAGCAGTGATACGATTTCTATGGGCCAAGAATGGATATCCTTCAGACATTCACAGACAAATCTTTGAAGCGTGCGGGGAAAAAGCAATGCGTACACAACAGGTGGCATTTTTTTTTAAAGCGGACTAAGAGATTGTTGGAAATGTTTAGTAGGGAGGTCCACTCCTCATACAGCCCAGACTTGGCTCCCAGCGACTATTTGCTTTTCCTACCATTCAATTACCACTTATCCAAAAGAATATTCATATCAGACGATGATGATCAGAAACGGTGCCGGGAACTGGTTGAAAGGCTAAGGACCTGATTATTATTGAGACGGGTTAAGTAAATGGGTGCAGCATTATGATAATTGCATTAACAGGTTTGGTGATTATGTAGAGAAATGACTTCCACATGTCTCTTAATTTCCATTTGTATTATTTGTCTATTGTTATTAAAGCGTTTTTCCTTTGCCTTGAAAACTTTTTTGGGGGATCCTGCCTTTAGTAAATGTCGACGCAAATGGTGCCAGTTAATGATAAGAGCAACTTGCTACTCAGTTAATGTGTTGACATGTGGACGGATTGAAAAATTCCTCTAAATGGATTACATCTAAATTTTGGCAAAAATCTACAGCTTTGGTGAAAAGGCCATATGGCTATTTCCATTCGTTTAACCCAACGCATTTTTGAGTTAAAGAACTGGTGGGCGAACAAATACATTTCTAAAAATAGGCTTACAGAGAAATCGGATTTAAAGAAATTATTCGAACTCACGACGTCCATTAACTTTAGTAATAATACTTTGTCTCTGCATATTTCAAACAAAAACCAGCTACAGTGGTTTGCCCAAAACTTTCTCATATACTCTCTAACAAATATGTTCTCAGAGAGCGCCTTGCATAGCACTGACATACACTATTTACAAACTATCAATCTTTGGGGTGAGTATTTAGCATTGTTACTAAATCGAAAAGTGTTATCCTCGGCGATTTATCCGTGGCATACGATTAATAGCATCCGAAAATCAAACTAGTGTTTAGGTGTACTTTTTCTAACTGACGACTGAAACAAAAATTTAACATCAAACTACAACTGTAGTTACAGAAACACAAACCAAATTTCATATATTTAAGTCACTGCGAATTTGAGCTACCAGCTTTACGCCTTTCTAAAAGAGCATACTGACAGGTGGAATTCCTTATTGTATTTTGCTCCAAACTTAATAAACATCGGAACTCCTTACTGTATTTGGTCCAAAATTTGATATATATCTGAACTATAGATCATAAATCTGTATAGCGAATTTTGTCCGTCAAGCTTTTTTCGTTTTGTAGTTGTCATGCTAATGTAAATTTGGACAACCGAACATCCTTCCTTTTCTTCCTCAGAACGGATTTTGTCCAAAATTTGATAGAAATCTACAAATTCGGTGCTATGACCGTACACCAACTTTCCTCCATTTCAGCTAAAAGCGTTCATTACCAAAGATAAACATTTTCAAGTATCGATCTCAAGTTCGAATTTTTTTTTACAGATCTTTCTCTAAATTCTGTTTACGAAAAAGATTCTTAAATCCGAGACAAGCAGAAAATCTGTGCACAAGCCGTTTCGAAAGCAGGCGTCTCTACATGCTGTCATTATCTGGAATACAGACACAAAACAAAAGTTTTTAACACTTGTTAAATCGAAAGGGAACGCACTGTTAAGCAAACATATTAGCTGCTGCACATCTACCACGGTTTCAAACACACACACAATCACGTGCTTTTCTTTTGGGACCGCCATTTCCTTCCGCATCTTCTCTGTCGCCCCCTCCACCACCCCAGATGCAGAAGAAATAATAAAAGAACACGCGCTTTAATTCTCGAAGACTTGGCGCTATCGATCGGGCCCCGAAAACAACCTTATTGGAACCCGCGAGGCGTGTTCTCCCGGACTTAATAAGATTTGATTTCATTGCCGCGGAATCGGAGAGGAGGAAGTTTTCTTTTCGAACTGGTTTTCAATTGGAAGTCGGGCCTCGAGCCGGTCTTCGCAGAATCCGAAGAAAGACAATGTGCGGAATTCTTTTCCGTTCCGTTTCTTCTTTTCATAGGCGAAGGTAATTTATTCGATCCGGCGAATGGATGGAGAATACGCAGAATGGAATTGTTAAACCTCAGATTGTAAAAGGAGCGATACAATGAGGGATCTTCCATATATTGGATAGCTTCATTGCAAAAAGAAAAATCACCATGCGGGTGACAGCAAGGATAATGCTGCATGAGGAGCATGTAGCTCCGCGCGCAAACACACACACGCACAACTTTATTGAATCAACAATTTTTTTACAAATTAAATAAGATTATAAAATAACAGGTGAAAAAATATATTGGTGGTCACAATAGAAGAAAATATAATAGTAATTTACCGATTTCGTAAATAAAAAAAGTCACTTTAAGATGAATAATTTTGATAGTTTTTTCTTGATTTACTACCAGGGCGGGGAGAAAAAATTGTAATTGAAAAACTCGATGTTACTCTAAACGGCTCAGAACAAATTCGAATTAGTTAATAAATGTGTAGTATAACATGCTGAAATGGAAACTCAGAGCACTATTAAGACACAAAATATGTCACAATTTCTAAAACATGATTGATTGCATGAAACATTGCATTCAATGTCCATTTCTCACCAAAATGTTTTCACTTTTTAATGCAATTAACAAAGTGGTTTGAATAATTGGCGGAATAACTTTTTCTCCAGCATCATTAGAAAATCCGGAGCTTTTCAGTATTTCCATACTCCAATAAAGATGGTTTGCCCACTTCTACGTTTTTTTTTTTTTTTTAAATTAACGCATATCGATAAAATAAGTAATCTAAAAATAATAAGATCTAAAAATCCCCGTAACTCGTCCTTTGATATTAAAACGCTCTCTCAAACTATCAGGTATGACGTTTCATGACTGATATAATATATATATGTCATGTATAAAGATTATAAAGATCATATTATAAAGTGTCATATTATATATTATATTTACGTTATATTAGAAAGATTGTAACCAACAAAAGTATAAAACGTACAAATTTACATTATGAGTGAAATACATGATTCCCTCCCCCTTCAAACGATACTAAGAAAGTTGACTGCAGAGGCAATATAACGACAGAAACACGGCATGGTATATAATCAAAAAAAGGTACACTTAGAATAAATTAAAAAGGACCATGTATAACTGCGGATATTTCAAAAGCGTTTTTAAGATATATGCAATCAATAAAAGTACGGGTATTCAAACTTTCAAAGGAACTTGCTCAAAGAGATGCTGTAGCATTTCATCTATCTCCAATTTGTTCAAATAGAGAGATTATTTATTATACTCAATGGAAGAGTCGTGTTTTGCAACGCAGATCACAACAAAGCACAGGAAACAGAATCAATAAATATTCCTTATCTAATGAATAAAATAGCATTCCTAAATTCAGGTAGTCTCGAAGGAGAAAAAAAAAATTATTACAAAATTTATCACCGACAATAACTGTTTACCGTCCGCCGCCATGTGCAAGTAAGGACGACAATAATGTTTGAAAAATTGGCAGCGAGTTATTGAATACTCACCGAATTGATTAATCGACGTACAAAGACCAAAACTGTTCCCGCTGGTACACGCTATCTCTCGAAAGGAAAGAATCCCTTTGTCGTTTTCCAATTGGAACACCTTCTTCAACTCAATTACGGACAGCAGAGGCGGGCTCAAGAAGGATTCTGAATGACGAGGTCGATAAATCATACCTTTTCGAAGGGGCGAAAGAGAGTATGCATCCGTAGATGACGATCAGAAGGGGATTTCACGCCAGGAAAATAAAGAAAGAAGGGGAAAAAAAAAAGGATTTGATGCAGATAGAATTCAAAGCGCTGGGTCTCCTCATGTCGAATGGTTTTCTACAGCCAGAAGTTAAGCATTACCAAGGAGGATTCGAGAAGAGGTAGAAGCTAAAAATCGATAGGTTTTCGGGTTTATGTCCCGGCCTTAAATCCGGGACATAAAAGCAAACAATAACTGACAAGATATGTTTTGGGCGTCGCGGCTGGCGAAAATCTTGCACGACATCGGGGTTCGATAGAATACAAAGTGATTCCAAACATCACTCAAAACAAATCAAACAAACAAAAACAGTGTACAGAAAACAGAATGCATCTATTTCTGTTCAATATCTGCTCCAGATGGATAATAAATATTTTTCTTCTGCAGCAGATTTAATCTTGAATGGATTTGGTTTTTTAAGAATCTTATAAATTTAACAAAGTTCAACAGAAAAGTCAATGATACTCGTTTTTTCCAACGATATCATCTGTCGATTCCACAATGAAATGCTTTTCTATTTTGGCCCACACCTTGTTTTCATAATTATACCTGGTTTTAGAAATAATACCATAATTAATTTACATGCGACCTGAAATGAACAACAGATTCAAGTCTCAATCGATTATTGCTGCTTCATTAACCGACAAGGTTAATGTAAATTTTGCAATTTGAAACAACCATTCCTCATTCCGAGCAAATCATTTGAACTAACTTTTTATTTTTTAGCAAGTTCAAATTTATAATAGAATCAAATTAGAATAAGTGCAAAAAATTGATGGTAGAAATTAAAAAAAGAAAATAAATTGTGAGACGGAATTTAAAATCAAATACAGATTCAGTAAAAAGGGTAAACAATCTTTGACATGGACAATTCTAAAGGATACTAATCGACATAGAAGAAATGAAATTTTCATTTATAAAACAGCGGTATCTTTTATACACACATTATACAGAAACATATATCATAATGAAATTATCTTCAAAAAGTTCTTTTGAAATTCAATCACAAAAATAATCAGGTTCTAATGAAGTTTAGTTTATACTACTTTTAAATCAACTTTTTTATCCCTCCATCTCAAAGATTTTTCAATAAATTCCACTTGACGAGATTGCAAGCAATTTTTCAAAAGGCTTACTTTATTAAGGACATGCTATTCAGTAGGCAGAACAGCAGAGAGCCCTTTTCCTCTAGGAGCGAAGGATAAAATAATAACGACAATCTCTTGAAGTAACTTCCTAATCCACATCTGTCATCCCTTTAAAAATTTATAATCTTCGGAGACTTCCTTCATAAGCCATTCATCAATTTAGTTTTGATGCAGGACGAAGAATGGCCAAACGGATTTCTCCGGTTGAGTGAATCCTTCCCTTCTCCTCATTGGCTCGATAATTTACTGAGCATCTAACTTTAATCGTTTCCTTCCGATTAACTTCTGGGAAAAAACAGGAAAGATAGTATGGAGGGGGGGGGGGTGTAAACAAACTGCAGTGAAGCTCCACTGATGACGGGGAGGGTGGGTGATTTTGGACGATGGTTTTAAATCCTTTGCTCCTTATCTGGTTTGTCTTTCATATCAGAGTTTTTATCATGGAGACAATGACCATACATATTGCTGATTCGGCCATCTGTCTTGACCAAGAAATGTAAGTACTTGTGATAAGGACACAAAAATAAGCCTGCTTGAATGGAGGGCACATTATGAGCAAGAAAAAATTTCTGACATGCAAGCCTGTTTTCTTCCTTTCAGTCCATTCAAGTAAGCACCGAAAAATATGAGAGCATTTCATGGGTAAAATTCCATTAGATCAGAATGTTCGGAGAGATTTATGTTTCTTCTGCTACAGCGCGCAATAAATACAAAAGCGTCGAATAACATATTTTAAAAAATTGTTCAATATCCTTTAGTTAAATACAGAAACCTTAGAAAAAACTATTGAGGAATTTTCTCTTCGAAAAAGCTGTCGGAATTTTATTTATAAGTATCGAGCAAAATTAAATGCATATTTTCTTTTTGAATTCTATTTCAGTCAGAGAATAATTACGGTTAGAGAATAATCTTGTTCCTTCGAAATATTGTAATTAAAAGCTAAAATACGCAATAAACGAATTCTTTAAAAAACTAATTCTACTCTAAAAACTAAGAAATATGAAATTGAGTGCGTTTTAACATAAAGAATTTTTATTCCACGTTTATTGTAATAGTTTTGGAACATCTTGACAGTTCAAGTGTTTTGCATTTATCTTTTAATTCTTATTTTCACAAATCTTTCATATACAGGGTATAGAATTCGCAAGAATTAAGTTTCCACTTCAAAGGATTCTAGAATGTGTTCTATTTGATAGAAATGAATTTATATATATATATATAATTATTTATATATATATATATATATATATATATATATATATATATATATAATTTCTGATAATTAGATTTGAATCGCTTTTTTAAAATCAGTCGTATTGCATATGCATAACACAGTTCTTGCTATTTGCACATGCACAGTTTCAAGTTTTTGGGAATGCGCGAAAAAATTAAAATCGCAATTTTAAAACTCGTTTTTTAAATTTTTATATAACTTTAATGTACTAAAACCGTCCCCAATAAATACTCTACAAAATGGTATAAATATCTCCAATACCCGTTTACTATTTCTCGAGTTTTTGGGGCTCCAACATATAGACGCTTTCAGGAGAATTTTATACTATGTACATATAATCACGAATTCATACGTTAAAAATACGGTATGCATTAATCTAATTTCATAGAATAATAAAAGTCGAAAAATAAAATATATAAAAAACAGATGGGGGGGAATCGGGGAGGAAGTATGAAAAAGGTTAGGAAAGGCGCTGCAGAAATGTCAGTGCGTGCGTGGGGTGGGCGATTACTGGAGTAATCCTTCACCTCTAGCGCCTACCCTTATCCATCACTCCTCTCCAGGAGAACACAACTGCGATGCGTCTCTTTCTCCTTCTGCAGAATAGCCTTACTCGCCAATATATAATCTATACTTATAATAAAGCTCAATGTGTGTGTGTGTGTGTGTGTGTTGGCGCTCTACAGGCCAGACCGTTAGATCTACAGCTACCAAATTTGGTACATGTATACCTTGGAGGTCGGGAATGTGCACCTCGGAGCCCCTTTTTTCGAATTTTTAATTAGAATTTGAATTAAAATTTAAACGAAATTTCGACGTTTTTCCGCTATAACTACCGAAAATATTATCGCACAAACACAATTTTCACATCAATTTAAAGATTAAAAAATTAGCTTTCTAATGGTATCAGTGTTTTAATGTGTAACTTAAGCTTCTATTTTTAACGAATTTTTAAAGAAATATTTTAACCATGTTTTTTTGAGCACGTGATTCGATAAAATAAAATAAAACAATGACGGAAGTTCAGATAAAAAAAAAAACTATCATCGCAAATCAAATCTAAAGAAATACAACTTTTAGCACGTGACTGGATAAAATAAAATAAATATAAAATGTGATATTTTCTAAAAAAATAAATGCAAAGCAAAGGATTCTATGATCGTTTGCAATATTTTAATCATTAATTCAAGAAATTACCTTTATTTATACAGGATATGCATTCAAATTCCGGTCCAATATAAAACGTGTTCTTTTAGAACTTTCCGTCCATCATCTTAAAGAAAATATTAATTTCAGGCCAATCGATGTCCGGAATTACTTCAAGGCTAATGAATATGTGATTTAATTGAAAATTTTAGAACACATTACTCATGGCGAACCAACCATCTGGTCGCCGAAGCCGGTTAGTATATTATATATATATACATATACATATATATATATATATAACAGGCACGAAACGATCCTACATATCAATTACTAGAAAGATTTATTTAAATGCACAGTTACAAAAGCGCATAATGTCTACAAATAAGCGAATTGTCGTGAACAGTATCAGTTTGGAATATTGTCTTATCGTCAGGAGAAAACCCTAGTAACCCTAAAAGTAGGGGGTCAGTCACGACCCAGAAAACGGGATATTCCATTACATTTTGGGGGTAGTAGGAAAGGACAGTATTTCTTTTGGTGCCAAAAGAACCGGTAGAAGAATCGCCGGTTATATATTCAGTAAGTAATAGATACCATCTAAATAATTTTGAGTAATGTTTTAATTTATTAAAATTCTTTGGAAACAGCTATTCTTCAATAAGTCTATCTACAATATAATTTTATTCGTCACATAAATGCATCTGTATTAAGACAAGGAAAAAGAATTTATCGTCTAATGAAGCGCGCTCAGTCAGCCAAATGTTGTGGTCTGTTTCAATGCCAACTTCCCTCCTTGCTTAGACTCGTCTACTTACGACAATCAGGGTCAGAGTTTTTCTTGTGACGGTGGGACAGTAGTATACAACGCGTAACTAAGATTTTATTGGTGTAACCCTTTGTGGTCGATGCCGCCAGTGACAGCATTCACAAGTCGTCTTAAAAGTCGTTGCTGGTGGAAGATTACAGAAATAAAAAAAATTATGTTTTTATGTATTACTAGACGCCTTTGGCGACCAGCTGGTTCGCCAAGAGTAATGGGGTCTAAGATTTTCAATTAAATACTTATGTGCCTTACTCTCTTTATAATTTCTCTGCCAGATATACTTAAACTTCGAAAGTCACGTAACACTGATTTACTAAATTAATGATATAGATGTTGCAAACGATCATAGAAACCTTTGTCTTGTATTTCTTTTTTAGAAAACATAACATTTAATATTTATTTAATTTCATCCAATCACGTGGTGAATGTTACATTTTTTAAAATTTAATTTGCAGTCATAGTTAATTTATTTTTTAATTTGAACTTCTGTCAGTATGATTTCAACAGTTTAATAAAAGCTATTTTTTTCCCTTTGCTCGTTCATTATTTATTTTAGAAAATGTCACTTATAATATTTCTTTTATTTTATCCAGTCACGTGCTAAAAGTTGCATTTCTTTAGATTTAATTTGTAATGATAGTTTTTTTTAGTTTGAACTTCCGTCAATAGGATGGCAACATGCTGATAAAACCTAATTTTCCCCCCTTGACGTGCTCGTGCAGATTAAATTTTATTGTTTTGTCCGAAATATATTGTTGAAAACATGGTTAAAATATTTCTTTAAAAATTCGTTAAAAATAGAAGCTTAAGTTATACATTAAAAAGCTTATACATTAAAAAGCTTATACATTAAAAAGCTTAACCATTAGAAAGCTAATTTTTTAATCTTTAAATTGATGTAAAAATCATGTTTGTGCGATAATATTTTCGGAAGTTATAGCGAAAAATCGTCGAAATTTCGCTTAAATTTTAATTAATTCAAATTCTAATTAAAAATTTGAAAAAAGGGCTCCGAGGTGCACATTCCCGACCTCCAAGGTATACATGTACCAAATTTGGTAGCTGTAGGTCCAACGGTCTGGTCTGTAGAGCGCCAACACACACACACACACACACATTGAGCTTTATTATAAGTATAGATAAGCACTATGAAACACAGTAAATCAGTTTCAACGAGTTCAGTGTTTTCTAATATCCGTACACCATACAGATTTTTCCGGACGGAAGTTTAATAAGCAGAGTGCAACATCTTTTTTTGAGATGAATTCGAATCTTTTCATGAAGCAGCACTGTGCAAACATATTCATATATGAATGAGTGGAGTCGTTGAAATATTTGAACTCAGTACTCAATTCATTTTTTAGCTCGTTTTTAATTTAGAAATATTAATTCATCTTATTCTTTTAAAAGAATCTGAAAAAATTAAGATATCGAGCATGCAATTACTGCAGTAATCAATAACCAGATTCACTAAATATAAACTTCTGTCAAATCGTTGCAGCAAAAAAATGTGACGGACGAAACAAAAATTCTCGATATTAATATAGATTCGATTTTAATATAAATACAGATGCAGTGGATGAAGAAAAAAAAATCGACATCATGAAATAAAAAATATATTCGTTTACTATTGAAGAATTAAAAACACCTGTATTCTTATACAACAAGGAATTCTGAATGTCGACAAATTATGATGGGAACGACGATGAAAACAAACGATAAATTATGATGGAAAAAAAATTAACACATTTTATTTCTCCTGATGTATTCATTTAATGGGGAAAAAATGAAACAAAAATAACCTCTTTTAATGAATTTTTGTACATCCTTCAGCGATGTTAGAAAAGTAAATTAAAAACCAATAATTTAAATGTTTCCATAGCAAAATAAATAAATAAATAAAAATAACAGAAGGTTAAAGGAAAATTATCCATTAGAGGGAAAAGATAATTTTTGTTTTTCATGAAATATCGTTTTAAAAATCTACAAATCAAAAGCAGTGAAAAATTACAATGAAGTTAGTTTCAAAACATAAAATTGAAAGAAGAGAGGGGGAAAAAAAGGGCACTTGAAATGAAAGGAGGGGAGGGAGACCCTTACTAAGAAAAATAAGGGGAAATATCACAAAAGTAAGTTTTCATTTCAAAAAAATAAACTTTGAAAACCATCTATTTCTAGAGTGATCTCCAAGGATTACGTGTAGTTGACATTTTATCAAAAATTTTCAATTTATATTTGGCTCATATATACTAATTTGTAAAAGTAACCGTGCCTCCAAATTTGATATAATTTATGATTGAAATTCCCAAACAGCTCTTAAGCTGTGAGAAACTTATGCTATTATCTTATGAAGAGGTTATTGGTTAATTTATACAAATATCTTACAATAAGATCTATAAGGCATTGTTGCCAAATGCAGATAAAAACATATTACGAATCTTTTGTTTAGAGATTTCTTAAGAGATTATCGCAAAAAAAAGAGAGAGTGTGAGCGATAACAAATAATGTATAACCTTTTTTATATGAACTAAACTATATTTTTAGTCATTCCACTACCAGCCAGCATGTGGCAAAATAGGTCTGATATATCATTGAATATATTAAAAGACAAATGTTAGGCGAAAAATTTAGTTTTAAATATTATTTGTTCTTGAATTGCAAACTTCGAAATCGGCTAGTTTCCGGACATCAAATTTGAAATTATTGGATTTAGATACGTCACATTTTCTTGCATTCCTTTCAGTTCAGCATCAATTTTATGAAATGGCAAGCAGTTTTATGTTTTCCTCTTTTGGCATGACGACTCCTAAGTGCTTATTTTCTCATATCACATAACCTTATTATCATTTTACAAAGAGGCAAGCAGCAATTAAATTTTTTGGAACTTCTCTAACCCATTCAGCAAAGATTATTATTCAATCCTTATAAAGTTCAGACTTTGAGCAACGCATTGTTTTTAAGAAAAAAAAAATATATATCTTATCTATTCTGAATAAGCCTTACAATTTCTCAAATAATAAACAAACCCTTCTATAAACTCACGTGCGAATGACTAAATACTACAGTGATGCTACTGCAGATTGAATGTCACTCTTTCCGCTAGAGAAATTAATTCTATTCTGCCAAGCAATCAAGTAGTCTCGTGCATGCAATTCGGGAATCTCAGAGGGGTGGGGGGACCATCTCCCAAATTGGAACTCGCCTGATACATACATGGAAGGGGGGGGGGGATGTGAATTTCCCAGATTACAAAGTCGCGAATGGGGTTGTTTCCTTTTTGGGAGCAATGACTACGATCTTTTATTCTTCGGAGATTGGCATTTTTTAGATGGGGGAAAAAAACTCTAGGAAAATTAAAATTCTAAGTACTTTCCTCGTTTTTTACACGATTGTTTAATTCTCTGTATCCTCCTGGTTGCTCCGTTGCCGTGCCAACTCTGTAAAAATGACGCTAAGACATTCTTCGCCAGTTAAGAGTATAGCCAAGAGACTGATTTTTTTTATTCATACTGCAGAATTAATTTTGTTTAAAGATAACACAAAGTAAATGAGCGATCCTTTTTCGACAATGAAATTTTTCTGGTTGTTATTCTTGCGATATTTTGGTTTAATTTTTTAAAAAGCACAGCATGTTAAATGTAAGAAACTCGCATTAAAATGAAATGAATTGTGTCAGGAATAAAATAAGTGAAAATGGAATTAATATTATCATTATCATTTATTCATGTATATTTTCTCTTTGTTTGCACAGACTTTTTTCTGACAAGTATGCTCAATCAAAACATTTAACAATTACTTTTCTATCTAGACTAAATTTCCCTATCATGGAGAAATGAAAAGAAAACATTTACTTTGCGCTCAGAAAATATACTTATCTACTCATTCTTACAGTACTATTGAAGACGGGAATTGAAATATCTTGAGATAGATCAAAGAGTTAGAGATGAATAAACAAATTATTATCTTCTTAACAATCCGAGAAATTTATATAAGATGAAGTACCCTCTATTATACTTCTGACCTAATAAAAGGAACAGCACATCATGGTGGTAAAGAAACAAAACGCAACAGTTCCGCATTTAAATCTATATAACTCATTTTAGTTAGGAATAGAAAAATTAGCATTAAAGCAAAATCTATTAGCCTGGCGATAGTATGCATACACAATTGATGGGTTTACTGCAAAAAGGAGGTAACACCAATTATTTAAGTTTGCAGAAAATTGGCGGTAGAACCAATTATTCAAGTTTGCAGAAAACCGGCAGTAGTACCAGGAGCTATATTGCAACAAACTAATGAGGCAAATAGCTGCACCGCTTGAGTTAACGCGAGAACTAAAGATTGGTAGCATATCTTTCTACCAAACGAACAGATTTTTATTTGACCACATGTTAGAGCATGCAACTCCAAATTCTCTTAAATGGAGCGACATTCTTTTTGCAGCAAATCCTTCAACTATTATTTCATAAATGTAATTAAAAAATTTATATGGTAAAAGGCAAAATATGTGATAATCAATTCTTAGAAGTGAAAACAGATAAATGTTTATTCATCAGAGTAAGCATTTATATAAAATAATATCAAGTTCAACGAAGTAACGGTGGTTAATTTCAATGCTAAAAACAAAAATTTTAAATTTTTTGTCACCAATTATCGGCACAGAAGTAATTTTAAAAAATAGCCACATCAGGTGCTTTTTTTTTCTTTTTAGTCGGAAACTTTTTACGGTTTTTTAATTAACATTTTGCTTGTGCCATATAGTTTTCGATATAAGAACGCTAATTTCAAAGTTTTCTACAAAGTGGCTCAGTAAGTGGTCTCCTCACATGATATATAGTCGTATTACTATGCACCCTTTTGATGACTAGGGATGTTGTCGTTCAGAAATTGAACGGGCGGAAGTTCACCATATTACATATACGGATTACAATTCAGTAAGACACAAAATAAAATCCGACGAAAAAGAAAACTCTCACAAAGAGAAAAGTTTAGTATTAAAATAAGAAATATTTTGTAAATGCACAGGCAATTTCATTATGATAATAGAAACCGTATTTCAAAATTCGAAAAATTTCTCAAGGAAGTATAATTAATGCTTGTCGCAATATGCTTTAAAATCACAGCTTGGATACATAGAAGCTTAAATGAATTCCTCATTTTTTTATTTCACCCCTTTCTCAAAATTAATCAGAAATTGTATAATTAAATTAATCCATAAAAATATAAAAAATTCGAATTGAAACTTTTGATTGAACGAAATAATTCATATGGATACTAATTTAAAATGAATAAATTAAAAAGTAAATATTTTTTAACAATTACACATAAGTTTCATATTTTTAAAAATAATTTAAAATAAATTAAAATACTTTTTTGAAAAGAAGAATCACGTTATCATAAAATTAACAGTTATTGGCTAACCTGATAATGTATAAAGTAACTTAGATTATTGGCCGGCGACGTATCGGGGCCCTTGCAATTTCTGAGTATAACAGGATAGCTTAGCATTGGAAATAAACGGCCACCGAAGTCGATGCAGACACAGGGAATGGATGATTTCGGAAGGGTTTAAAAACGATCTGAAAGAAGAAAAATCACTTCCTTCTACTATTGATTCCTTTTTTTCAGGCACGGTGAGGGAGTAGAACAGTTTGCAAATCGAAACTCTCCTCATTTTGGATTTAAAAAATAATCACTTGTGCACCTTGAACATTATGTCATCATTTCGTCACTTCAGAAATGTGTCCCCCAAAACTGGAAATTATGACAAAAAAAAAAAAGTATTTTGTGAAGTGGCACAAAGGTTTTTTTGTAACTAATCAACAGCACAGCCTCGTGAAGTTATATCTCATTTTCTTGGCTAGTCGATCGAATAAAACTTGGCAGAATAACGCAAATTCCTCACACTATTCCACTCAAAAACCAACTCATTCTAAGACGCGAACTACATAAAAGGCAAAAATGAAAGTTTTGCTGCTTTTACGCGGTTAAAGCAGAAAAAGTTAATAGAGTTCTCAACCTAGATAGGATTTTATTCACCGGTAAACTCCGGAATCCTTCGCCGAAAAGTTCCAGTGAATCTATTATGATGATGCAAAAGAAATGCTGCGCGTTTCATCCACCACCCCAATTTTATAGTACTAATTGTAATTCTAGAAAAGGAGCTTGACTTTTCCGTAAAATGCCGCAACAAAGTGTCCGTCGAATTCGGATGAAATAAATTCATGCTCTCAAACAGCCTTATTTTTTATTTCAAAAGCTTTCAAGCCATTTTTTATTCTACTAAGAATTTGACCAAATTCAGATATTCAGAGCGATCTTTCTTTTCCTGCATACGAAACGTACAAAGAAAAAAAAGTTCGAGATTTCGAAGAAAACCCAATAAATCAGATCTCTCTTTGTTTCCGAAAACCACATTTTTAGAATTATGTCCGACTTCTTAATTTAATAACTCGAAACAGCATGAAGCTAGATGGATCTATGTAGTTCTAACATCCAATTTGTATTCGAATATTATTCATTTTCAAAGAAATTGTTAAGTGGATGAAAATAGGATAAATCAAAAATGGATCGACGAATTAGATGGAAAAAAATTTGATGTAAAAATTTAGCATTCAAATCGCAAATGTGTATTAAATTTTGGACCAAATTAGTTGATTCAATATATTGTTTGTTATCCAAATTTAAATGTATGTGAACGTAGTCTTTCGGAAACAAATAATATTAATAAAAATTACAAAATAATAAAAACCATAAATGTCATATTTGCTACGATGATTTGCTAGTGAGAAAACGAAATTAACCAAATCATTCCATCTGAGTGGTGTGTTATGCAAACATTCTTTCAGTAGTGCTACTGTAGGTTTTTTTTTTTTTTAATCATCACAATAATTTTAACAGTAAATAAATCCTGATCAGTTCTTAAAGTTTTATTTGAATGCCTAACGAAAAGTATTTCAACCTCTCCCTACCTAATATAAGGAATACGCTATTCGACTGACAGTATACAGAGCGTGTAAGTATTGAGAACAGTAATGAAATTAGTTATTACACCTTCAGCGAATTTCGAACTCAAGTGTTTCTGCTAGTTAAAAAAAAGGTTTCTTTTGTGTGCAACTTTTTTGGAGGAAGAAGGGAACAGATTTTTATTGAAAGAAATGTGGGGGGGGGGGGGGAATTTTAAAAAAAAATTCCGGCCCCCTCCTTAAGGTAAAGAACCGTAGCTATAAGACGATAATTTACCTCCCCCAATCCCAAAGACATACGGAAATGTTTCATATATAAAGCGGACAAAAATCACATTCCGCTCGGTGACAGCTTTAGCAACATTTTGAGGAGACAGATCAACGCAGCAGCTGGGGAGAAAAATGATTGGAATATAAACCTCGCGAATGACACATAAAATATAAATAATATAATTCCCCTTCCAATATAGTGGGAAACTTGAAAATGTTCTAACTTTTCCCATCGAAGTTGATTTTTAAAAATGTCATCTTGCGAAATCTTTCTGTAGTTATAAGAAATTTATCGGAATGCAAGAAAAATTTACATATTTGGTATAATTCATTGCTTGGATCCTTAAAACAAAAACAAAAACAAAAACAAAAAAATGTAACTTAGAAATGTCTATCAAATAAAGATTTAATTCTTAATTAACACTATTCTGTTTCCAAAGAAAGGAAATATTCTGTTTAAAGGATCGTAAATGGCTGCGGAATGAAATCCAAATTCTCTGCCTATCTGAAATACTTAATTTTTTTTTTTTTTTAACGCAACGGAACTTTGCTCTTCCAGGAACATTCATTTTGGAAGCATACAAATTATTAATTGATTCTACAGTTCATAAAAACAGTGACAACAAGATCTCGATGAACTCTGGCGATGCAAATTCAAGGATAATTTTCACATCATATCCAATTTGCCTTCTAACTTCAAAATTTAGATTTTTTTTTTAAGGAACTGTCATTATATTATACTATACATTTATTACAACAAAGCATAAACGAAACCTCATGGTTTCATCCTGTTTTCCATGTTTAATGGAATAATAAATTGTAAGTAAAGTATACTTCTTTCATCTCCCCTTTCTCTTTCCTGGACTTTCCATTCCTAAAAAAAACAAGGATTCTTCAAGGAGTTGAAAAGAAAATAACCCATACTGCAATATCCTACATAATCTACGACGAGCCATCACTGTACTTACTTGCAAAAGAAACGACCTTCAAAAAAAAATAATAAATAAATAAAAGCAGCACCGTCTTTTAGAAAGCATAGTCGGCCATAAAAAATTGAAAATTTGGCGAGAGAAGGGGGGCGAATTCGCCAGAGAAACAGAAATATTGACATCTGCTCTTTTGATTCCAGGAGGGTGGATGTGGAACGGGGTGGGGAAGCCAGCCATTCTCACTTCTTGAGAGGTTCCAGAAGGAGTGCCACAAAGCGAATGGTAAGATCCTGCAATGAATATCTCTCCCTCTGTCAAATGTCAGCGATGCCATTACGGGCCATTATCTTCAATGCCCCTTTCGATATGCCATAGGGAGAGGCCAGCTGGGCGCAGGGAGGAATGAGAGTTGGAAATTCAGATGTCGATTGCCCTCCCTCAATCAATGTCTTCAAATCGACTCACCTATTCTTCTAACGCCCTTACTTCACGATTGATCCTCTTAACAAATCTAATGGCTTTTCCCTCATTCTCAATATCTCCCTTCCAGCAATTTCTAAGGCATTAAGAAAAAACAGCAATTCTTCAGCACGCAGGCATTCTATTCTGACGCTCAGCAAATCGTCAGCAGAAGTTATCAATAACATCGAAGGGCAAAAATAAAATACCTACAGTACATACAAACTAAGAAAAGTAGGAAATCTATTGATTACTTGAATCATTACTGATTTTACATACATATAATCTCAATTATTTCTAATTTTTCACATCTACATGAAGGAATTTCCTTGAATTTTATTTACACAACAGATGATGACAATCTAATTCTGGATAATTTTTTTACAGCCGCCACTCTTGTGTTTCTTCTATATTGTGGCCCTGACGGGAACTAATCGAATATTGAAATTTCAAAGAACTTGATCCTGAATCGCCATCAGCATCGTCTTTTGAAAAAAACATCCACCCGAAGAAATAAACTTCGCAAATTGGAAAAATTAAATGCAACTTTAAAGTCCAAAAGCAAAATTTTATCCCATAATAATTCAAGTATAAAAGTATGAAGAAATAAACCGATAAATTTAAAATAATATTTAACCAGCTGATATCACCAAACGCTTTTCTTTGTGACTGTGACAATGGAAAAAAACAAAAACTCCAAAATATAACAGCACGTTAAACGTGCAGTAAGATGTATTTCTAAGGAACATTAATATTAAAGTTATGTAGCTATGAAAAACCGAAAAGAAACTGAAACGTCTGACTCAAAACCCGAAAAGCAGAAGAGCAAGTTCCACAGCTAGATAGCTCACCGACGATTTGTTTCAACATCACACTACAAAGGATTTGCAAATTTTGCTGATAATTTCATAATGCAAGCAAATGAATATTACTTTCCTACTCTCCCTTCACATAATTTTTTAGACTGACAATTACACAAACACACACATTCTAAAGTACTCCACTTTTTCTATGTAAATGTGCTATAACACCACTTTCTCAAGTCAATTGTAACGCCCAGAGGTTTAGAGCCTTCGACTTTAAGAACTCCATTAATTATATGATAAATCGGCACGCTTTAAATGCATTTTTAGCAGTCTGGTTACCAAGCCCTCCCTGGTCATATACCAGGGTGCGTAGTGAAAAAGTGCTGCAAAAATTGCTAAAAATTACCTTTAAACACTTTTTAAGCACCATAGCCAAAAAATGTAAGCACCTTTGTTCACGAACGCATATGTAAACGTGCGTATTTTCTATTCCTAGTTTATTTTAAATTTTATTATAATGTATCATTTTTATTGAATTTTTAAAAATTAATTTTAAATGTGCATTTTTTAAAAATTATAATATCTATATCAGTATTTTTATTATATTTGCTCAATGTCTACTATTGTAAAACAGATGTCTTTTTGATTTTGATAAAATTAGAAAATAATAAAAATGAAGAAAAAAACTATCATTACCTAAAATTTGTCACCTTTTATAAGAGAACTATTTAAAACACTACATGTCAAAGAAATTCAAAAGTTTTTTGAATTGCAACCAGTCCGGCATATTTTGTATTTCGCTCTTTCGGTATAACCCTTACAATATTTCAATACGGTACTCAATGTTGAAAAAAAGAGCGAGAAAAAAAAAAGTTCATTAAACAATTATCTTGACATGAGCTAAAACTCTGATCCCTTCACCAAATGCTTCCCTTTCGTCGGTTTTCTTTTCTTGCAAAACAAATATTTATGACTCATCTGCTTAGTTTATTAATGAATGCTGGAACAAAAGGGAATATCTAAAGCTAAAATAAAAAAAAAGGAATATCTTTGTATTTCTCGAGAAAATTAAGGACTTTTAAGGACCTTTCTTCCAAAATGAAGCACTTTAAAGGTGCTTAAAATTGGTTTTCAAATTTAAACACTTTTCATGACGCTACACACCTGTGTATCCATTTTCGACAGATTTAAAAAAGTAATGAAATACTTTCTTTCATTCAAAATTGAAAAGCAATTAATATAATGTATATTTACACACTGCCATACTATAATTCAATTGGCTCATTTCATAAAAACGGCTGCAGAGATAAAAACTAAATGGCTTTTAGGGTTTTTTTTTCCTCTCTTTTCTTTTCCCGTTTCTCAAAAAAGTTTCAGCGAAAGCTCGAACTGGGCGAATCGCTTTGCCATATTCATCGTTTCCAAGCAATCCGAATAAAGCAATCCTTGCAAAAAAAGAAAACACCAATGTTTGTGTTGCAACATTAAAAAAAAATAATAAATAAATAAACGAAATGGTTCTTAGCTAATGGAGCGAAAGGGGAGGAGAAAGGGGGGAGTGAAGGGTGTAAATTCCAGCAGGGAACAAAAGAAGTTCGCTGGTGGGGAGTGAAGGAGGGAAAATAAAGATGCATCAGCCCGACGTAAATAAATACCACACTCGCGACATAACACCACTCCATCATTATTACTCAGGGGCAAGGAGAGGAGAGGGAGAAACAAAAAAACAACAGATGCACCTGACATCTAATTTTCGATCGGGAAACGAACTCTCTTTCAGCTGTTAATGATGCGATCCGTTTCTCTTCCCAAAGAAAGGACGAGTCTCATGAAGAAATGCGATAAAAAGAGCGATCCAAATGAACGTTGCAATATTATCAGAGTTGAACTGAATTTTCTAGGGGCCTTTAGGTTTATACAAATTTTGAAATGCCTTTTCACCTCGATAATCTAATATTTTAAGAATTTTAAGGTATCCTACCACGTTAAAAACAATGATTATCGACCACATTGGCGATTTTTTTTTTATTGTTATTTCTTGTAGAAGTTCCTCTTTTCAAAATAGTTTTATCGTTCCTAGGAAAAGGAAGGCCCCATCTATCATCTAGGGCCACATATTTTTCTGGCAAAAATTTGTCTTTAATTTCACTTTTCTCAAAAATTCTCCACCGTTAACATGGTATCTCAAAAACCGATAGAGTTATTTACATAAAATGTTTTAGCGTGTTTTAAATAATATGGGAAATGAAATGAACAAAAAGTTTTATAGTTTGCGAAATATTTTTTTTCATTTACAGGTGTTTTTAGGAAAATTGTCGTGGATTTTTGGAAGAAAAATTGCATACATACGTATATTTTTACCCATAACTTATTTGCACCTCAAAATTTATCTTAATTTTTACTCATTTCATTCTTTATTATACTTTATAACTTGTGTACCAAAAAAAAGGGGGAGAGGGAATTGCTGCTTTCCAATTTTGTACAGAGAGTTAACCGTTTTGATTTAATTTCATCAAATATTACTACTAATTTTTTTTTATTCCTCAAAATATATTTTCAATTAACTTTGTTGTATTTATAGTATTTTGTATTATAATTGACAATACATCTAAAAACCATAGTTTAAAAAAGCTTTTTAAAAATCCAATTTTTGAAAAAAAATTCTTCAAACGTAGTCGGATACTTTAATATTCATACAAATAGTTTTAAGTAATAAATTTCTACATACTGAAATAGAAAAACACTTAATTGCAGACTCTTTTAAAAAGTTGGATTCATTGTATATTAAAACAAAAAACAAATAATAATAAATAACGCACAGTATAAATTTAAAACTATTTTTTAAAAAGAAAATTTTTCTTAAAGCAATCCAACATTTAATAATACGGTCGGACTTTAAAAAAATTATAGTATAATATAGACGGTAATTTATTTATTAGAAATGTTACAAGAATACTAAAAGTTCCAAAAAATTTTAAAGCACTGTTTGATTTGAATTTTAATTTGCCCGGTCAAAGGAGTCACAAATATCAAACGACGTGGTCAAAATAACGCAAAACAATTTCTAGCTCTAAGATGTTGCCAATTTAATTATACGAACAAGCGCATTGCTGCAACTACGAGTTTAACACATTATGCATTGATTTCACAGCACAACAAGGAATAATGAATATTTATTTTATCAATTCATTATATAGGGCGAGCTTACTATTTCAAAATACCAGAATGAAACAACCGCTGCAACTACAAATGAACATCTTTAACGAATGCTATCGTCTCAGATAAAAATTTAAAATAAGTTTTATATTATTTGAGACAGGAAATTAAATTTGCTAAATTACCGAACTAAAATTTATCCGTTTCATACCCCACTTTCCTTCTAACTACCTGATTAAATTTTCTGGATCTACATGCAAATAAGTGTATACTAATAAGTGCTACTCGAATGAACAATCAAATCTTTGAAAGAGTTTTTTCCTTTATTCCATTTTTTAAATATAGCAATATTAGTTCAATATCATAACAAACGATAGTCGCATAGAAATGATTTTATATTCACTACCATTTAACTAAATGACGAAATTAAACGAATACTCAACACTAGGAGGGGGCGTTTAAATGAAAGACAGTTTCAATTCGGTTTTCAGCTAATTCTATGAAACCGAGTTTTATAAATGAAGATATAATATTCTGTTGTCGGAAAAAACATAAAATTATATTGCTACAAACTTGTAATGCTGATTCTTAGCACGATTAGTTTTATCAAGGGAGAGACCAATTTACAATAATTTGTATTAAATGCTGCTCGGGTACCAAGCCAGTTATCCCAGAGTTAGCCGGTAAAAAGAAGAAATATTATTTTCGAAAAACCAAATTATCCCTTTTACAAAATCTTTCAACTACAGCGAAACTGTCTTGACTTGCGCTGTAACTTGCCCTCTTTTATGGAGTAAAAAGTTCTACTTGTATCCTAGACTAATCGCCTTTGGCATCAAATCAGAATACGCATATTATTATTACATACAATAATCGAGAATATTAACTCAATTAAATTTTTATTCATAATCTAATACATCGTTCCTTACGTACAATTCTGTTAATCATCAAATTCTGATGCACATTTTTTATGTCTATCATCATGAACTTGCTTGAATCACCGTTTGTCAAATGAATGTCACGTTTCCATGCAAACGCAACTGTCTACACTAGTTTCTCAAATTAAATGCAAATCTGATTTCGACGTTACAAAATACAATGTCTTTTACAGTATTGTATGAGCAATCTGACTGTATGTTATAGATGAGATGAAATATGCTATATTCTTTCGGCAAAGGAGAATTGAAAGTACATTCAAAACACCATGCCAAGAAACATGAAAAGTTAAAACGAATCCTCAAACAATAATTTTCAGCAAATGAAGAAAAACCTGTGATTAAATTCTTGTAGAAACAATGAGAACTATTTAGATTTCATTGCAATAATGAGACACTGTAAATAGATGTGACATAAGTCATATTGCTGATTTCAGATCCGCCCGAATGCACACGGATTAATATCGCAAGACTTTATGGCCCAACCGTCGCAACAACAATACTGGCGAGAACTGTGGTTGAGTCCTAATGGCCATCACGGGTACAACTCTCCTGTCCATTCATCGATGGGAGGGTCAGTGCTCCCCACCAATTATTGTACCCACCGGATCCAACCACCATACCGGAAGCATCTTATCCTCATTTCGAGGTGCCAACTCGGGAGCCAAATATGACATAAAAATGCCCTTAAATAAAACTAAATAAAAGAATACCATTAAAAGTTTAAAAAAAAAAATTGTGTTGCAACATTTTCAGAAGTTACAAAATCACCAAAATTAATCATTCCAAATCGAACATTTCCACGCACAAATTATTAGCAGAGATGAGGCGAAAAAGGAACAGAATGGAATAATGAGAATAATATGTACCCAGCGTGACAGAACATTTCAATCTTACATTGTCAATGAATTCAAATGCCAAGACAAAACTTCCCGAGGCAATTAACCTTTGAGAGATCCTTTTTATAGTCCCCGCGGATGTCAGCGAAGACAGATGGCGGAATGGGAGGAAAAGAGACGAAATATTCCTCTCGGACAGCAGATTCGCTTTCCCTCGTCTCCTAACAAATGATATGGAACGAGGACATGTTTCACTGCAACAGCAACATATTTCACGGCGCGGCAGGAAAGAAAAGACGCTGTCCGACCAAATTCTATCAATTTCCCGTATTAGTGCTGCGGCTGACCCGGCCATTCCATCTTCCGGGGACGCTTTGTTTCGACGCCCACAAGGGGGGTGATTAATACAGTTGGAACTTCTCTCGACACGAGGTGGGTTTTTAAAAAATTGACCACAACGGAAGACCGTGAGGATGACATAATGAGAGGTACACACACAATATATAATTCTTCCAGTAAAGTAAAAGGCATTTGTTAGCAGTAATCCTATAATGGTAGTAAATAATTTTAACTTTCGACATTTTTTTTTTCACAATTTTTTTTAATAAGCAGAATTTTTTAAAGCGCTAAACTGACTTGCGCATGCAAAATTTAGATAATTCAGGTGAATAACTTTATATTGTGTGTGTGTGTGTATTCTTAATGATAAAAGCTAATTATAAACAAAGTACTAATTTTTCAAAACTAATCAAGAAAAATGAAAATACTCTATGGGGATAAATATTGATAAACTAAAATATCAATAGAGAATTTCTTATACACTGAAAATTTCAAATACATTGACGAAAATACAAAACGTAAATTTCAAATGCATTGTTCAATTATTACTCAACTCACGCCTACCGTTTATTCAATAAGAATAATGGAGGACACTAGACCGGGGTTTCCGAAAATGAAAACAGAATTTTAAGTGTTTAGAAAGTTTTCTGGGAGGCATTCAGGATTACTCTATCATTTGTTGCTCAAACTTCAGGTTTTACGATACGCCCGTGAATTCCCGCTAGAAAGCAGTTCATAAATCATGTTTGTAGGTAGAAACTATTTTATGGAATACAAAACCGAAACGTCATATCAGTTTATTATTGATTTACGATGCCATAAAAATGTGTTATGTTCAAATTTAACTGCCATCTAATCTTAAAGGTCACGCAAAAAAAAAAAAAAAAAAAAAAGTGTGTTTAACTTAGGTGAATTATTCAAGTATGCCACCAAACACAAAGAAAGCACAATATATTTCTGAAATTTTCGTTCGCATATTATCAATTAAATATTTTTCAATAATATGCGATACTTCGATTGGAAGATTAGATAACATTTTTAAAATTCGATCTGGTTTCCATGTAACTGCCTAAGTTCATTTACTTGGGATCGCACGAAACAAAAACAATCGTTGGAAGAAATAAGGACTCGAAAAATCTTCATGAGACTTTTTATTCGGAATGCTCTTTACAACAAGCGTAAAAAACAAATCTTTTGTGATGGCTCCCTGGCAACACATTTAATCACGAAATATTTAGAAAATCTGCGTTTGGATGACTGCAATTTGCAAAAGGTTTTTTGCCCCCTCCTTGTAAAGCGTTTCAATTAGTTTTTGAAAATGCATCCTAAATTTATTCCTTAAACGATAGTGAATATTTTTTTTTTCAAAAATTAATTATTCGAATTCGCTAATTAATAAATTGATTATTGCAGCAATGGATTAAGGTAACAGTTAAAAATATACATTCTCTTAGTTTGAAATTCGCATTTCTGCATTTGAATATATCAGAAAGGATCCATTGAGTCTATCGAAAAAAGTGGCAAAATTATCTTCATTTTAAAAAAAGGCTTAATAAACTAAGACGCGGATATAAAGATGTTAATTTCTAATCAAAACAAAATGCCCCGAAGAGATTTATATCTAATAAAAGATTTCAATTATAAAAATATTATTAAAGTTATTATAAAAAATAATATGAAACAAGGCTATGATACAAATTTGAGATTTATAATTTAATCCTTAGCACTCAGAAAAGTAGTTCGATGCAAAATTTTTCAGCAAACACAAAGACATGCTTATTTCTATGAAATAAATGAATTGTATTGAAAAATTAATCTACATCTTCTTATCATTCTTTAGGTATTTTTAAAAACTCAAAATTAGATAAATAAATAAAGCGTTAAAATGATGCACCGTCTTGAATAGTGAGAGGCATCATCCGAGGGTAAAGGGTTAAACTCAGTCAGATAATAAAATTTAATTTATTTTTAAAGAGAGCTATTTTATCCTCAACAGTTGCTAACGTTATTTAAAATTTATTGCTAGGAAAACACTATAAATAAATCTTGCTTTATTGATGAAAAAAAATTAATCTTCCATAAACTATGCATAGATATACTGTACATAGGATGAAAAATTACTAAATAATTTCATATTAACTATATGATACATTTAAAGCCAAGGAATCAAAAAGTGATAATGAATCCGGCCTGAGGACTTCCTCAAGAGTCACCCTCAGGCTACCAGAGATTATTTCTGTGAGGGGGAGGGGCGAGATCTGACTTTCGTCCAGCAAATTGTACCCTCGTGACCTGAAAATCCCCGAAAATTTTGATTTTTCTAAAACTTCGATTTTCTGGGATTAGAGCAGCATTAGCGCTCTCTAAAGACAATCTATATTTATTCTAAAGGTTCAATAAATTTCGTAAGTAAAGTTCATTTTGATTGTTTTTGGATGGATTCAAGTAAACAATTTAATGTTTTTTTAAAATAACTTTAAACCAGCTTTTCTTTTTGTATTTATGTACTTCTCATATTAATAAGTGTGAGTATATTTTGCTCAATATTAAAAAATCTGAAAAATCATTTAAAAAAAAAATGAGTCGTTTATTTTTTCTTACTTTTCTTTAAAAAAAGGTGACGAGAACCTCTTGAAGCTTCATTCCGAAACTTATCGATTTAAACGCAGACTTCATTAACTGAAGAGAAGCCCTTCACAGCACTCCACTGCCATTAACAACACTTAATACTGCGGAATCTTAATTACTCCATTCGATGCAGTCTGTTTTTTTAATGCTCATTCATGCACATCAATATTAGTACCCTCTCCCATCTCTCCCCAGATTGTAAGAAATTGAATTGGTTTCTGGATTCTCAGCAACCAATTTCTTGTGTAAAAGAAAAACGTAACGTAAAAGATCGACGAGTTGTTTACTTCTTTTAAAATTAAAATAATTACAATGTTAAACAATATACAAAGAAGTGCAGTCACCATTTTTATTCCCTCGTATTCAAAGTGAACAGAAAAAATTTCGAACTCGAGTATCTTCTTCCATTTCCACCTTTTAGATCTACCCAAGTTCAAAAGACACATTTCTAGCATTATGCCTATCTGTGAATAACTTGAACAATTTGAATTAGAGGTAGGAAATTTAATTAGACTTGCGATCAAATGTGCACACTACTATCAATTTTGAAAGGAAATTCCATTGGCAAACAGTTCGGCTATCTGGATGGATGCAAATTAACATAATAACAGAATGAAAAGTGATAGAGAGAGGAAATCCATTTTTAATAAAATTTTCATCTAAATCTGTCAAGAGAGTCAAGTTATGCCGATTTGTGTTTTCGCATGTACGTAAACTCTAGGACTCAAGTCAATGGTCGGTTGATAAGCGTTTATTAACGCAAGAGCCAAATTTGACCACGCCAAGCATACGATAGATAAGCATGATCATGGTGAAAAAACATCTATTGGTAAAGAAGGTTAAAATTATAAAAGTGTGTATGTGATTTGGTGACTACATTTTAAATTTAGTATTAAATTTTGGATTTTCTGCATCCCAGCAATTAATTGTCAAAGATCGCATACTGATCAGTTCTTGCATAACTATTGTTGGCTAATGCCTCACGGTTGATAATACACAAGTGCATTTATTAAATATATGCGAAAGTTTCGGGGAGCCCTGTCTCAATGTTTATTTGCAATCACCAGAGGTTTAATAACTTAATTTTAATGAAACAAATATTTTTATAACTAATAAATAAGGGATTTGGAACATAAGTTATATAATAACTTTTCAGTGTAGATTTAACAATTCGTTCTTTCATTTTTTTATTCTAGTACCTTTCCTACTTTTAATACTTTCAGCCAACAATTTAATTTATTTAGGAGTTAGATGGATAGATTTAAGTCAAAATAGAATGTCTTATTATTTTCTTTAAATTATTAATATTATCATTACTATTTCGGAAACACACTATCTAAACCTTTTCTTCCTAATTAAACCTTTAGAGAAGTTGCTGCTCTGTTCGCCATTGTTGATCCTATACCTCCTCTAAGTGGGCTCGTTTGCGAGATCAGATTCCTAACCCCATCCAAATGTGTGAATTCCAGTGGCCGTTTACTTGACAAATGATGCTTCGCTGGCAACTGAGAAGTCTCACTTTCACGGTGGCGCGTTTATGCAAATTGGAGGTGATGCATTAAGATAAGGTTTCATTCGGCGCCTTCCATTTAATAAGGAAACAGAAATTCTTTTGGGATAGGATATTGCCATTTGCACATTTCCTGAATTAGTATTAATCCTTGCTGAAGTAACGATTTATAAAGAAACATTTTAAATAAATAACAAACTATAATACTTTAATAATTTCAAAATTCATTAGGAATGAATAAATAGCATCTGTAAATTTTAAACAAGAAGATAAAAGAAAAGAGGTCGCCACAAACATGCTGCACAGCTTTTTCCTTTTTCAAGGAATCTCAGGAAGCAATAAAAGAATGAAGAAAGGAGCTCCGACTTACATTCGTCCTTGTCCTTGGCGGTGACAGTGATAACTGTGTGCTGGATGTCCTCATCCTCGTTGACCTCAGCTTCGTAGGAGGCTTGCTCGAAGTAAGGGGGGTTGTCGTTCTTGTCGCCGATACCGATTCGAATGTACTTGGTAACTGCAAAGAGACAGGAGAGTACATTATTTTACATCGGAAATGTTAAGATAAAAGAATTATTCCCAATAAAAAAAAGTTTAGTATGAGGATGTTTAGGTAGAGTACAGCGAAAATATGCAAGATGTACCGTGAGACGATTGTAAGGTGTTGAGTGCACTACAGAGGCGGCATATTCTATGAAGGGGCACGGGTGCAAGAAACCATTTGGGGCCCTAAATTTTATAGCTAGGAAAAAATTCTTGTAATGTATGAACTAAATCATTGACAATTTAGATTGCAGAATTTTTTTTATTCCGTTTATATCATCCATTAACGCAGAGTCGTATTTACTAAGTAATTCGATTACATTAAATAAATTTCCATTATTAGCCCTTTCTATTATTTCTTGGGTTCAAGGAAGTGGAAGATTATTAGACGCTACAAATAAAATCATATCTACAATTCTTTGAAATAGTAATTGTAGTCATGCCGTTCCCTTACTTATATTAAAATGGATTAGTTTTATCAACAGTCGAACAGAAATTTAGTCACAATAGTAATTCTTTCTAAAGTGTGCAATGCTAGGAGGTGATAGCTTAATTCATCGTCGCTTTACTTTTTGTTTCAACAACTTAATAAGAACAAGCATACACAGATGCACCATAAAAAATATCAAATTAGTAATAAACAAGAGTAGATAGCTGAGGATTTACAAGTCCATCTGAATCCAGCCTCAGTCTCTACTTCTGGGTGCCTCTTGCACCCAGAAGTTGCACCACTCTGTCTTAACATGTATGAAGGGGGTTTCCTTATTCAGGAATAAAGTTTTTCCGCCCTTTTATAGATATCACTGCGATCTCCGCCTAATAAAGGCGTCAATCGATGCTCAACCAGCTACGTGGAAACAAGCTAATGATTTTTTTGCATGTGTAACAATATTGTTGCTCAGAACACTATTTTAATTCTAATCACGGCGGGGGGCCCTCAATTGCGGGGCTAGGTGCATAGTGCCCGCCGCACCTCCTCCCCTAGATGGCTGGCCCTGTGCACTTAAATTATATTTCCCCAACTAGGTTACTTGCTAATTAATGAATACTTCTGATAATGATTATTTTCTTTCTAATTTTTGAAGGAGTGATGTTGAATTACTTAAACATGGTATGTTGGCTGATTTCCACGATTTCCTGAATTACCTTCTTGTTGGTATTTTAACTCCCTGCAATTAGTTTTTCGGTCGTTGTGAAGAATGTTTAACTATCATTACACACACACACACACACACACACACACACACACACACACACACACACACACACACACACACACACACACACGCACACACACACACACACACACACACACACACACACACACACACACACACACTAGTAGTAGTAGTAGTAGTAGTATAGCTTGCGTTAAAGGCATTTTTGTTATTATTTTTCTATCTATTTGCGAACTTGGAGGAAATTTTTGGACGCACATTTTGAATGAAGTTTTCTCTATTTTTCATGTACGTCTAGAAGATGGGAAACTTTTTTTTCTCGGCACAGAAATTTTAAATGCGTTTCTTCTTTCCAACCCATCCAAGTTGCTTTTTTTTTTGTTGGGGGGTGACATGAAATACCGTATGGAGACTTTTTTTGCATTCTTTATACCCTTGGGAAATTTGGAAAAGTTGTCTGAAATCCTATAAAATGCTTCGCCCTCTTTGATGTCCTCAGGAAAGCAACACTCCGTTTGGCAGATGACGCGGCAGGCTCTTTGTGGCATCCGTAGATGCAGACGAAATTTATTTAAAGATTTTCACTCCGAAGCTTCATGAAACGAGTGGACGCGATTGAAGAAATTTTATTATTGTAATAAGCTGTTCAGATTTCCGATTTCGGTTAGAAAGAAGTAACCGTCTTGCCTTTAAATTCAAAGAATTTTTTTAAATTGACCTGAATTTCAAAAAAGATAAATGGTAAACTTTTATCTTTTTCACAACCGAACTAACAAGATACATACCCTTCAGGGATTTTACATCCATATTGTTATATTTTAGATAAGATATTTCTTCTTCTGATATTGATATTTTAAGGTGCTTAGTACTAAAAATTACTTAATTACTTAGTACTTAAAATTACTAAGGTGCATAGCAATTTAAAAGAGAATACGTATCGAAATTCACAAAACAAAAGTGCTCATGTCTCAACAACAAAAAAAAAAAAAGAACAGATAATTTCCAAATAGTTAAAATACTAAAAATTGGTTTAAACTAATTTTAAATATAAACCACAACATGCTAAATGCAAAAACAAAGATTCATTATCACTAAGGATGGATTTACAAATAAATATTTTAAAAATTTCGTTGCACATTAAAAAAAATTATATTTCCTTTTTACACAAAAATTCTTTACGACTTTCATTTCCCTACCACACAAAGCATTTGGGAGCCTTTTTTGAGGACGATCGAGGCTTCTAATCACTTATAAAATGTAATTAAATCAGTACAGCAATATTTCTTCAGATAACTTTATGAAACCAACAATCAGAAAACTTGTCGTTTGTTAAATATCCTACTTACTAAAGTTTCTATTGCATCAAAACAACGACATCAAAAGTGTTCATGACAGCTCATTAGAAGCATTTAGAGGCTGCTATGTCTTAATTTCATCGATTTATAATTTAATGTATTGATAAGCTAAGTTCTAAAGAGCGACATTTATTGGAATCAAAAAATAAATTAAAAAGGAGTTTCTGAGTAGACATTCATACGCGAAGGAAAAAAAAAAAGTTTGGTGGCACAATTATTTAAGTGAAAATGTCATCGATCATAAAATTACTATTGATATTTCACAAAAAACAGGAATTTTATATATATTCGTAAAGGAACGCTGCATCCCACAAGTAAAATAAAATATTATTACAGATTTAAGGTTACATAAACACTTGAAACTTCAAAAATCGTTAAAAATATCAAATGCTTTTTTTTTTTAATTGCTTCAAAATGTTCTCTGATCCTTTACTTTAGCTTCCAAACGATACCAAGATGCTGTCAATATTCGAAATATTTCTCGGGTTACAAGGACTTTTCTTGATGTTCTTTCACTGAAAACTCTGGTTTCGGTGAAAACTCATTTTATGAAGAATGATATTTTCTACTATGTTGCTTCATTGAAACATTCATAACTCAACAAGAAACTAACCAAATGCAAAATAATCTGCATAGAACAGTGGATGTTTTATGCTTCAATCAAAGTTATATTCATAGAAATAAATTTTTAATAGCTATTTAAAAGTTAAAATTACGGAAAAAATCCCGCTTTTTATCTATTCCTCGTTGATATTATATATTTAATAACTTGATTGTTGAGGCAGTCTAATATTAGGCATCAGTTCCAACAGAATTGTGTGTTTGTACAAATTAGAATTTAAGATATGTTTTAAAAATTATGCTAATTAGCTCATCAAGTATTAATTATATATATTAAGGGCCTTATATAATTAATATTTAATACATAAATTATATATACTAAATAATTAAAACATATATTAATGGCCTACTGTGAAAAAAATGGAATTTTAAAGTTATAATAAAAAAAAATTCTAATGTATACATACATCTGAAATCAAATATTTTAAGATTTAAAAAAAATAATAGATACAGTTCTGCAGTAATATTCTTGTATATATCGCAAATTATTACAACCAGCTTGCAGAATTCAGACACGGATATACACGAACACATTTCCTTATGGTTCAAACTTATAGGCCTCCTCAAAGCTTTAACCTCTGTTTTAAACCCCGCACACTTTCGTCTCTTCCTCGAAATTCTCATTCCCAGTAAGTGACCCAAACAAGAGAGGGGCGTCACTTAATTTACGATTTCCCGCTGCGCAAAATCACATCATCCCTTCTCCCACGAAACAAAACGAATAAAAGAAAAAGTTAATTCGCACGCGCAATTTGTGGGATGTCGGTAAAGGTTCCCCCTGCCTCCCAAACGCCCCCGCAATTTCGTCTTTCCCCCCCAAAGGAACGACAGAACGTCTCATCAGTCACGCAATCATTATTAGCAGAGGTTCACATGTAATGGGGCCGAAGCCGAATCTTCGTGAATAATTCATTTCGAAAGATGATTTATAAGAATTAGTAACTACACCTGCTTTTGAAGACGACTCCAATTGTTGTCGTTTCTCGCATCTGTGTATTCTAATATAATTGGGGGAGTTTTTCCCCACACATCGATTTCTACTAATAATAAAGGGGAATGTGGTTGTTTGAAGGATTGACTTTTCAGCTTCCAAATAAGGCACTTGGCACCACGAATTCCTTTATTATTAATCCATTAACAAACGAAATTTTTATGTGTACCATTAATATCGAAAATATGGCACACAAAAAATTTGCAATATTTTAAAATTCAATATACTGTCACAATTAGACTGCCAAATTATTTTTTTGTCAATTTTAATGAATTTTTAAATTTGTTTAACAATAACTCAAATCGCTGTTATTGTGATAAATATTTTATTTTGGATCTCCTCCCCCCTCTATTACTGACGCCTAGCCTCCTCTGAAGACTAATTAGTTTAGCTAAGTTAGGTTCCTGAAAATTTCAATCAAATATTTTGTGAACAGAGTTTGAACGAGTTTCCTTATTAAAATGTTTTTAAATTTCAAATTTTGATAAACTTATAATGTGTGTTACTTCAAAAACAGAACACAGTTATATTCAATATGTTATGCATTTCCCTAATTTTTTTTATTTATATCTTTCTTTATACTTCTATATATAACACTGGTAAAAAAAAGTTTTTAACTGCACGCATTAAAAATTTTTCGCCGTTGTTTAGATTTGAAATAAAATCTTAACTGTAAATAAAACAAAATCTCAAACATTTTATTAAAAGTTTGTCTAACACTAAAACCATCTGCAGAGGAAAAATAAGCTTCATCTTCGAAACAAAATCATCAAAAATGGGGAGTGGGAGCCAGTATGAAATATTAAGAGCAACACTATTTTCACTTCAATGATAAATATATTGTAAAATACTCTTTATTTAAAGATCTATCTTTTTTTAATCATATCTTTATTATTTATTCATGTGTCTTTATTTTATTCTTATCAAAAATATTCTTTGGAAATTGTACAATTAAAAATTGCCGTTCAAGCGATAATTATAAAAATTCTGTTTAATTAAACCAATTTTTTTTAAATTTAAAAATGATGTAAAAATTATTTTGCCTTATAAAAGTTATAATGGGAAAATTCCAAAATCATGCTTAACTTTTATAATTAGAATTCGAATGTCGTTCCGGGGTCCTTTTTCCACCTTCCAAATTATTCCATACATGTTTCAAATTGTAGTAGTTGAAAGTCAAACGAATACACAAATATTCGTTTTTACTATTAAAAGAGATGAAACTATCTCGGCGGTGAAGCCAATCCAAAGCAAATAAGCGGGTAAGAAATGAAGATAAGGTTTAGTTTCTCGTGGTTAATAAGTTTCTTCCTAGTAAAATAAAGCCTGCTTTAAATTAAATTTCTAAAATTTTATTATTCAATTAAAATTTAAATAGTTTTTTCACCAGCACTTACTTTTAAAGTTCATCATTAAAAATTATCGGTATTCTTTCCTGGTATCTTAAATATTATTGGTAATTAAAGAGAACTTAAATTTTTATTGGACAGTCCTTTGAAATATTACATAAATTGGAAAGCCTATTTGCATACACAAATTTTAATGTTAAATGATTCTCGTATCTATTTTTATAATCTTAAATGTGTTTAGTTACAGAAAAAAAAGTAGCTGAATTAATTGAAGCTGAATGATAACCATTTCAAATCAAATGTTAAGTCGACAGAAGCTCAGGCAGATGCATAGAACGGATAAATGAATGTAGAGAGCAGTAGAAGGTTTCTAAAATAATGCATATTCATTAAAATCAGAAATTTAAAATTATTTTGCTAAAATTCATATTAGTAAGCAGAAATAATTGAAAATAAAATTCTGCCTTGACTTTAAACGTTTTAATGAAATTTGTTTAAATTAACATACCTAACCATATTTTCTTCAGATATATCCTATACTATAATACGAGGAATGGTTGCCAAGTCGAAAATCACCCCAGAATTAATAAACTCCGGTAAACTTGGGGATCTGGGGTTTTTGGCCACGAGGAATCGATTGGCGCCGGTTTTGAAGCGCTACGGTCGAGCAGTTCGGAGTTACAGATAGGATATTTTCAAACTTTATTAGTTCGCCATAATGGCTATAGATGGCAGCACTTAAATTTTCTTTGTCTATTGCCTACTAGGTTTCGAGCGGTGATTGTATAATTTTTTGTTATCAATTACATTTCATTTCCTATGACTTTTCAAACTTTACCTTTGTATAGAATAGTTCCCTTTCCAAACTCTAACTTTGTTTAGAATAGTTTACAATGGTGCACTTTAACCGGTTATCTTTTCACCAATGGTTTCACAAATTTTCTTATGGCATGTATTGTTTTGATAAATCACAATTGAAAATTTAAATCTTCGAGTTAGCTTCGATACCTGTTTTCTCCGAGCAGAGCTCGGTCACCCGCTGGTATAACTAAACATAAAATATTTCGCGTCGTGAGAAAACAATCTAAAAAAAATTGGTGTTTTAGATTGTTATTCCACTAGCAGTACCTGCACGGCGTTGTCCGCGGCATAGCATCCAAGAAGAAGCATCAGCTTTAAATTTAAATCTAGCTTTCACTCGATATAACATGGACATGTTACGCAACATCAAACAAACATAAAATATATTTAGAAATTATCAAAAATAGCAAAAGCATTTTTTATAGAAAACATTAAGAAATATTTAGACAGTTAAAAAGGTGAAAATAGGATATGTCCCAAGACATAACAATTCACTAAAATATACATACAATAGATAGAAAAGTTGTTTAAAAAATTTATGTTTGTTTTTCACTTCTCCTGTCTCTTAACACATGAAACGTATCACATTTCATAACACATTTCTTGCTATTTGCACATGCGCAGTTTCGGGTTTTCGGTCATGCGCGGAAGAAATAAAATCGCAGTTAAAAAACTCCTCTTTCATTTTAACACTGATTTGCTAAAACAGTATTAAATATGTCCAATATCCGATTATTATTACTCGAGTTTTTGTGGTTCCAACATACATACCTTTCAGAAGACTTCATTTTATACTATGTATAGATTCGAGATAGCGTTCCAAGCGATATTATATAATCAAAGAAATAAAGGAAAGGTTTCATATTAAAGGTAAGATACTAACGGCAAATTCATTTCCGCTTAGTTCGAATGAAATTAGTATCCATTTTGAAGATGAGTGACAGCTACACCATTCTGAAATGTAGTGAGAATGCCTTTAAATCAACATTCCCTCCGTATAGTACCAACAGAAAGGGCAGATTGGTCTTCTGTATTTAGACAGTGATGTATTGAGTCAATTTCTTCTAAATACAAAAGACCATGGTATTAATATTTGATATTGCAAAACAGCTAGATATTCTTGATGTAGGATTGGTATGCGGGCTAGAGACCATTCGATAACTGATACAGCAAATTAATACCATTATAAGAAAACTCAACTATGACTCGGTCAGCATAAATGATGATTGGACTGAATAATAATAAGAAGAAGCCAATTTGACTATGCTGCGCAAACATAAGTGGTTGTATGCACTTGAACATCATAAAAATGTTGAAATTTAAATAATGCTATTACAATTAATAACGGCAAATCTTGCAAAATATAAAAATCATTCAAAACGAGAAATCTCATTGGTAAATTATCGAGAAAATTTATAAAACAGAAAATCCATTGTGAAGAAGTAAGAAGAAAATACAAATATATATTATTAAGCCAATGATATGGTTACAATCTTTTTGCATGAAGTTTCATTAGCTACTTGTTGCGAACTTAAAAAATCTTCGGATAAAATATTTTTAAAATTACTCATCAAAACGAACTCATTTTCAATTTTTGAACTAGAAATTATTTTTCAAAAAGGCGTTCGATTTGAAGATGGTTAATAATGGGCTTCTAATAATTTAATGAGCTTTCTTCATTGGTTTCGTTCGGATCGTTTTGAATCGTATCTTCAAATATAAACGGACCGGTACCTTCTTTAGTCTTGCTATATTGACTGTCATCAGTTGGAAGAGTATAATACATTGATATGAATTTCTAAACATATTTAGGGTTATCTTTCCATTTGCAGAATGAATTTGCAAATTACATGGAACATGCAATAGTGATTTTATCAAAAACTTAATTCTTCCGTACTGACATTGGCTATTAATTTAGCTAAAACTGTTGAGATTTTTTTCTTTTCGTAAACATTTCGAAACCCATTAAACCCTGCGCGACTGAAGGAACCGTGTGATATAAAGCAAAGTATTAAAGATGTAACTCGTACATGTAATTTCATAACGTGAAATCGAGTACTGCTTGCTCACACTACTCATATTTCTCAAAATAACATATAGCAATTCTGTTGGAAATCAATAACGCTTTTTGTTTCTATACCTTAATAGCGTTTTTATTTATTATTTGAAATAATTTTGTTAATGTATCCAAACTTTTTGAGCGCCCTGTACATAGCAACACAATGAACATCAGCAAAATATTCGATAAGAAATTAATATAACTTTCACTTGGACAAGTGCGATAGCGATGTTTGTTGAAATATTTACCAACATCCGGCAAAGAAAAATTGCCTGCCCATGTATTGACAAATCTTCCACAAAAGAATAAAAGGAGGGAAAGAAAACAGCAGGAGGCAATGCATCATATCCATATAATAAGTTTCTACCATAATATAAACACTCCTCATCCCAAATATGTTCCTTTCTATCTCGCTTTAACGTTCGCTAGAATTTCGTCGCATCCGTTATCTATCCATATAAACCTATCTTTACCGCCTTTTCAGGTGCTTCCAACAGAATTCCCGCCTTTTTTTTCCCCCTTCCTTCACATCCGCTTTCTAAAGAGCGCAAGAATATATTCATGGATAAATGCTTTTTATCCGCATCAGCTCCTCTTAAGAACAAGCTAACAAGAATGGAAACTTTAACCGCTATTCACCTCCCCCTCCCCTCCTTTCTACGCCTTATTCCTTTGCTTCCTGGGTTTAGCAAAGAAAAAACGGAGAGAAGTTAATAATGGAATTTGAAATATAGCGATGAGGCGATACGCAAAAATGAGAAGATTCAAACGGATCTCAAATTTTTATGAAAATGCATTAAGATATATATAAAAAAAACTGCCAGCCGTAAAAATTACGTATGAGATAAATGGCCGTAGAGGGATGTTTAAAATAAAAAGGAAAGGAGAGTACAAAATAAACAGAGGAAACAGCAACAAAACTTCTAAGATATATTCTCAAAGCTCGATAGTTTAAGAGGAAAACTATTCAGTAACAAAATGATAAAATGTTAAACATTTTGATACAAAAAGAAAACAACATTCCAGCTCTTTAAAGCTATAGAATTTTCGATAGTCAATGATGAAAGAAAGAAAAATATCGATTTCACGCAGGTCAGTATTGATTCGCAACAACGTCAAAATCTTTGTATGCTTATAAAAGCACTAATATATAAAAAGTGGATAAATTTCTAGAGAAAGTTTTACAAACTTAGGGAATTCCATAACTCGCATACTTTAACAACGTCACGAAAAGGCAAACCATCAACAATCTAAGAGAAGGTACTTCTTTTCGTGGGACTACAAACGCTGCAATGCGATTAAAAAAATTGCAAATTAATCCATTTCTACTGGTAACAAGAGATATCTCGTTTCATACGACTTCTCGAAAAATAAAAATTGTTTTTGAAAATATGTAATGAAAAACTTATGTAATGAAACGAATGCAGTTACAATAACTCGACTTCAATTTCTCATAAGGTCTTAATCGGTACACAAGGAGAATTAAAGAAAAGTTTTAAAAAAATATCACACGCTTTGAAGAGGGGAAAAAATCAGCAGGTTTTCTTTGTGGTCCGTTGGGGAAGAAAGTTTCCTCGCTCTTCCAGAAGTCTGCGTAATGCATATTTACTCCCTCTTTTAACAGAGCGTGTCACCAGCTACTGCCGTCTAAAATCCCCGTGAAAGGAGAATCCCTGGAGTCAATCCAAGAAAAAGTTAAGTCAACTCTCAAAACTGAGCCAAGAGGAGGGAATAAAAAAAAACTAATCATCAGAGGGCGGAACTCTGGTATGGATTCGATGAAAGTTCAACACGGAACTCGAGCACAAAACGCAAAAGAATAAATGTCCTTTCGGAAGAGCACACCTCGCTAAGAGAGAGAGAGAGAGGAGGGGAGGACAAAGAAG
Source organism: Argiope trifasciata (assembly GCA_026543055.1). Classification (NCBI taxonomy): domain Eukaryota; kingdom Metazoa; phylum Arthropoda; class Arachnida; order Araneae; family Araneidae; genus Argiope; species Argiope trifasciata. The sequence continues at coordinate 322,043 of JAPMOQ010038358.1, forward strand.
AAAAGTATAAACAGTCTTCGATTAAAAAGTCACGCTGAAAATAAAAAGACTATGATTAAAATATATTGACGCCAAAAAGAAATAGACAAAACAGTGTTTGTCGAGATATTTGCTTCTAAAATATAGCTTTTCTCTACAAAATTTCAAAATTAAATTTTTTTAAAGCATGTAATTTTATTAAAAATAACATGCATACTTTATTATTATTATTATTATTATTATTATTATTATTATTATTATTATAAGAGTCCAATGGCACATCGTTGGAACGAGCAAGATAATTTTTAAGAAAGTATTTTGAAATAATAAACATAAAACAATTCTTTTATTAGTACATTAGACAGGAACAATTATTTTTTTCAATCGAAAATCTTGAAATTGAAAATTGTAAAAGAAATTATATATTATATGCAAGTTGATTTCTAAAGTCCAACATTTCAATGCGACTTACTTACTAATTACAACCGGCACTCTTCCACTCTCGATGCTAAATGTTAAATGCAATGTATTTTCCATTTGAAGCCTCTTGGACATTATTAAATAGCCAGAATAAGATATCGCTACTTCTATCCTCCCTCCCTACCTTCCAATACATATCCATCCAATAATTTGAAACTTTATTATTACTTTTCACCAAAGCCTGGTTTCCAGTTTATCGGTCCATTTTGAAACCCCTTCCGCAACGTCACTGCGCAACTAATTCCTCCGGTAAAATAAGCTATTTCAAAGAGTTCGTCAAAATGGACTCTCATTTCACTGCTTTAGCGGAACAGCGCACCACTTCAAAAATGCCATTAACAAACAACTTTCCACAAGGCTTAACGAGTCTCGTCAAAAATGATGGTTTTTGTACCGCATGCGCTGATTTTACAGGCCGACCGAGCTATTTTTGTCATTAGAGCTCACTTTAAGTTATTAAACAAATTGCAGGAGTCGCGTCTTTCCTGCTCATTTCGCATGCTGGCTCTTTCAGCAGTGTTTCCACTCTTATTTCAGATTGCGAAAGAAACGCAAAATAGCAATTAAAGTATTTCTCATTGAAATGTGGGGAAAAATAGCATTTTGGAAGAGTTTTTTCCCCTCACTTTTAAAATGCTATATGCATTTTATAATTCTACGATGTTTCTTAAATGATCAAAGAAGACTGACAATTCAGTCGAATAGTACTTGATCGGGGAAAAACAGAACAGAAATTTAATCTCTTTAAACTGTTGGTCAAACATCAAAGACTATTCAATATCCCAGATATTAGACACAGATTAGAATTGTACTCTAGTTGCTAAGTTATTTTAACAGTTCTTCATATTTTAATTGAATGTAGTGATTTTAACCTTTATCGTTTACATTTTTTTTAATTGTTCATTACTGGACATGCAAACGTTGTTAGGGGAAAAACCTCACAAAAATATTTTTAAGTTTTTAAAAGCAGCTGGCTTTTACCACTTCATATAGAACTTTATTAATTGTTGCCAAACACATCACGGCATTGTTCTATAGTTTCATCTTTGCATCTTTGGTTTTGTTATATACTTTTTGAACTTTTTATACGATTTTAGCTTTCTATTTTGACCATACGTATGGCGCAGTATAGCCGTTTAAGGTTCTTGTGCCCTTAAACAATCCAACCCCAGATATCAGACTGGATAAGAAAAGAGGGAACGGAAAAGACCAACTATTAGGCTGAAAGGAAAAAATAAATGAAATCAAAGATATTAAAAATAAGTCATCAAACATTAATATATTTGTGAAAACCGAGCAAAAGAAAATTGAATATGCAGCATTTAGGCGCGTATTTTAAACACTGACTCGCATATTTTGGCATAGAAATATTATTGTATATGATTTTGCCAAATTCCATTTATTTATATGTCTGCTTTACTGAGTTATTACATTTACTTACGTATAAAAGTACAAAGGCACAGAGGGTCAACTGTGGCAAATTCAGTTCATTTGATGAAATCAACATTTTGGATGATGAATTTTTGAGATGATGAGTACCAAATTTTATCTATGTAGCTGTGTGTTTTGTAGTTTTTGTGCTTTAATTCGAAATAATTATTCTGTATCTGCATGTTGCACTCAAAAAGATTAAGATTTTCCAAAGAGATTTTCTGTAAATGGACTTCATTCAATTTTTGATAGAAATCTGTAAATTTGGAGTGAAATTGGTGACCAAATTTCATCCATCTATTGGTATGACAATTATATGATTGTGGATTTTATCGTACGATGGCTACAGTTTAGCATATTCTTTGATATTATTTTCATTATAACCATTCTTTGATTTTTCCAATGTATTCAGCATCAAACCAATGTTTGATGCTGATTGTCCTTTTGTTTCGACTTCTACTTTCAATTAGGAGGGAAAAACGTAAAAGCTAAACTAATTATCTAATCGAAATTTTAATTTATAAAAGGAAGAAATAAAATCGCGCATTTCAGACATTCCGAAAGGGTACGAATATATCCCAAACATGCAAGAAATTATGCTCCATGTATCGGAATGAAGACAAGTTCATTATTTTGTCATGAATTGCATTATGATCTGATTGTCCAGTTAAAAAATGATGCGAATCATATCAAAGGCAATTCTGATTCAGATTATTTTAACAAATCACGCGAGACAACAGAGAAGTTAACTGTACTTCATATACGAATTAAAAATTAAACCAGTTGCGGGTTTATTAAGAAACCCGATTTATATTTTTTCGTTAGCTTAAAAAAAAAACGATCCATTTTTGAAACCACTGATGCTCAAAAGTAGATAATTAAAATAAAATTAAAAAAAGAAAGTAAATCATGGGTAAAGCCGAATGAAAAAGCATAGACAGCATCAACAGTCGAAATTCACAATAAATAAATAAGGATTACGTTATCAGTCTGGTAAGATTATAAAGAAATTTAGTGCTTTGAACTTTTATCAGAAAAACCAAACCGTTTTAATACTTCTGTTTAAAAACACTTAAAAGAAAAACGAATACTTGATATTATTATTTATTTTAAGTTATGAATAAGTTATTTTTATAATTTAATAACGAAAATAGACTATACATTCTTTTAAACACCATTCACAATATCTATGAATGCAACAAACCGATTCATCGTTTCTAATTTGGAAGTTTCTAAGATAATTCAAAATCGATTGATAGCAAAATAAACCCTTTACTTTAAAGAACATTCCTCTCAGAAATATTCTAAAATCTAGTGGGCGCGCCATCCTGGTTCTCATTCTTTTTAAAGAAGTCAGCAATAAGATGCTGGCAGAAAACTGCAAAGATATTTTGTACCGTTCCCATTAGATTCTAAAGACATAATCTACTATTTTATATATGAATTCTCCTAATTAAAAATCCTTTCATAGATAGACTAATAAAAACAAATGCAATTAAGTCGCGCCAAGATCTTTCGCAATTTATTTCAAAATGCAAATTAAAGTATAATACACAAAAAGGAACAATTTTTATTCGAAGTCATCTGATAGGATTAGATACAACTCAAAATTTTTTTTCGCTATTCAATGCAGGCGAAGCTCGGATCCGTATCGGATCGATTTCTGTATCAAACTAGTGAGCTTCACGGCGAATTCTATTAAAAGTAAGCTCGACAATTCAGATTTGTTACCCATTTGTTTCGCGTTTGCTATTAGATAATTAATCACTCAACAGTATGGCACTGTCCAATACACAGGACGCAGAGAAGTTCGGAAAAATTCCGGGCCACAGTTTGACACCTTTCGGCCAGAATGAATGATTTGAGATTTCAATTAAAACGCTTGAATAGACTCACCATCCTTTAGAAACCGAAATTAGGATCGGTGCATTCATCTCATTTTTCAATTCTGCTCTTTTAGCATTTCATTCAATAATCCGTGGCAACGAAACAAACTTAAGATACAAGAAAACGCTAAATTATTTTTTGGGCGAAAAAATACGTTCATACAGCAGGAAGAGAAAATAGGTATGGATCATTGGTTTTTCTGATACAAGGCCTAAGCAGTTATCCGAAGAGCGACTACCCAGATCTAAGATAATCTTAAATCCTTAAATCCAAAAGAATGGCGCCACAAATTTAAACCGAAAAAGTAGGGCTTTCGGTGCACACACAGATAAGGTTTAGAGCCATGTGGACATACATGCCATCAGTTCCATTATGGGGTTTGGCAAAAATATTTAACCAAGAGATTTCACAATATGACGATATCATCAGTCGAATATTGAAGTTCCATTGGAATGGGTCAGCAAGAGTCCATCTGGAATCGAATTAATGGTTCTACTTTTTGTTGCGCACCGACTTTGAACAAAAGGTGTCCATAATGGCACTGCGAAGTCTTAAATGAGATATTGCGCACATATTGTCTTAGTCACCCAGGCATAGGGGCGCAAGATAGAATGATTAACTTTGCGCCATCAAATCTTCAAAGCTAATGGAGCTCACTCAAAAATGCTCACCACAAATCACAGATGGAACTTCTTTATAATGAGTATAGGAAAACCTATGGAAAGCTTCGACAAACATAAGCGATTAAGACAAAACATACACAAAAGAGTTTTTTTTTTTTTTAATTCAGCGGCAATTTTTAGCTATAAAGCACTATTCAATTAAGTTATAAACTGTTTTTGACAAACCATCCTTATTTTTTATTCGGATTGCAAATCTTTTCCATATTCAGAAAGCACTTGTTAGATTCCTAAAAATACCCCAAAGGTTACAAATTATTTTTAAAAAATCCCGCAGTTTAGCACTGACATAAAAGCGCTCTTCTTGTTCAAAATAAATGACACGCGAGGGAGGGTGAGACGACACCAGTCATGGATTTATTTTATTCCCCTTCTGGAGTAATGGGAATTTAATTATGTCGCAAGAGATATTCTGTCGTAAGAACACAGTGTTCGTGTATACATTTCTATTTAAAAAAAGTGAATAATAAAAACTTAACGCCGATCCAATCAAAAAGTAAAACTTCTTATCGGATAAGTCACAATTCATTTCGGTTCTCCAGAGAAAACGATGCCATGCATCAGAAAATAGATGAACGGAAATTCCGGGCTCACTATTACTTCCTATTTCGATTCAGAGGAGGGCGAAAGGTTTGAAAGTTGAACCAGGAGTTTAAAAGGAAATTCCAGAATCTTTTAACCAGGGCTTCGAACCGAAACTGAACCGAAAACCGGAAAAAACCGTTATTTTGGTCGGAACGAAAACCGGAATGAACCGAAAAAAAATATCGGTTTATTTCGGTTCGATATATCTTCGATATATAATAAATAAAAAATAGCGTGTAACTCTCAACCGGCTCTCTATTCTTTTGTTTTGCGCTCCAAACTCAGTTTTGCCCCTGACGGCCACCTTTTTCGCCAAGTCCTCATACGGCTCTGTCTTCTGATGTTGAATTACTGATAACGTAAGTACCAGTGTATTGATTTTTAAAATCTATTTGTTCTGTATACTAATAGCACATTTTCTCAGACTATATTTTAAAATTTGTCTATGATTTGTTCGATAACACTGAATAAAATAATAAAATACACCAAAACCTCTTTTTTTCAATGCTTACTTTTACGCGATTTTGAATTAACACGGTTTGAATTAGATTTATATTTTTAGTACAAATAAGAATATACATAAAATGAAATTATTCATTTGGAACTGAACCGAAAACCGTTATTTTTGGCGGAACGAAAACCGGAACTGAACCGATATTAATTTTTTAGTTGAACCGGAACGAAAACCGGAACAAAAAAAATTACGGTTCGAAGCCCAGCTTTTAACAGCAGAATAACTAACATTTATTATACACTGGAAATTAAGATCATGACGTCTGCTCTTAATTACATCAAGCAGTTTTCTTTACTGATGTATAAAATTTAAAAAAATATTTATGCATAAATAAAATATTTCAACTGAAAAAATGTTTTAAATATTCTTACAATAATAGTAGGTATGGTAGCGATTTAATACAATGCACAAATCCTCCCCTGGCTCATTAATAATTTTAAGGAAAGTAAGAAGCGTGGTTCAATAAATTCTTCAGAAAATAAGTAAAAGATAAAATACATACTACAGCAGAATTTAGAATAGCTTAAAATATATTCTTGAAAAAGATAGAAATCTGCAACCAATCATTTAAAAATACAGACGCATGTGACCTGAACAGAAGAATACAATATTCGGAGTTCGAAAATAACCCAACACAGTAGTCCGTTTTACAATAACTTCCAAAACAAAACAGTTTCTGAAATGAAACGAGAGACAATTCGATGTCATTTTTTCATGCAAACAATTATTTTCATATAGATTCGTAAATAATCATTTTCATATAGTTTGATTCACCAACAAGAACATATTTTCTACGAAGAGTACAAAAGAAAACTTGAATGGAAATCAGAAGAAATTGCAACTTTTAGGAAATCGGATACTATCTTTAAATATTATAAACATAGCTCTAATAGTAAAACTAACTTTCAATTCAATAGATTTATGTTCATACCGAAAGGCTCCATGGATTATGTGTAGTCCAAAAATATCAGAATCTAAAATTATACAGTCATTTTCCAACGTTCTTCTTTGACAAATATTCAAATTTTTTCCTTTACATTTGATCCATACGTACTAATTTGTAAAAGTAACTATAAGTCCCAAATTTGATAAAACTTCTTTAAAATACTCTAAACAATTCTTTAGTAGAAGAATATCTTAAAAATATTGAATAGCAAAATGTTGTGGAGACACTACTAGTTGGTTTTCACCATTACCTTACAATAAGATCCATTCGGCATTTTTGAAAAATGCGATACATTAAGTTAAATAACGTGGGTGAGTCTTTTTTGCTTATTTCCCGATTTCAAAATTTTATTTACAAATTTGTATTTAACGAAAGTTTTTTACGAGGAAGTTTTCATATTGAATGATATGATTCCATTAACAGACACGATAGTTTCATGTAGATTCAGCATATTCGAAGCAATCATTAAAGAGAAATGAAGCCACTTCGTCAATGGAAACGAGGAGCATGAATTAATTGTTACCATATGATACAGCTGATGTCCAAGTCCAGATTAATAAAGGATGCAAACATTGTTTAGGATCTATGCTCATAGAATAAGACATAATCAAGGAAGGATCATTTTTGGGCAGGACATAATTCAAATATATTTTGCTGGAAATCTAATCCATATCTTATAGTTCCGAGGGCCTCAAGTGTTTCAGTATGTTTATTTAAATCACGGTGATCGCGCAGCAATTAATAAACGGTGGCAGCTTATTACATGCCCCGCAATGGATTAATTAGTTCACATTATAATGGTACTAATATTCATAGGGTAGTGAGAGAACGGATCAAATGGAATGAGAACACACTCCGTTTGCTTGCAAAGGAATATCGCTTGGACATGATGCGCATGCAATACTGGATGCGTTCAATTGCTGAATCTAGAATAAATGTTTATTACAAAAAAGTGTAGGGGTAGCAGATACGTCATTTACAGTTTCTATGCCTGGATTTACTATTTCAGAATTTTTGCTAGCATAGGAACTCCAACATCTTCCACCGCAAGACTTTGGGTTTGAAATCCTCTCAGAATGGAGACATCAACATGAATTCCCTCAGAAGTAAACATCAGTTCTGATGTCCATTTACAAATACGGTTCGGAAAAAGGCGGGGCAAACACTAGAATCCACTCGTATGCTCCCACGACAAAAATAACCCATTCAGTCATTTGGTATCCAATTGACCGCTCCATATCAAGTAAAACATACTTGAACAGTTGAACGAGTATATTGCAATATCAAAAAATAAAGTGGAGTTGAAGTGGAATATGACAATTTAACCCTCTTCCAGTTTGGAGTACATCAATAGGGCATTTATTTTTCAAATTTTCTCATTTCCAAATGAAATACTTCTAACGAAAACTAAAGTTCTCCTATTCGACTTGTATGAAAACTTAAGTAAATTTCATTTTAAAAATCCCACAATACTCAATATCGGAAGAGAAATCTTTTTCAATTTCGCAAAACTATCGAAGTCAAGATTATTATCTGAATTTATTAGGAAATGTAGAAACGCATTCATGCTTATTGACGTTACTATTTCCCAAACATTATAAAAAGGGGAGGAAATGGAGAGAGAGAACGGACATAGCTTGCAATGCATAATTACAGCTCAAGATTTGAACAGATAGAAGAAAGGTCCTATTTAAATTTACACTAAGAAGCACGCCGAAAGAATATTTCTCTAATTTTACCGAATATTATTCATTTTCTATCTTTTAACTACTAATACAGAATATTATCTTATTACTTACTATCTTAAAATGTTCCTTCAATCTTCGCTGCTTCTGATGTAATAAGCAAGATTTTTGCGAAATTACATTCTTAATTAAATCTAATAGCAAAAAAAAGCAACTTGTAAGTTCCAATCATCCCAGGCGGACGCACCGAAGACTTGTGAGGGCAGCAGGGAGCGAATCATTCCCTTTTAATAGCGCTTATCCATTCCGCAGTCTTCGCTCCCTCGTTAGGAATCCCTGGCGATTCGAAAAGAGGACGGATTCTCTTAATTTTCATTTGCAGGCGACATATTGGTGATGATGATAACGATCCAGTCATTAACAATTTTCATTCGCATGCGAGTTAAATAAGTTAACATCCATTAGAAGGCGTCCCACGGAACACCGAGGATGGTTGGGCGAAAAGAAACGCGCGAACTCATTTCGGAATGATCAGAAATTAGCAGCAACGGCCAATGACGCTGATAAATAATGACACAGCAACACGAGCCTACTTGCTGAATAAATAAAGTAAAAATAAATCCACCCGGAGGCTTAACGAGACTAAATTTTGTGAGAATAAGGAGAGAAAATCCTAGAGATATGCAGATTTATTTCGAAAACCAGAATTTACATGCCGATTCAAAAACTTTTAGACAAACTGAAAGAGTAAATAAAGAGCAGGGATTCAAGTCTTTTTGAAACAGGCCAGATCGCGAATGTCTAAAATCCAGTAAAAGGAAACTATATTTGAGATAACACAGGTGTAACGGACAATAGAATTCAATGAATAACTCGTTTTTGCATGCAGCAAGACAAATATTAAGAAATTTCTGAAGTGAAAGGGACGACATTCATACAACTCCGAATTTGTATTTATTTTCACTTGTCCTAAGTCGCATTTAAAATTTGTTTTTTCAATCACGCGGCATAAGAAATGTCGCTTTTCATTGGTCTCCGAGGGAAAATCTTGTTCTCAAACATGCTTAAAAATCCTTCAAGACAAAAGAGTAAAACTTTAGATCTTACAAGTTTTTTTTTTTTTTTTTTTTTTTTTTTTACAAACGACCTTACATGAAGAAATGTAAGAATTCTCAAACGTTGTTAGCTGAATATTTATAATATTCGGACGTAACTTTATTTTTAAATCCCAAGTTTGCTGAATTTCAATTCGATTAATGAGGGAAACAAGCATTGATTCTATAATCATTGAATTTTTTTTTTCCTCATTTAATTTTGTTGTAAAGATCTCCCTCCCAGCCTCCTGAATATTCAATTTTATATTTATATTTATATATATATATTATATATATATATATATCCAGTGAAATAAATTAAGTTGGATATTAACAATCTCTTCCCCAATTTTATACAAACATAAAATATCATCACTAATTGCTGAGAGAGAGAGAGAGAGAGAGAGGGGGGGGATATAAATAAACTAAAATACACAAATCATGCTAATTTTATGAAATACATAAATAAAAATTTGCTTCTTTTCAGAGATTTTTCAACGTTTTCAATGCATTCAAATCTCTCACTAATAACTTTTGTAATAATGTGTAACTAGAGAAAAATTCCTAGATTGTGCATTACTATTAGTAGCTCTACATTCAATTTCAGAAATCCATTTTTCCACTGATTAAATGAAAAATTCTAATAACATACATTCACAAGAAGCATACAGATATGCTCTTTTATTTCTACTATTAAAAAAAATGTCCACGGGCAGAACGCAAAAAAGACTCCAATTTTACCTTTTTTCTCCCGTTGAAGTAAAGCATCCCAAACATAAAATATGCTCCAATTAAAGAATTGCATCGATAACTTTATTAACACTAATTCTATAAAAGATTTCAATGATAATTTAGTGTTAAAAATTCAATTTTTAAAACAGAGAATCTGGACAGTGGGTATGGCAAAGTTTTTTTTTTATTTTTCCCTCAATAATTTGTTAAAAAAAAAAAAAAAAAAATACAGATAGAGTTCTAGGATTTTATATGTATATTTAGAATGGATTGCACTATCATATGTCAATAAAAAGATCGATATGTTCATTAGTTTTTGGGTATTAAGTTTGTTTTAAGAAAATCAATGATTTAAAACATGAGCGAACACTGTTTTCGGTGATGATAATGTTACAGTTCGGAAGAACTTGCTCGCAATGGAACAACTAATGGAGCTCGTAATGGAACAACAAGATAACGCACGATATCTATGTGTCATTATCTACAAAGTCGTGGTTTCAAGCAAATGAAGAATTATTGGACTGGCCATCAAAAAGGGTCCCGTCTGGAAATTTTGCGGAAAATTTGTGGGACGTAATGACTTGTGATGTTTTTGCAGATGGCCGTGATTATGCCAATAAACACGAGTTACAGTATGGGATCGAAAATTCAAGAGAAAATTTAAAACAACTTTTAAAGGACTTCGGAACTCTGACATTTAGGTTGGTAGTTATAATATATAAAAAAAGGAGGCAAATTTTCGAATCATTAATTTCAACCGTTCTGTGCACCATTTTTGGAACTGGCTTTATCTTATTTTCTAACTTTTCTAATGTGTAAAGTTAAACATGAGTAAAATTGTAATAAATATAAAATGAAATATTATTCAAAGTAATTTCAAATATTCCACCTATTTTTGTTTTATCATTTTATAAATTATAATACACAACAATAAATTGTTAAAATTTTATAAATGATTTTCTGCTGGTCCTAACGTCTTTTCCATCACTGTATATGTTTTAAACAAAAGCCTTGATCAAAACATGTTTTTCCCACTTCATCATTTTACAGAATTCAGTGATTACAGGCTAAATTAAGATTAAATACATATTTCCCCCAGCTGTTTCACATCTCCCAAATTTTACATATCGCGGGAAAAAACTAAATAAAACAAACGAACAGAAAGCAGAATGTTTAATTCACTACATTGAATCCTCAGAACAAATGAGAAAAAAGCCAATATCTAAGCAAGATTAAGTCATTTCATTTATGCGAATACATCACTTCTAATGAAATGAAAAACACAGCAATATAAACTTCAGCACAAAAGTGCTTTCATCGGGAGACAGAAAGCTCATTTGTTTTCTTTAGAAAAATTTTCTCGCATAATCCATCAACTTAGTTTTCTGAATATTTAAGGAAGAAAAATGTATATTTTAAATTAGTCGTTAGATCAAATTTTCAAACAGTCTGAATTTGCATTCATACAGTATGGGAACAGAATTGCTGGCAGGGAAAAAGACGGTACAATTATTTGAACTTGTAAAAAATCGAACTCTGTCTCTTCGAAAACGCCGTTGGGAAAGTGGACGCATTGGACCCACTTCAGTCGACTGCTATATCCAATGGTGGTATATAATTTATTGCCAAAATAATGGTTTGCGAATTTCTAAATAAATGTCTTCAGTGGCAGCCATTCTCCAAAATTGCAATTGTAAAGATTACAAACTAATATAAGCTCGTCATTAATGAAACTGCAAGGAAAGATATTCAATTTGTAAGCTTCATACGAAAACATTAGCTTCTGTTTTTTTGTTAGAAAATACTTTTAGTTCTCATCCACAATTAAAAATCTTCGTTACTATCAACAAGCAAAAAATTCAACTACGATGTAAATAGTATTCAAATTCCATTTTTTTTTTTTTTTTTTTTTTTGAAACAGTGGAAAGAAAAATAGGAATTAAGTTTTGAAAACGCAAAATAAATTTTAATCAAAACAAACAAAAAAAAAGTATTTAGTCAGAAATAAATTTCACACAGTTAACAGCTTTCACACTTTTCTTTCACCAACTTACTTTCGTTATGTCAAAGAAGATTTAAACACTGAGGGGGGGGGGGGGCAACGGCCAATAGAGACTCGGATAATTTTTTCTCTTTCGCCCCGACCTTAATTTGCCCACCCGCCCCACGCGCAGTCACTACATTTTTCATGAGAGTGTCTCCATGAAAATTGAATTTTCCTCCAGCTATGATTTTTCCGCAGCACGTCCGCTTTTAATTTAACTCCAGAAAACGAACTCTCCAAATATTTAAGGATGGCTGAATTTTGAAAAGCGAAAGAACACGATAAGTAAATAGAACTTGGTAAGGAGGGAAAAAATTAATAAAACCCCGCTGGACTTTTGGAGAAGATATTATCAAGAGTTTCTACACTTAACAAACGAGATTTAATTTTATTCAAGCTGCCTCGCCATTTATTATTTACATAAATAATGCGGGAGTGGGATTTTCTAAGGAACCCATTCCTTACACTCTTTTTTTAACTGCATTTACAAACTTGAGATAATCCCAATATTTAAAAAAAGAAATTCCTGCCTCTTTTTTTTCCGCTGAGGAGAAAGGGGGGTGGAGAACTGAAAGGGAAAGAAATCAAATATTCTATTTATATATTATAAAAAGTTAAAGAATTAACTACATTTGACAGTGAATTTTTAAAACGTAGGAGTGGCCCATTTTTTAAATGCACACACACATAAAAAGTGTTGGTATTTTAATGAAGTAGAACTGATGCTCAATCGATGATTCACAAAATCGGTTGACATCCCTTATCCTATTTTAACATATATTATTTCTGCAATGTTTGTCTCAATGGAATATAGAAATTATTATTTGAAAAAATAAAACATTTTTCACGAGCCAAGTCACCAAGTCTGTTTAAGAATTATGTTTTCTTTCAGTTGAAAGACAACAAATTACACTTGTATTAATCCCGATTTTAATTTTCTTTTTAAAATCATATCAAAACCTAAGAAATTTCTGGCACACTAGAATAAAAAGAACTACCTCCAGAATAAAATTCTCAAAAATATTTGACAAATTTCCAAACAGTAATGTTAGCCAGATTATTCGTCAGTTAGTAATTATTGCCAAATTATAACTGGAAATCTTAAGCAAAACTGACAGAAGAATCAACTACATAGAAGGTAAAGTAAAACATTATTAAAGGAAAAATATATGCTTAGACTAAGCTTGAGATTTTATCAATTAACTCTCAACCAGTGATCATATAAATAATGATCACATTCTAAGCTGTCCTAAAAAGCAAAAATATTTGTATATTATTTCTGACTTTAAAAAAATCTGACAGTAAGATACAAGATATAAGTGAAAATTTTTGAAGCCTTATAAGAATTCATTTAAAAAAATAAATCAATTAAAAAAATAACAATAACAAATTTTGAATGTCGAATCATACTTTTTTGAGAATGTAGATAATATCTGTTGCATGGACTTAGAAATAACTCGAACAGATTCTTGATTGTAATACAAGATTTTATAAGTAAAAGAATATAACATATTTGTCACACCAATAAATTAAACTAAAAATAGACAATCAAAACTTTAAAGTTATTTTGTAACGTTACTTTAGTTTATTGATAAAGTGCGAAAATAAAAGAGTACGAATGCGTCGTAAATCATTCTTAATATTTACAATGCATGAAGCACCAACCAAGAGAAGAATTCAGATTTGCCGAGCAGAAATCTACTCCGGTAACAAGCGACTCTAAATATAGCAGATTTCTCTATGACAGCCAAGTAAATAGCCTTCCCTCGCACAACAAGGGCGTTTGGCTTCAGGTGAAGTACAGCAATATTTCTTTGGAAAGAATGAAGCAATAAGGCAAGAGATTACAATATCCACTTCAATTAGTACAACGCAATTATATTATTCCTTTGGACCCTTTTAAAACCTTGGTAATTGAATGAGTTATATGATAAAAATATAAAAAAAGTAAATGGGAGACATTCCAAATAACTATAATAACACAGGCAGAGAAAAAAAAATGCACATCTCTTCTTACACAGAACTAAGCAACCGACAGTACTCTGTGCCAAGAGTTTTAAGAACAAAGCGTCCTTGGTATTAAAGCGTGACACAGGAATGGAATAACATGAAAGTTGCCGAAATGTTTATCCAGAGGTCATGCATTTCAGCCGCCCATGATTGCTTTTTGACAATTAATGTGCTAATATGAAGTATCAAAATGATTGTTTGAAAAGAAAAGATAAGAGTTCGTGAATTTTAGAAAATGCCAAGAATCGATTTTTTTTTTTTTTAAGTATCTCTAAAGACTTAAAATTCAAAGCCTGGCGTTGAATTTGAAATCCGTTCAATTTCAAATCAGGCAATTTTGCATTCACCTACATTTATAACAAAACTATCTGGTTTTCTATTGGCTATCTATTTTCTATTGGCTATATTTCTCTTCTACACAGAGGACCAAGTAAAATAACCTGGTGGGGGGGGGGCAAACTGAACTCCGAGTTTTCAATGCGTATTTTCCTACCAAAAATTAGCGAATTTCCTGGTGAAGGAAAGATTTAGTAACCCCACTCTCAGAACCCTTGCTGACCTGTGATTATGTAAGAAATCCCCTCTGAAATATACGCGGATTACCGAACGCTCTCTATAACTAGCTCCTCTCCAATATCTTGGAGGTAAAGCAAAGTGCCACTATAAAAGAGGACGATCAGAGGGTGGATCCCGACAAGGCGAGGTGTCAATGAGAGGAGGGGGGGCTTTGATGAGGAGGATCGATAGTCAGCCATTAGGCGTCAGCTTTATGGTGATTAACCACCTTCCAATTTACGACGGACCAGTCCGTCAGGGAGTATCAATTTCCTACTGATTGGAAGTTCATTGATAGGTCTCGCCCATTAAAAGACTGGCTCCAAACACTTGACGCACATAAATTTTGGAAGATTTAATAGCAGCACTTACGATGAAAGATGCAACGTGGTTAACATGAAAAAGGATGAAAATGAATTATTTTGAATGTCTGCTACAATTTTTCAGTCAATATCAGAGAGGGCATTAAGAAACTAAATAAAATTCTGGAATTTCATCATAGAAATCAAGTGAGTAGAAAAATATAGTAAAGCTTTTAATTCAATCCTAATAATACTTGTCAAGAGTCAGAGAAACAATTTTTCAAAATAAATAAATCTAAAATATAATTTTGCACGTTTTAGAAATATCTCCCAAGATTCGCTTCATAACTGAACATAATTATCAGCAGTTACACATTTTTTTTTTTTTTTTGCATGTCAAAAATTGAAAAATGAAATTGTTCAGTCCTGACAATGTGCACACAGTTAAATTTACACACCTCATGGACCAACCAATATCCATTCACTGATAAAAGCATTTTAAAGAGTGCATCCCCTTCCAAAAACAAAAACAGAACAAACATCTAGTTCTTTTCAAATATTGCAATTAGATATATACTCCCAATTGAGAAGTTTTCATCAAATAAGTTAAGAAATCATATGAAAATACTTTGGATTCGTAGAGGGACAAAAACGTTTTTAAAAAATTATACGTCACCCATAGAATAAAACTGTCAGAAAAATATTTCTATAACACATATAGATAAGTACACAAAATTCCAAGCTCCTATCTGCAAAAGTTGCTGCGATATAAAAATGTAACAGAAGACTTTTCCATGTGTCTGAATGTTATTTGAATAAATTTCGTAATTTGGTGGATAATAAATATATAACAATATTTCATTAGCAAAGCGAAATAAGAAAAAGAAACTATGCATTTGTTAACTTTAAAACGGTGCAACAATGCACTGATAAAGCAATAACAAAACCTGAAGAACTTTGAACATTTATGAAAAGTTGTGTTCCTCAAGCAATGCTTGCATACACGCGAAGCAGTTTATTACTTCATCAGGGAAGACTTCTCGAAATGGTCTACAAAGAATTGCCACATCTTGCTGGAAGTGTGTAACACTATAAAGTAAGAGATACGAGATAATAAATCCTTTTTTGTCAACTTATTTATTAGGGCATTCCGCATTCAGCCCTATTACTCAGCTGAAGCACGCTCAGAAGAGGCATCATTCAACTATTGTGAAAATACTAACAAAAGCAATTCACCCACTATCACAGATACAGCGTCGTTTAAAATTAACCGAATATAAAAAGCCATAATTCGGGAATTGCTATATAAAATGAAGCAAACCAAGGAATTCGTGAAAATGTCAGCCCACACATTTATTACTGGTTCTCTTTGGCGAACATCTGGTTTACCAGAAGTAGTGCTCTCGAAAATTAAACATTTCATGTGCTTTGGTCTCTTAACAGCTCGAAAAACAGTTTTGTACATTAACCAAATATTGCAGTTTCGAATTTTGATAGTCACAGCCTTACGGTATTCAGTACATTGCATTATTTATCTCTCTAATTTTCTTTCAGTTCTAGTAAGATTTAAATTTGAGTTTGAAATGAAGGAGATAAAATTCGAATAAATGCGAATTCCAAAAATGAAACCAAACATGTGTGTGCGTATGAGATACAATGACAAAATATCAAATCCTTCAGCATTGTTTTTGAGTTTCTAATCCAAAATCAATAAAATAAAAGGTAAATAATCTCTTACCTTTGCTGCCGCGGGTTCATCGATAAAAACATCTCTGTAAATATGGTTTGAAGAAAAAGAGTGCAGTTTCGGTATAATCCTTTTTATTTTCTTCTAGGGCACAGACATAATATGATTATGGATAATATTTACATGCATTATTTACAACGCGCTTATATGATCATTAATTTGGCCATCCTCCGACGTTTAACAATGCGTCGGTCTCGTACAAAATCTCTTAAGCATCTGAACTTCTGGCGGAAGGAATATCTACTGACGTCAGCAGAGCGCGTGGGCGCCAAGGTTATAACATATGAATCTGCTGACTCACGTTTTCCAACAATTGTAATCATAAGTGCACCATAAAATATTAGTTTATATAATTCATGCAGGATTTCCCAAAAATATTCAACAAAATATTTATGAAGTCTCAATTTCGATACAGAACTTCGATTCTGTAAATCATACTCAGTCAAATTAACTTGATAATCTAAAGTTTGAATCTTTCACGATCAAGCCTGACCGAGATTTAGAACTTTAAAATACCATTATTTTAGGACAATCAGCAATTTCGTTACTTTAGACAATCAGTTTCGCGAAAAGTCCAAGCGCTGATTTGGCTGGTTGATGAAGAGGTCTAAAATGGATTAGAGAAATTGAAAATTTTTATAACACTAGTTTTACTTATAAAAACAGTGGAATATCAGAACCTCAAGAATATTTTATTAAATATTATTCCCGTGATTCACATAAATCTTTAAAATCAAATTTTGAATAATAATACTCTGTTTCCGATTCTAAAACTGAATACCGTAAATGCACTTATTCATATTTGAAAGCTTTCCATTATTTCTATTCGCACTCAAACTCAGTAAGTAGCAGTTTAAACTTCGCGATATTTCAGTGCATGAAAAGCAACATATAATAATCAATTATTCCCAATGCGATAATGATATTTCGCATCCGCATTAAAAGAAAAAAGTTTTCATTAAGGTTAAACGATAATGGATTTAATTGTTGCTTTTCTGAAAGGAGTAATCCATACAGCATTTCAGAAGCTATCTTGTAATAAAGATAAAAATTTAAATTATTGGCAAAAGCGAAACAATCTCTGGATTTTTCACTTTGAATGAATTAATTTAGAATCTTTGAAAACTTTTTCGACTTTAGTTTGAATCCTTGATCCAAAATAAAAATACCCGAGCGCTGTTCATTTTAATTCTTTAAAAAAAAGCCACGACCTTAAATTTAAGCTAAACAATGACGAACCGGCATAGATTAAATTAAAAGGAATGTCAACTAATATAATAAAAAGATTAGATAATTTGCTTTAAAAAAAATTGAATGGAAAAGAAATTCGACAAAAACTTAGCAATAAAAATTTATTTTTGGTGAAATCGACCCTTCATTCATGCTTTGCTCAGTATATTAGATCGAATTCTTATTTAACAAAAAGAGATATTTTGCATTAAAAGAAAATGTTATCTTCCTTTCTTTAACAGAAGGAAACAGAATACATAGAATGCACATTTTATGAGCACTAAAACTTTATAAACAAATAGATATGTAGAATTTTCTTTCAGAATAATATAGTATACAAATGCATTTTAACAATAAAACTGAAACTCGGCATAAGCATCGTACAACTAGAGTGGAAGAAATATACCATCAAGGGGAAATAATAATTGATAATTATTACAATCTTAATCTGGCTGATATGTAAAGAACTTTTGAAAAATTCATTGGAAATATAAAACATATTTCTCGATTCTCTCTGTACGATGATCCTGAATTCAAATTATAATTACATTTTATCGATTAAACTATCGTATTTCATCATTGAAATTATTTGAAAACTTATAGAGAAGCATCAATTTTACAGTGTGTTAATTAATTACTTAAAATTTACAAAGAATTAAAAAAATTTACAATAAAAATTAAATATTTCAAGTAATAGTCAGCATAACTTTAAGGCTGGTCCTAAGCTATATCAACTACCCAAGGCCAATTAGGCGGGGAGGTCTTTCTCTTTTACATTGTACAGAAATGATACAGGCCAATCAAATATTTCAAACTACACTGCTTTTCAAATATTGAAACTAAATCAATAAAAAATAATTATGATGTGCCAAGAAAACCTTACAAATCATAATTTTTTAAAATTAAAAACATTTTCTTTCTTCAATGATTAAAACTAGATTACATCTTCATTATCTTACTTATGATCTTCGTGCACATGATGCTATCTTTATGTGTTATAAATTATATATTCTAGTAATATAATTTTGACCAATTCGTTCTTAAAAACCTTTCAAACAGCGATGTACGACGTTTTTTTTAAATTGCTTTAGAAACTAATAAAATAACGCACGTTTCATGTATAAGTAGAAATTAATCTCATAAATATTGAAATAACTCACATTTTGAACTTAAGAGGTTCTTCTTCTATCTTTCCCTGTCGATTGTTTTATTTACAAATCAATGCTTAAACATGTTAAAAATTTTTGAAAAATTGAAGTTATGCAAACAAATGGAATTTAATTTGACATTTCTGAAAAATAAGAAAAAGTCTAGCAAATGTAAGTAATGTACGATTAAAATTATTAATTTTAATGCTGGACGATTCTCTAAAACCCATTTCTATTCATAATGAAAATGTTAAATTCTTTCAATTCTAAACTTTATTGACTCAAATTTTCATTAAAAAATGTTTCAATTATTTCATTTTTGTTAAAGTAAAAACTATTTGTAGTAACTGCACTGAAAAAAAAATCAATCTTTTTTTCCATCAAAATATTATTTCTACTAAAGTTTCTTAATGAATTGAAATGTTGACTAAAATTTGCTAACAAGAAGAAAAAAAAAACTATTAAGCAAAAATAATACTTATTCCAAACTTGGCATTTCTTTACAATATAAGTACATTTAAAAAAATTAACTGATGGTAAAATGTAACTGATTATAAAATGTAACCGTAAAAGAAAAAATTACAATGTAAAAATTTGGCTTTATCAAAATTTTGAAATATTAGTTACAACATCTTTGGAGTATGCGCATGTTACAACGTTACACTACTCTACACAATACACCTTGCAAAGTCCAATTAAATATAGCTTTTGCTCAAACAAAATTCATTAGAACGAGGATTGTTAAAGATGAATACATTTTACTTATAAAATCTTTAATGATAATAATAATAAAAACAACAACAATATACGAGAACCATCCCCTCCCTTACGATTTGGAATAAAAATTATACAAAATATAAATATACAAAATGGAAAACAATAATTGACAAAATGAATTTCATTATCAAAATAATGTGCAAAGATTAGTACTTTTCAATAAAATCGTCGTGAAGTATCAGCATTCGTCATGCCGAAGAGCCACCAACGATGGAAATATGTGTTGCTCTAGAACAGAGTTTCCCAAACTTTTTTGTGTCGTAGACCCCTTGCCATGTTTTTCCGTATTGAATAGACCCCCTACTTACCTGATATTGATTTCCTGTAAATTTCTAACTGTAGTTAAGTTTACTGTTAAAAACTTAAAGTAAAAACACATGTTAATTTATACATTTATTAATTGAATTTAAATTTATACTACTCAAAATAAAATTTCGTATCTGTTATGTAAAATCTATGTAACATGAAATAAACATAAAATAAACTAACATAAGAAAAAAGTCAATATTTTTAATGAGAAGGATGAGCCTGATGCTTTAACAATAAATTATCAACATTTGGAGTCAATTTTGTAAGGGTTAATCTTAAATCTCCTCGGCTAATGATGTCCAGTCTGTTTCTTTTATTCGTTAAGAGATTAGTAACAGCGCTAAACCCTTTTCCACTAGGTATGACGATGGAAAGGAGATTAAAAATTTCCTCGCTATATTCTATAATACGGGATAAGTAACGGGTATGTTGCAAAGAAGCCAGAATTGCTGATATCCGTTGCATAAAAGGCACATAGGCAATTTTTTGTCCGCCAATGATGGAATGAAGCCAAATTTCAAATAATCAACACTGTACTGTCTACATTTCTTTTTAGATTCGGACAGGGCATCAGTCATCTATGGGCATAATAAAATTATTTAAATAAGCTTACAGCTTACAAAATTTTATAAACATATATATAAAATTTTTTACTTCATAGGTACTTTTATGAATAATGTAAATGTTTTGATATTATAAGATAGTATGACGTGAGTAAATAGGTACTATCAGTGTATGTGTTGAGATTTACTATCGTGGATCCCCATTTTCATTTCATGGACCCCCAAATTTTTTTTTCGCTGACGTAGATCCCTTGCAGGTTGTCATAGACCCCTAGGGGTCGATATAGACCACTTTGGGAATCACTGCTCTAGAATGTTTTAAGTTTTCTTTTAAGGAACGCCTAAACGTTCATCTTTCAAAGTCTCAATTTTTCATGTTCGTTTGCTAGCTTATTTCCTAGTTATCTATCGAGCCGTATGTTTAACTCGATGAGCAAAATCTTCTGTTGCTACAAATTTGCGTCCTTTCATTGAGAACGGGCTTTACGGCGCCGAAGAAAATGGCACTAATGAGACGCTTCAAAAGAACATCACAAGCGAAGAGAGAGTTGGAAACCTGGTACATCGATACGACTAAATTCCGACTCTTTCATAGCGATTATGTCGAAAGGTTACCATGTTTGTACACTTGTTAATAATTTTCTTCTGTTCTGTTCTAACCTCCCCCCCCCCCTTTTTATTGGCTTATCTTAGTTCGGGGAAAGAAGTGGACCACCTGTCTTTAAAGGCACAAATATACAGCGCCAAGTTAAATTACTCGAAATGTTATTTTATCAAATAACTAAACATCTTTTTTTTTTTTCTATTTGTTTTCTCATTTCCTTTACGTTTATGTTTTAAGTTCGAATACTAGCTTGGAATTGAAGTTCATGACACAGGACATGAATTTACCAATTTTTATACAGGAAAATTGGCTATTATCCCATTAAAGAATTATTCATCCTTCTCGTATTAGTACAAGAAATATGCAATTTTCTGAGGTCTTCCTTTTGAAGTTAGCGAAAATTCAAAATGTGAGTGTAAGCGTTAATAGCTTGAGATGAGTTTCGTTGTTTCTCATGGCGCCTAGCCATTAGACAAGCCCGCTGTAAAGAAAACAGCGATTTAAGTCGATAGGGACTTGTCGATAATCTTGTTTTAATAGCGCCAACTAGGGCCAAGAGTACGACTTTGCCACCCAAGCATCACTCATTCGCTGGCACAACCCTATTCACAGAAAGGTACATTCACACGCCTTAACAGATAGAACCAAGGAAGAACAGCCATGCTCGAACTGAGGACACCCCGGAACCATGAAGACGTGCTCTTCCCTATGCAGGGACGGCGGTAGTTTAAGATGTTAAAAAGAGCTGCCAGTTCCACCTACAACACAACTCAGCCACCAAGAAATGGAAATTAAGTTCAATAATGAAGATAATGAAGGGGGGGGGGGTTGTTATACTGCAATCTTCCTCCACTAAAAGGAAATGGATAGACGTCTTTCACAAGAGTGCTTATAATGCTGGTTTGGCAAAATCCTATACCAGCATTTACACAAAAGCCAGAAGCAGTGTTACCAAAGAAAAGAACGGTGTGTCGTAGTCAAAATCAAAGGATTAATATATTCCTGTAACATTTTCAGAATATGTTATTACGAAAATCAGCACCCATTTTACTGATACGCTTATAATAATCTGCGCTGTTTTACTAACTATTACTAAAAACAGGTGTAGGAAGGTGAGAAAAGAATTGTTCAAAACTGCTTTATGGAAGTCGGTGGCAGAGGAGAACCTTCGGAAAACGGCCAGAAGAGATTGGACTCGGGCCAGTGACGGATGCGGAGTTTCGTGACGCGCTCTCGTGTCAGTGAGGAGGTGCGACAATAACACGAGGAGATTCGGTAATGGTACCACTTCAAATCAACAAAGGACGAAGAAGAAAAAAAACACGAATTTTTATTTTTTAAAAATATTTTATCCTGGGAACTAAAGCAAAATAAGGGATTTTTTTTTTTTTTTTAAAAACCCTCTAAACCACTTTCAAATTGAGCTGTTTAAAGAATAGGAACAAAAAACAAAAAACCGGTTGAATTAAACTGAAAAATAAGATGCACCCAAAACTGTATAGCTGACTTTTGATTATCTAGAGTTCGGTAAAAATAACTGATTCAGAATGTATAATTGTATTCTTCGAAAATTTAAAAACAGATAAGACATCTTAAGAAATGTTTGAATTTCAGTAAAAACTCAAATATATTTCTTTAAACGAGGAAGAAAGGGGGGGGGACATATTTAATTAAATGAAAATGCAGATGCATATTAACATTGATTCGCAGAGACAACCTTTTCCATTTCGAATAAAACTAAGTGAAATGTTCAAAATTTAAAAAGAAGCATTAATAAATGAGGTAAAACCAATAATGTATGACAGTTGTGTAGTTTTTAGATACTCACCACCCTTTAAAAAATCTGCACACAAAATTTCGGTCTACAGTTTATGAACAAAATTGTTTAACTGTTTCAGAAATATTTCCTATTACGTAAAAATAAATCAAAAAACATTTTTTTTTTTTTGCGTATTTATTTACCTATCTCTATGTATAAATTGAATTATTTTCAGATCTGCGTCTCCAATTTATTATTATCTCTCTAATAGGTAATAATTATTTATAATTATGTAATTACTGTTATATTAATCAGAGGCTTACAGTTATTAATCAAAGGATGATAAATGTTTTTAAAATCAAATAAATTTCAAATATTACTCGAAAACATCAGGAAAACATATAAAGTTAATTAAAGAAGTATGGGAGTGCAAAGTGGGGAGGGGCTATCATACCAAATGCTAATGAAGTAAATCTTTAAAATTAAAGGATATTCCTTCATTTTTTTACAGTATGTATTATCACATACACACAATCGATCTGAGGCTCAAAGAATTAATTATTTCCTACTTTGCAGGATAAAATTAATCGCTCACAACAGAGGATGGTAATCTTAAGTTGATTACTGCTTTCTTTTATCAATGAAATTATAAACCCTTCCCCATTCTCACAATTTACAATTGAAATATCCATCCCAATCTTTAAAAAATGGAATATTTCTTGCTCAAAGGAAAACACATACAGCTCTAGAGTTTTTCTTCCCTTCATTAAATTTTCTTTGAAATAAACATGTTTACCTAAAGTTTTAAATTGTCAGAAACGTTAAACTTAAATATTATAAACAGCGAGGAAGCAAGAAAAAAATGGCAATGCGTAATGAAATAAATACATATTTCATATCATTATTCAACTAGTTTAAAAATAATAATTAGTACATGAACAGCAACATCAACAAAGTGAGGACAACTAAGATTTTATAAATATAAATAAACAAACAATTTTAAATCGGAAACAGTATAATCACTTTGAATATAGAATTTAAAGAATTAAAAAATCGAATCCATTAGATACAGTTCATTTTTAATGTAAAAACGTTCTTTTTTTGAATTACATACCTTGAGTTCAAAAATGACTTCTCGAGGTGAAACTAACAACAACAAAAAATGGTTCGCATTATAATGGAATTATAAAACAACATTTTAACATTATGTCAATAAACCAACGGACAAAATTAAAAATGAAATTCTCTAATACTAAATATTCCAGTGGTTCTAAAATCATTGCGTAACGTGAATTGAGAGCACTCACCCAAGTAAGTGCTGGCTCCGGTGAGGACAAAGAGCAGTTTGAGAGCATCTAGCATTGGGTTCGTAGAGGGGGAGGAGAAGGGAGCGTCTCAGGTGGTCTCGGGAGGCCCCCTGGTCCACAGAGCACCGGTATCCAGCCGTCCGGTTATCCGAGAGTGCAGCGGACGATTCATCGAGCTGCTAGGTCCCGCGACGGTGGCATCACTGCCGGCACACATCGATTCCGCAGGCGGAGGAGCTGCGCGGACGGACACCTCCCGGCGCGACCCCCCTCGGCGAGCGACTCGGACAAGCGGGGGGCCATCACTTCCTCAAATGTCACGCAACATCATGTAAAACAAGGGCCGATTTTCGATATTTTGCCGCGAAGCAACATTTATTGACAGAAACTATTTCCAACACAATAGCAAGAAGGGGGAATCAACGCTAAATATAGTAGGAGGATAACGATCTGCAAACGAGATTATGGCACGAAGGGAGACAAAAAGTACGTAAAAAACAAATCGTAAAAGTAAGTAAATTACAAGTCATATATAAAACAAAATTTAAAATTCAATTTCCTCCTTATTTTTTTATTTTATATATATCATATTATTTATGGGCGGGTGTCGTGTCAGTCATCTCAGAATTTGGCGAGCATTTGGCGACGAAACTGACAACAAAATAATCATTATAGGAAAAATTCAATCAATCAATTAATTACAATTTTTAAAACTGTATCAACATCAAGTGTCATCTACAACAAGTTAAAAAAATGTATTTGAATTTAAGAGAATGAATAAAAAGTATTTTAAGAACAATTGAAAATTTCAACAAGATTATATCTAGATAGATAATTCTCTCTCTAAGAAATATCGCAAACAGCAGTTATTGAAAAAACGAATTAAAACTTAATTTCATTATTTATTAATATTACTCTTTTTTTCCAATTTTCATTTAACGTATTTGTAAGTGATTCGAGACTTCAAAGTCGATATAGACCACTCATAAATTAACCAGTCCAAAATAGATAATAAATGCTCTCCACTCTTTTTTCAAGTTTTGATTACACTCTTCTTCGCTTCATGATACACGAACGATTGCGATCATCAAAAAACTTCAAACCAGAGATTTTGCGTATCTCCATGTTTTAGACCTTCACGATTCCGAAAAAAATGTTAGCTGTATGTATGCCAATAAACACAAAAATTTAAATAAAGTCATGTATAAGGACTTGAGACTCATGTATAAGGACCAGATTTGCAGATTTATATCAAATTTTTAACAAAAGTCATGCTGTTTGAGCTTAAATGAAATTGATAACTGTAAAATGTAAACCGCTAGACAGATGAAATTTGGTAAGCAAGTTTGACATTTAAAATATATTTAAAAAATTAAAATAAAATTCAATTTGCTACGCAGAATAAAATGTTAGAAGGACAATTAAACGATTTTTTTCCCCTAAATGAAAGTCTTTAAACCAGAGGTGTCGAAACTTTTCACGGCACGGGCCGGATTGAAATTAGATCCATGTTATACGGGCCACATGTATATACAGATTGAAAAATATAATTATGAGTAAAGTAGCATTAAATACTATTAATTAATACTATTTTATTGTAACTTGAAAATACAAAATACTAAACAAACAAAGTATAATTATATAATTATTTTATATAAATTGAAATATTTTCATGCAACTTCTAATGCGCAGCAGCAACGGGACCGCCCCGGGCGCCAAAAGTTCTAGGTACGCTACTGTGCACGTGCAATAATTCCATGAAAACGTTATCGAAATCAAAACGATATTTGTTTTTTTATACTTAAGTGCTTCTTTAAGCGAACTATTCAAAATTGCTGATGCTTTATTTACAACAAAATAATAAGACTGCTTATCGTCAAAATTCACATGCGTATAAAATTTCTTTTATGTTTGAGTTACCGAAATATATTTTTTTATTTAGTCTTATAACTTAACAGCACGATAGACATTTGTGTTTGGTCAAGTACAACAACTCCGTTTTGTTGGCCACGTAGTGTTTCGATATATCTTTATGAAAATGAAAAGGTTTGGGCGAAAACATCATTATGTTTTAAAACCCTCCGCGGGCCGTAGTTTGGACACCTCTGCTTTAAACAGTTAGATTTATAAAACTGGCCTAAATTATTTGGAACAATTACACAATATTAATTTTTTTTCCCTCGCTGCGATGAAATTAAAATGCTATTTTGAATCAGACACATTAAATCAAAGTTCTAAAAGCGTAAAATAAGAATTTTTAAAAAATCTTTAATTAAAAATGAAAGTGTGTCTGTATGTCTCTTATCCGATGCCGTACCGCTCAAACGATAGCGACATAACTTTGACTACTTAATATGTGCTTTTATGGGATGGTTACAGGCATAGTTAAATTATTTGAAGCATAAAAAATATGTTTGGACCTATTTACTGCTTCTATTAACCATGGAGTAACCACCAAATAACTCGCCTCGGAAACACAACAGAACCAAGAAAGATGCTAGAGGTTAATATACCGCAGCTATTGTACGTAAATGCAATGTCAGTCTTTCTCTGAGGTAATTATTTTAAGTGAGAGTGAGTGAAAAAGTTATAGGATTGGATACCCTATAGGTTTGAAATTTTAACTAAACATTCAATAAATTTTTCGCGTTTTGTAGCAGTAATTTCCGAAAATATTAGATAACAAATAATTTTGCATTATCTCAGTTTTCAAAAAATTGTCTTTTCAACTATATTAACGATCTTTTAGTATAAATATATTTTCTATGTTTAATCCATTTTAAAAGAAAATATTTTAAGCACATTTTTTAATATTAAACTCGAGAATACTGAACGGATATTAAACGAATCACGAGATACAATAAATAGTTTCTTTCATTACTATTCTTAAAGAACAACGAGTTGTACTACTCTAAAAGAATACACAAATCTAATGCATAAAAGTGAATCTTTGCTTGTAGAATAGAATAATAAAAATAAGTACTATTTATATGCTTCTCCATTTTATACCATTCAATTACAATAAATGTATTCATTGCCGACAAGAAAAAAAAAATACTCTTCCTATGATTCTTAACTAATCAAGATAACTATAACAAATTCACATGAAATTTCCTAATAATATTTCTTCTGCAGCAGCAATGCGCCTGGTACCAGCTAGTAAATACATCAATGCACGAAACATTATCGGCGTTCGAATTTCGAACGAAAGTGTCTACCACAAAAAGCACTATCATATCAGTTGTGGAGAACAAAACAATGAATTAACACTCCATCGATAATTTATACTATCATCGGCTAACGGTAATTCATACGCCCACTAAAATTTTCATATACAACGGTTAGGATGAAGATGAATGCCACATCTTGTTATTTTCATTGATTTCTTTGTTGAATCCAATCAACAACGGAACATAGACGCTTGAACTTAAAATATGAAATTGCTATTGAAGTTTTAAAATATATGTGTACAAAATATTTTTGATTAAAAATGAAATCATTCTAGCTATCTAATTAAGTAAAATCTCGCTTTTGATATTATCATACTAATTCTTTCCTATGAAAAGACATATGACCAAATAACATTAAGAACAAATTGAAAAGACAATTGTTTTCAACAATGCTTCGATTCCAGCAAGGAACGTCCGGCACGCTAGTGGTAGCAGGAAAACAAAAACATTGCAAACGAAAGATCCAAAAGTAAATAAAATATAAACACACTGAACGCACCGCTGGCTACAAACTCATTTCCTAAGACTGCAAGATCGCTGTAAGAAAGAGGTTAAATGGAAGAACCAAACTCATTCCGGGACGTAATTCTAACTACTATCAATTATCGGGGGGACCCGGTGGGGTGGGCGTCCGGAAGAAAACTTGATACTTTCTCCCGGATTAAATGCCTCTCAGGCTGATTATCACGGTCCAACAACCCCGCCAACGGTCTGATTAGGGAAATTCAGGATGATACAAGATATTCGAACACTGTTTCCAGATGCTGAGGAATCTAATTCGTGGTCTTTCTTTAGCGAGACAAGCTTGTTTCACGAGAAAAACGTCTACCGATTCATCGAGGGAGGATAAAGAGAAGCTCCAAGGACAGGAAAAGATAACTCTTGGAATCGTACATTTAAAGAATAACATTAAGGTTCTGAACAATAAAGAGGAAGGGAGTGATTATTTCGAAATTTTTTTCTATACTTTTCAGAAATCCATCATTTTAAAAGCACATCAGCACAAGTGTCAGAAGTTCTAATTTTCGAATTTTTTGCTATCACTAAAGCGGAGTTTCAAATGCCGGTATCCATTATTGGTTTTAAGTATTCCATCACTTGCTCATTCAGCCGATCCTCCCACCTAAGATTTACAATCGGCACAACGATTCCTGCTTTTCTTTGCAATAATCACACAGTAAAGGTTAAATCAAGTTGAATTTCCATCAACGTATTGGATCGTCTCTTTCGTGAAAATTGTTCGACATTTTTGACAAGACCAAATACAAAAATGCATGCTTTCTTTCCTTTCATAACAGACAGCAGTCTTCGAATAAGTGGTTATTAAAAACGGTGCCCGTACCATAGTTCTGCAGATTTAAACAGAACAGAACATCAAAATGTTAAAAACTTTAAGTGGCCTGCGACAATTAATTTAAAAACAATAATTAGGCTGCAAGTACCAATATATTGAAAATTTAATTGATGGCATTATGTTATTGACAAATAAAAACAACACTTTTTGAAATTAACTCAAATAAAATGATTAAGTCTTGAGAAATGAAATTATTCCTTTAGTGGGAATGTAACTGCAACTCCGATCTCCCCTCATAAGAAATACAGAGAGGAAGTCTCTTCGTGGATATTCCAAACATATTTTTTTTTTTTTGTGTGTGTGTGTGTGTGTGTGTGTGTGTGTGTGTGCGTGTGCGTGCGCGCTGAACAGTTTTTTTCCCTGTCACTTGATCATTAAAAAAAAAGTTATTGTTAATAATTCCCAACCATAGTTTTCAATGATGTAATCAAACTGAAAATGTTGAGCAAATGTCTATCGCGGAAAGAAAGATTCTACTTAATTATCTTCACAGTTTAAATTATGAATCAAAAAGTGAAATTATATTCCTGCCCAATACAACTTGAAGACAAACCATAGACAGTTGCGTTGGAACATTAGGAAAATTTTGTAAATGTACAAAAATTAGGAAAAAATTTGTAAACTAAATGTATTGATTGATAAAATAATAAAGGGATTCGGACCCATCACAATCGGACGCTCCACCAGAGCTTGCTAAGAGAACCATGAAAACTAATAAAAGGTTTGTCTAGAATTAAATCAAATATAACCACTATTCCTGTCAGAAAAGTTAAATGCTAAGACAACCAGTTTATTATTCAAGTAATGATGGCGTATTTACCATGCAAAAATTAGACATAAAAATAATTTCATCCCAGTCAATATATCAACGTATCAATCAAAAAAGAGCTCGTACATCATTACTTAGTTCCGTGCTAAAGACGAATAAAGTAGGGCGAGCAGATAACGGTTTTTCATAATGATTCTTTAAAAAAAACCCCACAAAAGCCGTTAAATTTCTTTCTGATAGAATGCAGAGCACAACCGCTTTCAGAGATCGGAGAAAACAATTTCGGTAAATGAGCCGATAAGCCGTTATGGATAAGTCATCTTCGATTTCTCGCGTTTTCTCCAATAACCATAACCAGCAATCCATGAGCACGACATAAAAGGCTCGGTCCTTCGCTCGCTGATGCACAAGCCATGTTTGGTCGAGCAATCGACACTGAAGGCTATTAAATGAATTCGCCTATTTCAATTTCAATGAATTTTCGGTTTTTTTTAAAATTCATATTGTCACGAACCAGTAATTTTACTTTGCTGCACGAATAATAACACCATGAGAAAGACTGATTTACAGTCATTTATCTTGGATGCTGCCTCGTTGATCCCCAGAGCTTGGCGGCAAAATGAATAATATTCGAAACTTCGAGAAATTTGTCGATTCGTCAATCTGGAACCGAGATATGTACAAATACGTCATGACTGGTACAGAAGCTTCTAGCCCCGGGAACTATAAAAGGCCGGAACTCGCAAGCTGCGGGGTGGTCCTAAGCCGAAATTAAAAAGAACTAAAAACGTTCACCACTAATTTCCTAACTCTCAGTTCCCACAATTAATCCGCCTTATCTAAAGATATTCAAATATATAAACATCTCGTGGAGCGACTGTTATCATTAAATTACTACAGTTCCCGTTTACTCTCGGCAGCATATCCACTCACCCACTCCTCCAGCGCCAACCAATAGCGCAATGACTCCTAATAGTACATGTCCTAACAACCAATCCCAATCCGAGCTTCAACCCTAAAATCCAAGAGTCAACTCACTCTTCATATCCAGTCTAAGTTAAACTATTAAACGCCATAGCTATAACAGTCACAGTCAATAAGGGATAGTTCTTCTCCGAGGACGGGGGACCCGACAAACCTGTCATCGCAGTCGCTGCGTGGTAGTCGTCGGCGATAGTAGTCGCGAATTGAAGTAGTGAATCGGCAGCTAAAGCGAGAAGAGACAGTGGAGTGTTTCAACCATCTGGAGATACTGTAGAGCGAAACAACACCAAAGAACGCCACTCCGGCTGAATCCTGTCTGGTCATTTTGTGTGCTGTGGACGTTGTCACAACGGGATTTCTACTTGTGGGCTACAGTTGTTATTGTGTGATGCTGTGTGTTCGTCTCGATTACGCATATATCTGTCGTCTTTGTACTGTAAATAAACGTCATAATTGTTTTCTACTGAGGTTGGATGATTGTATTTATCTCACACCATACACTCCCTATTAAACGAACACGACGGAGATGAAATTCCGTAACAATATTCATACAAATATTAGAAAAATTTAAGTTCGCTTGAATGTTTTGTGTTGTAAACTAGCCCTTCCAAATGTCCATGGTTAATGTATTTACACGCAAGTTTGGTAGTTTTAAAATGGGCGTGAAAAGTTACTATTTGCTAAGGAACTAAATTACTTAATATTGGTTTAATAATCCCAAATAATAAGAATTTTATTTTTAATTGCTATTCAATAAAAATGAGTCAACAATTAATTATATAAGAACGATCCTAAGTTCTCGTCAAATTGTTACACGCTTCAGTTTCTTTTTTTCTAACATGGTGTTCAGAATGATCAATTAATTCAATAAAAAAAATTTTACTGGAGATCGATTACAATAAGTTAAATCAATCTCCATCTTTCAAGCTATAAAATATCCTTATATACAGATTACAGGAAAAAAAATTAAAAGAATAAAATTTCTTATATTTTTATAATGTTTTGAGTCAATGCTTTCAATAACTGTGCAGCAAGCATTTGGTAAATAGCTCGGAATAAGAGACTACTCTAATAATAACGTAATATTAAAATATCGCTCAATAATTACAGTGAATTTATTTGCAATCGATTGTTTTTCATCAATTGCCAACGAAGTTTCATTCCACTTATAGAGAAAACCAGATAATCGTCATTTTTAATTTTTTTTAAAAAAAACTGCTAATATTATATATATCTTTTTAAAAAATCGAAGTTTAAATAATTTTTCCTATCTCCAAGAATTCCCTGATGATTCCCGCTTGACAGACTACCCTGATCAAAATGCCTAGTATTCCACCCACTCTTCAGCGAGTGTATTTCACAGTTTTCGTATCATAATTTAAACACAATTATTAAAAACCTTTTAAAGAGGAAGTTTAGATTGACAATAAAGAAAAGAAATAATTATTATTTGTAAAAAACCTAAAGGTACTCTCATCTTCTGCTCACTCACCAAAAGATCAAAATGCAAGGGGAAAAAAATAAAGGCTTATCAACATTAAACGTTAAAAGTTTATTTGTTAATTTAAATCTTAATCAAGCAAAATTATAAAAATTATATAACAGTAGAAAATCGTTTCTTTCAAATGAAATCTTTTTCACCTAGGTGTTCTTAAGCCTATTTCTTTTTTAAAAATTACCTTAGAAAATTAATTTTATCTTTAAAAGTATACCAGCTGTTAATCTCGACTCTTAAACGCCAGGAAGCAAATGAATTAAAAACGCGACAAGGTTTGGAAATCTCACGTTTAATAATTTAACAAAGAGTTTTGAGACGGTTCCACTTTTTAAAGAAACTACAGTTTTTTTTTAAACATTTTTACTTGAAAGGTTTGTAGATGTTTTATAACAATTTCTGTTTTCATTCACGTTCTGTTTATTCTAGAATGAGGGGGGTGGGGGATTTTCACCAACTGCTTAGCTTAATTTTTATTCTAAAAATGTTCTAATTAATTGTATTTAACAGTTTGTTTCATTTTTATCATCCTCTTTCAATTTAATCCTAATTTTTTTTGTGAACTTTAAACTGTGAAAGCACTCTTCTTCCCCATCTACAAAATGCTTGGAATGAAATTACAGCACTTCGTATTTTCGCTTTTATAAAATTATTTCAGTCTACTACAAAGTTTATGCAACATTTAATCGTTAAAAATATTTATTAACCTTTCAGCGCACTACGACCATTCCTGAATAGGCAAGACACAAAAGCTATATACAATCTCAGGATCGGAAGTTTGGTCAGTGCCGATTCAAGCAAAAATTGTTAGTTTGTTGATTTGGTAATTAAAGACAACTTAAGCTGAAAGATTTGGAAAGTATAAAAAAAGGGGGGGGGGGAAGCAAAAGCACGTTTTCCAAACCACTTTAAAAGTGAATCCATGCAATTACTTTTTATTCCATATTATGAAGAGAGAGAAATAGAGATTCTTTGTCTTTCCGACGTCTTTTTTCGCGTTTTTCTCGAATAAACGCTACCTATGTAAATTTTTCATCCATTTAATACCCATTACCATTGCTCTGAATTTGTCTTTCGAATTAGACAATGCTCTCTGCGAACATCGGTACTGATGTTGCAGCGATGCTTCCCTGGTTCCCATTAATTTTATATATCTTTTTTAAATCTTCCCAATTCTCATACTACACGCTTATATCAAATTTCAGACTATAAAATCCATTACATTTTCAAGCTTTAATTTTTCCTCCGTTTTATTATTTGTGCAAAGATGGGTTCTAAACTACTTTTGCAATTTCAGTAATTTACATATCATCCAGTATCATCATATCTGCATGTTACCAGCATGAAAAAAAACCTTTTTACAATAGGTTTTCACTTAAAAAAATATAGTTTAAACTCCATTTGTTATTATTATACAGTTTTCAACAGTTTGCCGACTCTTTATTCCAGAGACACCTCCCCCCCTTCCAAAAGAAGAGAAGAGAAGAGAAAAAGAAAGAAAGAAAGAAAAAAAGAAAGAAAAACCGTAGTTGGCGTCCTTGTGTTGTTAGGCGGTTCTTTATCCTCCTCATGCCTACTATTATATCTCTGAATTTGTCGGTCGTATACGGCAACTTCACCACTCAACAATGGTACAATCACCGTTATTTAAAATCTGTAGGCATACATAAATATATAAACAGTATATATAAACCTGTAGGCTGTATATATAAACCACACACGTCAAAGAGTGTTTAACGAAAATAAATCCGGCTTCTCTCTTTTTTTTAAAAAACCATCCTCAAAGATTTACTTTTGCAAAAGATTCAAGCTTTTTTAAAAGTGCACATTCTCAATATTGTGATAATTTTCTATTTGAGACGTTGCTGACTATTATAAATGGTGTTGGGTCTAACGCCACTTGGTCATACCAAGCCCGAATGCGCGCTGCTCTTTAGAATGAAGGCAGAAGTGTGCACCCTTCGTTGTGAACGATCGCCGTTCAGGTGAAAGGATGACTTTGCTCGAACACACGACACAACCCTTTTGAGGGGGCTATCGAACTCATTCATCCATCCGCAAGTCAGAATTTGGATTCAAATCAGAGACTGACTCATCCTTGATTCAGTACCCCCAGAGGTTATGGGAACGTGGAGGACTTTGCAGTCCCGACCTATTTAACGTGACCCGACTGCCATTGGCCAACACGGCGGTCTTTGGCCGAGACGAGGACAGAACTCCGCATACGATAATATTGTCACGAAAATTTAAATGAACACACCGCCAGCTTTCAACAAACTAACAAGTTTATTGAAGGAAAGTAGCGACTCGCAACTTGACAAGGTCGAGAAGTTGCCCACGACGAGTGGGTATCAGCTTTTTCACAAGAACAGAATATTCGAGAAACGACTAATTTGCATAACAAAGAAATGTCAAGAATGTTAGAGAAGATAAGGAAACTAACTAAAAATCCATGCTTTGGATACAACAGCCATGGCGAGCATCGAAACCGCGAACTCTGGGTTTTCATTGTTAACGAGCACCGTTAAGGTGAAAATACGAATTACTATTGTAAATATGCACCCAGATCCGAAAGGAAAGAAGAAAGGACTTAATAAGTAGTTAATGACGCCGCACCAGACACCAACTGAATCTCCCAATAAACTAAGGGGGATATAAAGGAGGGATTTACCCCTAACAAAGCTATCGTAAGCAAATTATCACCGAAAGTGTCTTCAAGCATTCCGGACCGGCGGAGGTTATCATCGAAAGGTACACAAAACTTCCCCGAAAACTTCCTGCAAGCTTTTCCGATAATGGCAAAATGATAACTCGCAAACTGCGGAGGAGTCAGAGGCGGGTGGGAATTTTCTCAAGAACTTTCAGGAAAGCCTTTTGGCCACTGCCCCAGATAACAACGCAATGAGCCTTCCATCCATTTGTGCTCGTTTTGAGTCCCAAATCGATTCATGTTTCCACGGCCAGATACGTTTTTCCGACACTCAAGTGAAAAAAAGTTTTCACACGCGCGAGTGGCCACACTTCTATCTGGGGGATCGTCTCTGAACACTTCTTTTGCTCGAATACATTCAAAGGGTGAGGGAAAACAAGAAGCGCTAGTAAAAATCTGAACCGTCCCCCAAATGAGATTTGAGGTCTTGGGAGAAAATGTCCAGATTTCAGCAATGAATACAGAGCAGATGGTACAATCACCGTTATTTAAAATCTGTAGGCGTACATAGCAACATTTTAATAATGTAGCATCATTATTACAGAATTTCTAAGAAAGGCGTGATGAATTCAAAAGTTCTCTCTATCCAAAATATGAAACAGAAGGATAGAAAGTTTAGTTATATTAAGGTTTTATGTAACTAAATATATACTTTTTTTTATATAACTAAATATAACTTAATATCGCGTTTTAAAACAACCCAAGGACTATTTTGGAAAAGCCCTTGTCGTTTTAATTCACGGTCAGAAGACGAGGACGACAACTGAGCTAACATCCCCCCACCACATCTCTCAATAAATTTCCATAGAGGGAGAACGTTTGTCTCCGATGGAATTAACAAGCACCAGGCAAGCTTACACGACGGTTCTTAGGTGGAATTGGATTTTGAACCTTAAACCTCCTGATTTCGAAGACGGAAACTACCACGACTTTCGAGGGATCGAGAGAATTCTTTTGTTCATGAAATTTCTCTAGAGAATAAATAATGAAGGAAACGCAAAGCTTCATTAAGTTTTCTGAAATGCTGGTGCTATAAGTCGGATAGTTTCGATTATTTGATAATGTTACGTTTGAACTGTACAAAAAAAAAAAAAAAAAAAAAAAAATATTACTCTAAACTATATTGTTGTATATAATAATTTACACATGATATATTATCGTAATATGCATTATTACAGGGAAATTTATAAAACCTATATGTATTTTTATCTAAAGCATAAAGCAATTAATAATTATATATTCGAAAAAGAATTGAAACTTTTTATAAAGCAAGATATAAAAGTTTTGAGGTTTAACTTTTTCGAATTTAGACGGGTTGGTTGGTTAACTTAATTTTAATGGCGCCAAAACTTAATTTTAATGGAACCAAAAGTAGGCTATACTGCGCCAATCCTATTTTTTAAAATGGAACCAATAAAGAAGTTAAAACATTTAAGGTATATTAAAAAATCAAGTCGGTAATACAGTAACAATTAAAACGAGAGATTAGTCAAGCAAAACAAGTACATTGATGGAGAACAGCTAAATAAAATGATAAAATCCAATAGCCTTTAAAAAGTTAAAAATATACTGATGGGGAGGTTCCTCCACTAATTCTCGCAAGTTAAGTGAAGTTGAGGTAAAATATGTCATGCGATGAGAGTTGAAGTTTTGGGCACTCAGCTAGGATATGTGCAACATTAAAATCAACATTACATGACGGGTGTCTAGGTGCTCTCTCACCGAATAATAGGCGTTTATGAGTAAAACGAGTATGGCTGATGCGAAGACAAGTAAGTTTCACACTTCTTATCGAATTTAGACGGGAGTTAATAGCAAAAGGGTGGGGGAGAACGATGGTTTCCCCCTAACAGGAGTTAAATTTTCGGTGTTCAGCTTCTGAAGGCCAAAGAAAAATTTCAACAAAGTATAAAAAATATACAGTCTTCGGTCATATTACAATAGTTTATAATGTTTCCCTTCATACCTATATAAAGCGTGAGATTCAAGAAACCTAAAACAGAATTAAAATGCTACCAATGCATTTTTTTAAAGCTGAGTGAAAAGAAGCAAGCTTTCCAAATGAATTCCTTTCATTTCAGGGGAGGAAAATTCTGCACTAAAGATCTTCCCATTTATTATTAAAGGGAAGCACGTCAAAAGTTAACAGATGCGCCAGGGGAGAGGCGTCCAAGAAACAAGAGCGCATAACTTAATAAAGTTCTCCGCTACGACGGGGAGGGAGAAAAGGTACTGTGCAGCAAACGGAACGCAACATAGAAGGGGTAAACAAATTCCACTCCTCTCGAAATTTTTTATGTAGACTTGCTGCAAATAAGAATGTGAATGAATGAAAGAAGCAGAGACTTTCGAAATTTTCACCTGGAATTTTATACTAGAAAAAAAAGGGGGGGGGGGCTTACTTATTTTATGTTTCGTAAACTAACATATTTTTTTATAATTTTCGTAAACTAACATATACATAAATTAAGAGATCCAAGCTGAAAAGGTATATCAAAATGTAGAATTTTAATAGTGAGTTGGCCGCAGTCATCTTGAAGTTCTCATTTTCAAGATGTCATTTCATGTTTCAGGGGGCAAATTAGAGGTCCAAGCTGAAAAGTCATATCGAAATGTAGAATTTTTAATAGTGAGTTGGCCTCGGTCATATCCAAGTTCTCATTTCATGTTGAAGAGAGCAAATTACAGATCCAAGCTGAAAAGGCATATCGAAATGCAGAATTT
>JAPMOQ010038358.1:359686-370608 GCA_026543055.1 Argiope trifasciata
ATTTTATGTTTAAGAGGGCAAATTTAGAGATCCAAGCTGAAAAAGCGTATCATCGAAATGTAGAATTTTTAATGGTGAGTTTTTAATGTAGAATTGTAATGGAGAAAATGTGTAGAATTTTTAATGGTGGTCGGGGTCATTTGCAAGTTTTCATTTTCATTTTCATTTCATGTTTAAGAGGGCAAATTAGAGATCCAAGCAGAAAAGGCATATCGAAATGCAGAATTTCTAATAGCGATTTGGCCTTGGGCATTTTCAAGTTCTTGGATTCATTTCCAGATACCAAATGTCACAAATCTATCTCTGATGGACAAGATCCAGATACGGTATCACACGGATTTTAGGAATATTAAAGCGTAAATGATTAAAATCTGCTGTTTATAGACACCGGCGAAAAGGTTCAGGGGCTCGGTCAATTACTCTTGAGACAGAGCGGAAATATAATTAAGCAGCCGTCTTGTTCTAATATTCCCAATGGGCTGCTCAATATTCCTGATACATTAATCATTTAAATACCCAAGGACTTTAAAACGAAGTCCATTAACGTTTCTTAAAGTCTCTTTTAATTTATGGTATAGCATTCAAGCAAAACTTTCATTATAAGACGCATCAATGCATAAAAAAAAGGGAAAAGAAAAGAGAGAATTGACAACAGTGCCCTTAAAATTAATTCACCGCAGAGTGTGTATGCGCCTTCTAATCAAGATAAACGTGTAATTTAATTTTCACAGCATTTAATTAACTTCTCGATCAATTTTGTTAATTAGGCTAACTTGATAAATCTGAAGTGTTACATGAAACGCCTCGTACACATTTTAAAAGAACTTCCCTATAAATACACACAATTCGATTAAAAATAAATGAACACGTGACACTTACTCCCTAAATTAATCAGTACAACGCCAGAAGATGCAAATTTTTTCATTATAGATTTGATGTCATAAGAGACTGATAAAATGAAAGTAATAGGAAATATCCCAATTATAAATACATAGTTTCTAACGACTTTTAATGATTTTATATATACATACACACACACATACAAACATACATCAGCCGTTTTTGGAGACAAGGTGGTTCGTTGAAACTGATCGCTGCTAAAATTTTCAATTAATGTAACAGTAAAAATACTTATTTTATAATTTTGGTACATGGATAACTTGTATTCTTTTAGGTATCGCAAAGTTTAGTATAATTATATTAACGTCCCATTTTTTAAAGCAACACCAAACCTATTGCGTCGTTGTAATTTCGAACCGCGGTTCAGATGACGAAGACGACACCTGAGCAGCCTCCCTTCTGCAAACTTCCGCGCACAACCAGTGGAAGGACGTTTGGGCCCAGCGGATTTCAGCGCACCAGATCCGCTCACACAACGGTTCTCCGGTGGAATCGGATTTCGAATTTCCAACACTCCGGGTTCCAAAACCCAGAACTTTTTATCAGGCTATCGTGCACAGAAAATGCACAGATATTGTTCAGTACGTTATTTATCCCTTTCAGTTTCTGTTATGTCTTTATTCTTCTTTATGTCGACTAGAATCAAACATTAAAATGAAATGGATGCAAACAAACATGAAACAAAAGAATAATTATCTTGCTGATACTAAATATTTTGATTCATTAAGATCATTCAGTACTAGCGTTTTAGGTATTGCGTTATAAAATCTGCTTTATTCACTAAAACTGTTTCTGATTCAATAAAAATTCAGTATACTACAATAAAAATTGAATTTTTAAATTCAATAATATATCTTCGTTCACCCTATTGTATCATATGCAAGAATAGAAGTCCTTAAGAGTGAGCACACTTCGAAATATTTTCATCACTCTCTACTAGTTTTACCACTAATTTTTTTAAATGTTATAAATTGAAAACAATAAAATTTATTTTAACAAACAGAAAAATTTCAAATAAAAATTTTATTAAAGGATAAAAATTTTAAACAGAAATATATTCAGAATGAAAAAGCAGATTTATGGTCTTAATTTCGTTAACAACAATGGGAAAAAATCAAAATGAAATTTGGAGCTGCAATGAAAATCAAATGAAGTCACCAAAATATATCCTAGTAAGATTAACTTAAAAAAACATCGTTTACAAAATTTATCAAAAATATATATAAAAAAATTATATTACAACAACGTCGGTATCGCTAAAAAAATATTTCCTTTTAACTTCCAACGTAACACAGAATTCATTTTTACAGTATAATATTTTTGGCAGCTAAGTTGAAGAAAACACTGACATTTTTAGAAAAAAGATCTATCAAGTACAACTGGGACATGAAAAAAAGTGGTTATAAAAAAAATCCTATCTCAATGATAGACCAAAGGTTAATATTAGTTTAAAACTTTTAAAGATACTTTATTGAACTTCCCATCGGTACATTTCATTGCCTTTTACGAAAATGAACAAATTCTACAGTCGTTCTTTTTCCTCGACAAACGAAGTCGGAAAAGTCACTTTGAGGGGAGGGAGGGCGTCGCTGGTCGCGTTGGGACTCCTCCGTTGAGGTTCGACAGCATTTCGCTCTAACATGTCTATTGGGGATCAGAAATAAAAAATCGGAGTCGTTTCGCCGAAGATAGCAGAGTAGAAAGGGGTGGAAAATGCGCAGAGCAACCCCCTCAACCTTCGATGTTGTTTCTTCTTAAGGAGCGAGAAGATGAATTGGAATTCAGCGTGTACAAAATCGAAGAAAATTATCCTCGGCCCTGAATCTGACAAGGGGGCAAAAGATTAATGGTTTTATAAATAACGATACCGAGGCGGAGGGTTCGGGAACTCCAAAGTGCTCGAAACGGAAAGAAAACTCTTCGATACTCATGGGCAATGGTGCTCCACTATTACTAGTTAAATACGAGGTTTTGAAAGAGCCGAACTCATACAAACATATTATTGAAAGCCTGAAAAATCAGATGATAAACATTCTGTAAAATGTTGCAATAGAATATTCATTACATCAATTAAATAAGATGGACTTCAAGTTGAAAAAGATTTTGAATCGTTCTTATAACTCAAAGAAGGATTTCTTTCACAATTCAGGATCAATGGCAATCTTCACAAGATATTCGATTCACTCCGCTATATTTACAGGGTCACCACTCTTATTGGGGGGGGGGGGGAAAATTCAAGAACTTAAAGACTTTCAATTTCTTTTTTTTTTTTTCAGAACATTCAAAGACAGAAGGAATTAAGAAAACATTTGGTCGCAATGAAGCCCAAAATTAATATACCATTTCGCAAAAAATTGATCCAACTCCATGCAAATAGACTATGAAAGATCATAAAAGCAAAGGCTGCCCA
This sequence comes from Argiope trifasciata, assembly GCA_026543055.1. Lineage (NCBI taxonomy): Eukaryota > Metazoa > Arthropoda > Arachnida > Araneae > Araneidae > Argiope > Argiope trifasciata. Next base: position 362,997 of record JAPMOQ010038358.1, read on the forward strand.
CCAAGATATTAACTTTTAAGTTTGCATTGTTTTTATTTTTTTTATGATGTCATAATTGCGTTAATATGAGAATTTTGTTTGAATTATGATTTATATATATCGAAAAAATATTTATTACCTTGTTTTGGTTTAATTCGTTTATTTAAGTGGAATATTATGATAAAAATCTGAATTTGTGAAATGTCCAAATACTGGCTTTTTTACAGTGTATATTTCTGAACATTATAATAGTTTGGAAGAAAATTACAGAAAACCTTTTTAATGAAGGCACGTACTAAATGTTCGCATTTATATTTCAAATCTACTGGATGTTTTCCCAAAGCATTTTTCTTCCTTTCTTTTTTGATTAAAAACCCGTTTTAGAAATTCCTCTTGGAAAAATCTTAACTTTACTATCGACAAATGAAATGTCATCGACAGTTTTTTTATTTTTAATAACATTTTTTTTTTTACTGTAAATTGTTTTTAAGCAGTCAGCGATCAGCTTTTTCATATCTTTCGTTAAAAATAAGCAATTCCAGTTTATATTATACATACACTAGAAAATTTTGGTCAATGACGAGAAAAATCCGTGTCCGATATACAAGACCTCTGCTGAATTTGGAATTCAGTGTCATAATTTCCATTCCTCCTCTCCTGCTCTTTCAGGAGAATCTGCGCTCTCTTGAAATCAGGATTCTCAAGAAATTCTTAGGAAGCTTCACATTCTCTAAAAATGTGAAGTATAATTTTCTCCTTTCGCTGAGGAACTTTTGAATAAATAACCCAAATCAGATTATTTTTTAGTTCAAATTTCCATCTAAGATACAACTCCTCATATTTATTAACAAAGTTTGAAAATTCTTTGAATTCCACAATACAATAAAATAAAATTTCCAATTTACTGAAGGACTATCTATGGCAATGGATAAAATCTTTTTCAAATCCAATTTTTCTGTAAAAATCTCGCAAAAAAAAAAAAAAAAAAAGATTGTGGAATGGTTTATCAAATATGAAGCCACATATATAATTCTAACCTTTGGATTTTTTTTTTTAAAAAAAGAAAGAAAATAAAGGGCAAAATTAAGGTCAACCGATCTTTAAATAGATCCTGAATATATGGATCAATACCAACTATAAATACATCTTTACAGAATATATGGCAGCATACTTGGGACTCTCAACTTAGTAATAAATTACACTCCATCCAACCTTCTATCTCTGGTTTTAAGAATGACTCTCTCAGCCGCAGAAAGAGTGTTGTGCTGACAAGACTTCGCCTGGGCCATACTTATTTTACTCACAAACATTTACTTCATTCAGATGCAGCTCCAATTTGTGTAAAATGTAATACCATAATTTCTGTTCGGCATATCATATGTGAATGTCCTAAATATCGCATTCTTAGACTAAAATATTTTGACAGCGATTATCTAAATTTGGACATAATTGGAGAACCCTACCAAGTTAATGTGTTTTCATTTTTACTGGACATCAATTTCATGCATAATATCTAATTTATAGTTTCACTTCATTATTTTAATTTCACATACTCTTACTTTAATGTTATTCTCTTATCTCTTTTAATATTTTAATTTATTATGAGTTTGGCACAGCTTGGCCAATATTGGCCTTTGCGCCATAAAAAACCAATAAACCAAACCAAACCAGAATAATTATATAACTCTCCTCACATTTCAAAGGCCATTTTAATTCTACATTGAAGGCGTAATAATATCGCTAGTTTTTGGGCTTGTTGAAATTCCCTCCTTGTGTGATAATCCTATTTGCTGCAATATCTTTCTTCCCAACAAATTCAACTGTAAGAAAGGATTGGGCATTGGCAACTCTACCATATCAGCATTCTATTTTTATTGGTGAAATTATTTGGGCAAAATTAAGAATTCAGTCAAAATATCAAAAAGTAGAGAAAGCGCATCAATTTTCATACGCAAGCTATTTTCTTGATTGACACTGCTGTCGAGTTGACGCTTAACCATAAGTGTCTAAGCTTGCATCCGAATAAGCTACCTGTTTAAGGGCGAGATAAAAAGAAAATGGAAACATCAGTTTTTCACTATTGAATAAAAGGCAATTAATCTTCGTGAAAACTTTAATTTAAATAGCTATAAATATCAAAAATGACAGCACAAAGAACTGTTGAATGTTAAGATAGTTTAATTATAACAGAAATAAATTTTTTAATGCTTAAATTTCGAAAAATAACTTTTGAGGTTTTTTTTTTTTTTTTTTTTTTTTTTATCTGATTAAAGATGTGCTGAACGAAAAGAAATATTTGGTACAAATTTTAGACTGATGCCTGCAAAATTTCCCTCTGATGCAAGAAACAGCTGCCGAAAAATGACTAAGTACTTTTCTTTCAGCCCGAATTCGGATATCGGAATTTTTAAAAAAATAACTTAATAAAAAATGTATTATTCCAGACGGTGCCATAACTGTTAAAACAGGTCTCGAAAAAAAAAAAAAATCGTAGTGCTGACTGTTTAAAAAAAATATCAAATATTAAAGGTCCAAAGTTAAATACTAAATTTAGTATTTAACGTTTAACATTGACATTGGAAAAGTGAAAACTTATATTAACGCTAAACAGAAAATACTTCAAGATAAATTCCAAACGAAATAATAAAGCAATATTTTATTAAGAATTTCTTTCCCGGCCTGCAATTTCGGAAAGATAGAAAAGTGCATGCAGAAAGTTTTTAATACCTATTTTGAAAAATATTATCAATATTTTATCAACTTTTTCCCGACAGAAGAATGCCTCCATCCTTTTTTATTAAACACTCACACAAGGAAGGGATAAAGTGGAGAGAGACAGTCTCTGTGGCACATAAAAAAACACGGATGAAATGTTTTAAAGAAGTGTTAGAAACAAACATCACGAAATAGAGAAATAAATGGTACCAAAGAATGGTCCTTTTAATCATTCATTCATGGTAGGAACGCTGAAGCTCTGCTAGAAACAAAACTAAATTACAAAAAGGAACAAACAGGTAGAGAAAGAGAAAAATAAATGAACGAGAGGAATGTCGACCATTTTGGTGACAAAAAACATCCGATGTTTGTGCGTAGCAGACCTCTCCTCCTTAAATCGAAATTGTTTCTCCCGGGATATTTCTGGTCAACTCAATTTCAAGCTCCGTCGCATGCAGGCTCCAAAACGTGGTGTCGAGAGGGAAAACCGCAGCATTCTGTGTCAACCGCACTAAACATCAGAAGCCGCGAAGCAAATGAGACAGTCTGCTGCATACATTTCCGCAGCCTGCCACTACCAATCGACATTCTTAAACAGTATGCAAATTCCCGAAAATTCTTCAACACACCAGCAAAGGTAATCTGTATCTTCACATTATATCTATATATGGCAAAGAAAGGACTGAAAAAACATAAGGAGGGATCAGTCGACACAAACAAGAAGAACGGGAAGAAAAAAATAGTTGCAAATAATCGATACTGAAGCCATACATCAATATCGCCTGCCTCGAAGCCACACAAAAGTCCAGAGATATTCTTTCTGGATGTTGCGGGGCAATCAAAATGCTTTTAAAAGTTATCCTAAAAATAAAGTTCACTCATACGTAGCAATTAGGAACATTAGGTTAGGGCGGGGAAATAAAATTAGCTGGTAATCGATACTATTGTTAAATAGTAGATTTGAAAAATTTGAGAGAAAAAATAATTATATGATGGTTACAGTATACTGGTTTGATAAAAGATTGGCCTTATAAAAATTCCTATTAAAAATAGAAATCAAGAAGGGAAGGGGGCATTTTCGAAAAAGAATTACAGCGGGAGAATTTGTGATGATTTTATTCCCGGTTTTTAATAAAACTTCTTGTTTAACAGTACTCCTTTCATATCCAATAAACTTCACTCAACAAAACCTTTAAAAATTTGTGTAAAATCTACGACATTTTGTATTTTTTCCAGCCTTTTGAGTATTTTATTATAATTATTACTGTGTATTATAATAAAATTGTGTATTTTATTTTGTAAACACAGTAAAGGGCGTAGCGAAGGGCAGGTAGAAGACGCAAAATGAGCATTAAAAACAAATTCCAAAACTAGAGGTGCAATATTAATAAAGCAATCAAAATGCAGAATAGTTAATATGGGTACATCTGAACTATTGACCTAGAGTAAATATTTGTTTACATAAAATTACAATTTCCAGGTAAAAGCTTATCTATTCAAGAACTTGAAAACGCAGAAAATCTCACAGCAGAATGCCAAAAGACCAGCCAAAGTTTCCGCCAGATTCACTTGAAAACGCTAAGTCCAGTTAGTTAAAAAGAAAACGCCCGACATAATCCCAAATTTACTAACGACCTTTCAGTTTTCATCAGGTTATTGGACCGCCGGTTTCTACTAGCATATTTGATGAAGTAATCAACATGCCTTCCCTAAGTGCGAAAGGTGAGAGAATTACTGAACGAATATATAATTTTTTTGCGGTATGGATTATTATTGTTATGCTACAGATAGGTATTTGCACTTCACTAAAAAAAACATTCTAACGCACAAATGAGATGAGGGATTTTCTCTATACCATGTGAAGTAGGAATTCCACTTTCTCGAAATTATGTATATCAAGGAAGTGTAGTTCTCACCAACAAGTAATTCCTGCTACTTTTCCTTTCCGTAGAATGAAACTACTTAGGAGGCCGAGGTTTTTCGATTTCCTAAGTAGTTTCATTTTAAGGTACTTTAAAACGACTCTCAGGAGACGCTAAAATACAAAATGATCTTCGAATTGCGAGGATTCTCCAGAAGAAGTTAGAAACTGTATTTCAGGTTTTAAGGTGTAAAAGACTTTGATGAAAAGTTACAACAATTGGACAGTAAAATAGATTATGGTACTATGACTCTTCTCAAAGTGATATGAATTCGCTGACTTTTGGAGATGAAAAATTGTGTAAAAAGAAAATCAAACTGTGTTCACAAGTAGTTACACGGGAAGCATGTCACCTTTGATTAATGTTGAGTCTACTATCTGGTAAAGCAGCTTAGCAACACACAGCCAAAACAAAAATTGGTATACAGATCTACGATTTGAATATTTTTATTAGGAAACTATCCAAAATAGTAGCTGCTATAAAAGAAAATAGAGGTTTTTACCTATTTTCAAATTAAAATATCTACAATTTGCAATTTATTTATTGTAAGGATATATTCAAATTGTTGTGTATAGTATACTTTTCATCAACGCAATTTAATAAAATAATATTTTTTCAAGATTAGAAATAAATTTATAAAATTTTCTGAATGCGAGTAGAAAACATTTGCAGGTAATAGCGGTCAGGAAGAGGAAGATTTGAGATCAGGGAGACGATGAAAAAGTAGGGAAAATTTGACAGCTGCCGATGATGAAGGCGCAGCTTTTAACATTTCTTCCAAATGTGCAGGTTATCATCGAAAATCATCAATTCAATCAATCCACACAAATTTTTGAACCATCAAACCGATTATTTAGTAGGAAAAGTATTTTTTGCAATTTACAGGACAAGAAATCAAAGCGAATCAGACAAGTAAAGTACTTTCAACAAAAATGCGTGGTAACGAAGAAAGCAATGAAGCATTTAATCCATAAAGCATCGCAGCGAGGTTAGAATTTTGTTCTTTAATGGAGCTTGTATGGAATTTCTCGAAATCTGCGAACTTGCCAAGACGATAAAAGATTACTAAATCTATTCAGCGTAAACGAAGCACTTCGAAACTGGCTAGGCTAGACACAGCGAAAAGTTTCACTAAAAAGTGAACGGTAAGAAAGCCCAATGTGAAAAAGTAAAGCGCATAAAAAGGGAGAGGGGAGAAAAAAAACTACAGCAAAGAATAGACCACCATTAACTTTCAAAAAGTAACTAGCGATGGGAGGAAGGAGGAAAATGGAGGAGGGTGGAGGCTTTTTTCCCTCCCCAGAGAGATGAGTTACGGTAACGAGAAAAGGAAGGAGAAGGGAGGAGGGAAATTACATGGATTCCTCCCAAAAAGTCAAAGCAGAGGACATAACAAGAAATAGTGTTTTGTAGGTGGCAACGCTTCACGCGGACAAGGGGAAAAAAGATTCAAGATGCCAAACATTCTTGAAGTTTTCAACGAACAGTACAACAAAGTTGGCCGGATTAAAAATCAATTTCTGCCCTCTTTCCTGCACTGCGAAGTCGAGGCAAATGAGTATTTCATGAAAAAGACGCGCGTGGATGAAACTTAACAGAAGTTCTGGGGAGGGAGAAAATGGCGCAAATTGATTTTCCAAAGGGCGCACAAAAAAGGTACATAAAGCTTTGACGGTTAAAATTTCACTGTAAATCGGTTCACATGCCTGCCTCGATAGAAAATGGAAGGGCAGTTCTTGCAAAATAAGTTCAGGTCTCCCTGTTTTAATATTATGATTTTGCTTTATTCTATCAAACTGACAAACTTGGAATTTTTTATAAAATTGCAAGAAGGTCATTTTATGAATGCAGAATATAAATTCAAGTACGTTTTTAAACATTGCATGAAGAATTCAAAGGAGGTATTCATATCAATGAAGACTGAGCTCAATATTTCATTTGGTGCAAGATTTGCTGACTGCAAAAATACATTTTCTAATTCGATAGCTCCTTTCCAACAACATCGAGAATTTCAAGGACAACGAAAGAGAACGAGGAACGTTTGCATACGTGGATTTAAAAACTAGACAAATGAATGTAACCGACTGAGAGACAAAAACATAAGCAAATCGCAAAACGAAAATGTTTCAACACCAGCATCATTACATTGTATCTTTTCAGTTATTCTGTACTGTTGTTCATGGTACGAATTCGAAATGTCGGAAGGGAGAAGAAAGTTATGGAAATTAATTTAACTTCCTTTGAATTCCTTTAACTTTATTCTGGAAAAGATGCTAAAAGAAAACATAATTGTGCTTGCCCATACTCTGGATCAGTGGCAAATCCTCATACGCAATCTATACCAGACACAGTGAAATAGTTTTCCAAAATTAAATAAACTAACATTCCAAAAGCAGAGCCGAATAAAATTTGCTGGCCACTAACAGATGAAGGCATCCGCATAGTAATCTCCTGCATCACATTTGTGTTATTCTACATTTCGACATTACGTTTTAAACTTACGTTAGCAGGGAATTATTTTGAATAACAGAAGTCAAAACTAACCAAGGAGAATGCTCTACGGAGTAAAACTCGCAAAGTCTTTTGTCAAGGTTTTACTTCACATCTCTCGAAAATGGACGGAAGACAAACGACCGCTGATGGCATATTTAAAGGTCACGAGTTTTAAAATAAAATAAAAAGAGGGGGGATGAAATTTCAAAAGTGGTAAATACTAGACATTTATTAACCGAATTCACATAAAAATAATCAAGGCTGTTACTTTTTGTTAAATATTTCAATTTAGATAATTCCTTGATAATTTTAATTCAGTCATAATTCTTATAATTTATTTTTACTGATGGATGAATACGGATATTTAAAAAAATTGCATTAAATAAAATCATTCTAGTTTTACAAAATGCCACATTCATCTCCTTATGTAGCAATAATTTTATTATTATTATTATATATATATATATATATATATATATATATATATATATATATATATATAT
>JAPMOQ010038358.1:370708-389929 GCA_026543055.1 Argiope trifasciata
GGGGGGGGGGTGCATCGCTCAGAGATTCATCACACTTAAAGTATTTCACGTCGTCAAAATAGAAAGATGGCGAAAGCACTCGCGCATAGCAAATGCTCCTTACCGGATTCAAAACTCAACAAAGCAATAATAAATCCATCAACAGATATAAGCAAGAAGAATTCATTATCGATCACGACTGGGCTAATCGAAGCGTGAAAACGGGGGGAGGGGGCGAACGCACTCACTTTTCACAGCTATTACGCGGAGGCACGTTTAGGGAGCCCGAGAGTTAATGGGCCACAAGGAGTCACCGAAATTATTGCGCACGACTGCACGGAATCACGAGCACGTACATCAGAGGAGCGACGGCCGAGATTTACACCGGAGACAGAAAAAAAGTTTTCAAATTCTGGAGGGACCGAATTAATGTTATGAGGTTTTTCTCGCCTTCCCCTGGCAATCAGAATGCGAAATTCACTAGTAGCCGGCATATATAAAAAAACTAGCTAAGAACAGAAAATAAGCGCCAGTTGCAGATCCAAGGTGCGTACTGAGAAAATACTGCAAAAATTAAGTACTTTTAAGCACTTTTAACCCCCCCCCCCCAAAGAAAAAAAAAAAAACACTTTTGTGCATGTACGCATATATAAATCTCTGTATTTAATAATCCTAGGGGGTTTTTTTTAAATTACAATGCATAATTTTTATCTATATTTTCGTAACATTTGCTCAATGTCTTTTATTATAAAAGAAAAGATATTTTAGGTTTCGACAAAAACGGGAAAAGATAATAAAAATGGAAGGAAAAAAAAATCATTACCAAAAATTAAAAGTCATCCTTGATAAGAGGACTATTTAGAACGCTACATGTAAAAGAGTGTTCTAAATAGCCCTTTTATCTACTTGTTGCCACGCGAACGTTTTTCGAGTGACAAGGAGCAATTCCGTGTAATTCCTTTGTTTACATATCTGGCATGTAGGTGAATTAGGATTGATATCCTCATTTTCATTCCGATCTATTTGCAAGTCATCGGGTGCATCCACGGGAAGGCGTTGAATCCCAACCGCTCATGACGGTGACAAGTGGGAGAGTGAATAAAAAATGACGTTTACCGAGAGGCATATTTTGTCCGGTATATTATATATTTCGCTCTTTCGGAAGAACCATTTTAATACTTCAATACGGTGCCCAATATTGAAAGAACGGGCGAAAAAAAAAATAGTTCATTAATCATTATCTTAACACGGGTTAAAACTCTTGAATCCCTTAACCGAATGCTTCACTTCTTTTTAGCTATATCAAATAAACAAATATTCACGACTGTTATCGATTTAGCGTATTCATCGAATGCGGAAACAAAAATGTGTGTAATAATTATATTATATATATATATATATATATATATATATATATATATAAAAAAATATATACATACGTTATAGAATAGTTATGAGGGGAGACATAAGATAAGCAAGCCCTCATTTTTTAAGGTTGAAGTAAATGCAAAACAAACTCTAAGAAGCAAACGTTGCTAAAAAAGATAAAACATTTTGCGATAACAAACAAATTTAAGAGTGCTTTAAAAGAACTTATAAATTAAGAGAAACTTCAAGAACAGTTTCACCAGCAAGAAATGAAACAGCATACAATTTTTACATGAAAAAATACAAAAAGTTTATGCTGTAAACAAGATATGATTATATAAATGCGTCTTAAGACAATAAAAATCAAAGAATAAAAATATTTATATATATGTAAAAGTAAGTCATGCTGAATAAAAAACCCTGATTGAGTTCATATCCAGGCGTTATAAACTTATTAAATAAAAATTGACGAAATATTAATAGAGATTTGAATGAATAATACTTATATTACATATTATTTTAAATATTCAGATGGATGCGAATAGTCACCGGAAGCGGCAAGTAAATGTTAAGTAATAAAATTATGACATCAAACGTTATGGTAATTATAGTTGAACTCTAATTTATCCATTTTTATTGGACCTAAATTGTTTTGAATAATTCTAAACCAAGCTTGAATTGCGACTCAATCTAAAAATTATGAACTAACGAATTGTAATATCATAAGTAAAACAAAAAATGGGATAAGACAATACATTCGTTTAGGTAAGTATATAGAAAAGAAAAATAATAAACTTAAAATATTAAAAAAAAAAAAAAAACAGCCAGCACAATTTGAATCAGAATACGTTAAATGATACTAAAGTTGTTCTTCAGAATTGAAAGAATTTTCCAAATACAGCAGTGACGTAGTACAGTATCGAAAGCAGTTTGCAATATTGAAATTTCGATTCCTCAGATATATTTATATTTCCCTTCGCCTTTCCAAATACAAATATTCCACAATCTGTTGCATGGTCGAAAACACAGAAAGTTTCTGTTTTAGATTATATGTGTGCTGGAATTTCATTAATTGCCAATGATGTTTCATCCTACTTATAAAAAAATGCAAGTGAATTATGTTCAACAAGATTCTTTCCAATTTAACGGAATTCTCTGTTAATTCCTGATTCCCGGCTAACTAGCCTCCCATAATAAGATAACAGCATATTTTTCGATTGCGATATAATATTTTAATTTCAGAGTCGTAATTGCTGCTAAAATAATAGCGACTCCTTCCCAAATTTGTATTGTAGTTTAGAAGCAACTAAAAATATTAAATATCTCTGAGATATTCTAACAGAATAATCTCAGTCTGAAAAATTCATACTTCTGACAGTATCATTTCCCCCCCATAAACATTTCAATTAACGCTATGCAAACAATCCATTTTTAATTGCCATTTAACAATCATTTAGAAAATGAAACTCCCCCTTTCTTTTCAATTAAATTATCAAGCCTTTTAAATAAAATTTTAATTTACATTAATACTTGTAAATAGTTTTTCTAATCTCATGTGGGCCGCGGTGGCCTGGTGGTAAGGTGTCGGCTACGGAACCAGAGGGTTTCAGGTTCGAAACTCGATTCCACCGAAGAACAGTCGTGTGAGGGGGGTCTCTTGCACGCTAAATCTGTCAGGCCAAACGTCCTCTCGCTGGTGTGGCGTGGAGAGGGGGGTGCCACTTCAGGTGTCGTTCTCGTCATCTGACCGTGGTTCAAAATGACGAGGTCCGTCCCAAAATGACACCCGTGTTGCTTTAAACGGGACGTTAATATAACTAAACTTCTAATCTCATGTACTGAAAAATGTGGATCCGAATCGATTTTGGTAATGTTTTAGCCAGGACTAACTTGAATTCCTTGATGAATATGTTTACCATTTCTCCTGAAAACTCCGAAGGGAGGAAAAAAAATTAATAAACAAGTTATGATTAGTGTGTTTAATTAATCTCTTCAAGTTTGGTTTCAGAATTATTCAGAGAATGTTTGCAATAAGGCCCCTTTTAATCTGGGTTAACAACATATATCAAACTTTTCTAATATTGACAAATTTTGTACACATTCAAATATGCCCCACATATAGTTTCACTACATGCCTTTGTAATCATTAGCAGCTTACTGCTAACAGATCCCGGCCAGGCCATAAAGAGAATAGTGCAGCGTCATTCACTTCATAACCATTAAGGAAAATTCAAGAAAATGATTAGGCTTTAAAAAAAAATAAAAATTTTTAACTTCTACTTAAAATGTGATTTAATTTCTATTCCACTCAAAGCGATATTCGTCAGTCTAGCATCAATTAGGCTGATAATCCATTACTGGATAGACACAAACTTTCATTTACCCTCTTACAGACACCATGTTTGCATTACACAGATTATTCTAAAAGGATCTCATTTTGAAATTAAACCTCGTGTTCTTCAGAAAAGCTTTTACAGGGTAGATAACTTGCAAACAATCGATTCTTTAGCGATTAAAAGCAACATAATACATCACAGACATCCCTCCAATACCCGACACGAGGAACAGCAATTACGGGACGAACCCAATCGCCAATCGATGGGCCGATTTATAGTCTCCGAGTCTTACTTCCAACCTCGGCCCATGCATTCAAAATTCAAGCAGCCGAGTAGACGCTAATGTCAGGGAGCATATTAAAGGCAGGGAACACTATGCCACTTCATCTACGGGGCAGATTAATAAGCTCTGCTAAAGAGGTGGGCATACACGCGCTCCGTACTAAATCTCACTTAATTTCCTGCAGGAGCTTTCTTCGCCTTGACAGCTAATGGCAGAAAGGACAGGCGTGAATTTGAAGGAAAAGAGAGCAGCTGCTGTGGTTGTTTGTCCACCTAGCAGAGGTGCGAAGGACGTATTTTTGATGAGGAATCATGAGATTCTCGTCGCATGCTGAGAAATTAATGGGCAAGTCATTCGTTGTCTTGAGTTAATGAAGACTTTTCGAAGATGATTAAATATACAACTGAATCAGCAATCAATTAGGATGACTCTAATTTATATTAATTTTACATTCCAGTAAGAATAAGTCTTGCCAGTGCAATGCAAATCTATTAAACCTCGCAGTAAAGGAATTTATCTTTTAAAATAATAGTAAAGGCTTTTTAATTCATCAAATTCGTTCTCAAGAATTAATTCAACAAAAGCCAAGCCATTGGTGATGAAAGCGAAAACTATCACGGAAAAGAATGTATAAAAATAGTCAAAAATTTTCCCGAAAAATAAAGCAAAAATGAAAAACTTCTTTGAAAACCAACAACTTGAATGTATTATTTATAAGGGTCCACCTCACAAACACCGATTAGACAGAAACTAACATGCTTCACTTTTTCCTTCGAAGCGAAAAGTAAGATTATTTAAAGTTGCTTGAACGATGACATTTCTGGAGTAACAGATTTCATATATCTCTAAGATATCGAAAGAAACGTTATTTCAATCGTATTATTCCCATTTATAAAATTCCGAGTAAAATATAAAATTTAACTGGCTGATACTTGAATTGTGCCTCAGATTTATGAACCACTTTAAACAATTCGGAAAAATTGCATGATATTTCTCATGAAAACGCAAATATATATTAATTGAAATTAATATTTATAATACTTCTAACAGAAAAGAGTATAAATTGCAATTTTATTCACAAAAAAGATTTTAATCTTTTGCACTTGGAAAAGTATTTCGGTGAATGGTTATCTTTCCTAATACCTACCTTGTTTAGTACCACCAAAAACAAAAATATATTTATTGTAAGCTGAATTTCCCGTCAAAACATCTACATCTTTATACCATTCTATAGGCGTTTTTAATAAGGAAATTGAAAAATAAACGAATAAAAGGTCAAAATAATGCATTGTCTTGAATGGTGAGCGAGAAGCACCCCTCGAGTGCAAAGAGATAAATTACCAATTCTTTCCACAACATAAAATGAACGTAAAAGATTTAATAGATAAATTTTGTGAAAATATTTGAAGTATTTAATATATGTGAAAGGTTTTCAGTGAAATGAGTTTAAAAATTGCTTCACATGCACCCGTCCTCCTCACCCTTAACACTAGATGAGTAAATGATGAAAAGTCAAGGGGAAATAATATATCCTAAACACACTTTTCCGTGTAAATCAGCAACACGAGACCCACGAAGAACCAGAGCAGCGAAAAAATAATGGGATAATTAGCCAGTGCCGAAATGGGTGCAACATCCACCTGCTCAGCACCCATTTTGTTGGCGGCACGGGTGGGGAATAAAAATTTGAGAAGCCCATTTAAAGGATCAGGCGGGGGTGATCATTAATAACGGAGCTTTGACTCGAAAGCACTTGCCATCTTTATCAGCACGCCGAGAAGCAATTAAGAATCATTCGACGGCAAATTAGCAACGGTAATTTTTCAATCCTTGCGGAGAAATAACATGACTTCATGAGTAATGACTTGAAAGCGAGGGCTTCGGCCATTAAAAAGTCAAATGTTTTAACAGTTCGTCATTTTCCTCCATTCCCCCAACCCCTATTTTTTCCTCCTGCTCTTCCAATCTTTGCTCAAAGTATTCTAGAAGCAAGTTAGGAAGAAAGAAATCATGTTCAAAAGCCATTAAAAGAAAGATTCGGGCACACGACACATGCATGTACGACGTGAAAACCTTGATATTTCAAAGTCTGAATTTGCTTCTTTTAAAAATCTTAGTAAGGAAAAAATAAGTTAGAAAATAGTTTGTGCGTAATAAACAACCCATGCCTCTTTTCTTGGACATTAGAATTTTAAAACGCTATATGCTTAAAAGATTAAAAATGCAATTTGTAAATGTTTCAATTAAAAAAATAAAGGCAGACAGACAGAAATAAGAATCCAAAGGGCGGGGGGACCACACAGAAATATTTCATAATCAAGTTCACAATTTTAACAAACAATTTCAGCACATATTTGTAAAATTCAAAGTAAATATAAGCGATCACTCTCAACTCAAGAAACTTAAACGTAACAAAGTTGTTTCTCCTAATAGAAAATGTACACATGTTTGCCTTTATAATCATAGTGCAAGAAGAATGCAAGGTGAATCGACAAAGGGTAAATCTTCCTATAAAAAAGCTTAAAACATTAAAAAAAAATATTAGAAACTTGCTATATTTAACAAAGATGAAAGAATTATTCAGAAACATATTCGTCTCGTTCCTTTCGTCCAAGAATCAATTATTAATTCCACAGTTACAAGCATTATTATTTTTTCCGTACATGGAAAAACAATATCAGAAGTCTTTAAATAAACAAGTCTTTGCACTTCTTGTAAAATGTTTGGGAAAAAACATCAACAAAATATCGACTAAAGGTTCAAAGAATAATTTGCATCCCAAATACGTTTTCCCATCAATAAGGTAGTCCAGAGATCAGTTTATCGAGCAACGTCGGTGTAATGTATTTTTAGCTGCATTAGGAATTCATTTTTTTTTTTTAAATAGATGTACAGAATATAATCTGCATGGGCGCACCATCCATTAAGGCGATCCAGAAGTCTGCACACCAACCATCTGGTTCAGCCAACAGGCTCAGCTCAGTGTCTATCATTCTCCTGCGAAAGACCTTCCTATCCATCTCTGCTAATTCTGAACTCATTTAAGATGCGTGCCTTCGGATTTGCATGGAAAGTCATTATTCGAAGGGAAGCCTTAAGCCGATTACACGCCGCATCAACACGCTGGGGTCCGAACACGAAACGAGAGGAGGAGGTAATGATCGTAAACTAGTTGGGGAATTATCGAATCGCTCACACCGGCGGCTTTTAAAAGCATTCTCTAGAAAGAAGATTAAAAAGATGGTAGAAAAAAAAGAAGCGAAGAAAAAAATTCTCTTCTCGCTAAAGGTCTGTACCTATCTTGCGCGGTCAGATCGGTCGGTAATTAAGGGGGAAAGTAATTAGACCACGTAACATTCAGTCATTCTGATTAAATTCTCCTTTTCTGTAAATCCTCGGTCAGGACGGTGGAAGGAAAGAGACAGCACAAGAATTGTCAGCAAATCTCCCCCCCCCCCCAAGTTCGCGAAAGCCCTAAGACAGCAATTGTGCCGGGCGCAGGACCAAATGACTTCCTGGATAAGAAGAAAGGACTAAGTGGTTCGGCAGAAGGTTGATTGGGAGCTTTCGACCAAATAACTCGCACAGAAAGAAGTTGTGCCTGGCTTACACGATTCAATGGCATCTTCGGGAGAAGTTTTATAGCAAATACTACCATTCATTGCGACTGGATGAAACGTTAGGGGCACATCCTTCATAATCTTATGCTATGTATGAAACAGGAGATTTTTGAAATGCAATTACGAAATAGACTAACGTACCATCTATTATTTAACTGGAAAGACTCGATTAGAGGATAAAGCAGATCTCAGAGTTTTCAAACGCAGACAATAGAATTAAACTAATCTTTAACAAAACATGCAGACTAATGTATTATTTCATTTTCTTAGCATTTGCAGCGCAAGAGATAGTATATATTTAAATGAAGGAAACATATTAAAATTATATCCCCCCTCCTACAATACAGATAGTTAAATGAACAGCTCTCTGATAATGAAGAATTCAAGGAAGCTGGAGCATGCATTTGTCCGAATTCGCAAGATTATAATATTACTGATTAAGACACTAGTGCATGTAAATAAAGTATTCAAGGAAGTTGATGCATGCATTTGCGCGACTTCGCAAGATTAAAATATTAGTAATTGAATTGGAGTTCATGTAAATAGTGAATGTATATTGGTATTTAAATTTTGTTTAAAGGTCTTTAAAACAATAATTCAGGTATTCAATTTTTGACTTAAGTGATGAATTATACATCAAAAGGATCACAAGGGGAATTTAAATCATGTGATTTCAAACGAAAAAGTCCAGAAGCGAATGCATGAAAAATTCAAAAACTTTTACATACTCTTTTTTATTTCCGGAAATAATATCTTCTTTTGCATATATTAATGGATCCTTCCCGCCCTCCAATCACCCAAGAGACTTACGAAAGTTCAAATTCCTCGATGAGAAAGAGGCAGAAAAAATGCAACAATTGACAAAACGTTTTAAAATTTTAATATTCAGTATTTTTCACAAAATATTTTCACTTCTTTTTATTGCTAAAAGGGATGTTCAAAGGAGAATCATTTCTCATCATTTTTAAACTTGCAAATGTGACAATGAAAGGTTAAACAATGTAAAAAAACACATAATTCGGAAAAGAAATAAAATGGATTGGTTGATCATTTTGGGAGGAGGGGGGGGGGGGGAGAACGTTTGTTAAGATATTGCGCGTGTACTGACAATTATTTAATCTTATATTTCGTAGGTTGATTATAAGATGTGATAGCTTGAAAAGATTTAATCCAAAAATTAAATATTCTAGAAATTTTAAAATATTCATTAGGAATATTTTTAACACGAATTTTACATCAATATGATTAACACCACTAAAAGAATCATAAAGCAACACTTAGAAAAGGCGGTGTATATAAATAATAAACGACAAAGAAAAAAAACTTATTAAATAACTGTCACTACACACGCAATATTTCAAACAAATGTCCTCCCACTCACCCCCCAAAAAACTCCATAAGGGAAAAGGTGCATAATTGATTTTTGCAAGAATCTCTTAAAATGAGCAGCAGCCAACTTTAAAGCAACGATTTCCAAGGCATTAAAGGGAAACGATGACCCGGCACATTATTTATTCGCTTGACCCAAATTCGTTATAATGGCTTTAAACCCCATTAGGTGGGCGTTAAGCTTTAACTGTCCATTAAAAAAGGCTCGTAAAATTCCTATTGTAACCTCTTTAGTAGTCGAGACAAGCAATTCGCAAGCTCTACCTTTAAACATATACCTACTTAGAAGAGGTGGGAGGGAAGTTTATATAAATGCTGTCCTCCCCCCCTTATAAACATTCATTACCTTATAACAGCTTTAAAATGTTACAAGCTTTCTAGCCAACTTTAAAAATCAAAATGTAATGTAACCTGATGTTCGAAATTAAAGGGTTATGTACCATAAAAAGCTATAAGATGTGATAAACGACTAATCATAAATGTAAAAGTTTTTAAGCAGCGTCGTATTATTGATTATAACTTATCCGAAAACTGTCCTTTATTTTAGGAAAAACATTGGTATAAAACTATTTTTAACCCCCACCCCCTCTATTTTTAAAAAATCCTTTCTGAAATGACACTCACTAAAAAAACCATACGCCATAATGATACGAAATGCTACTTTCCTATTGATATATATCAAATTGTTGATATATTTCCTATTGATCAATATCAAATTTATATATAAATCTTCAATTGGAACCCGAAATATATATCAATAGGAAAGTAGCATTTCGTATCATTATGGCGTATGGTTTTTTTTTTTTATGGAATTAATGGAATTTTTAAAGATTGATCACCTTCAAGTATTAATTCATACGATATTTAAATTCTATTGTGCAGGTCTCGCATTAGTTTTATTTTTATCGTGTGAGAACATATTGTTTTCGTTTGAGATTTTTTGAAGCTTCAAAATGTGAAGGCAACAAATTGTTGAAGCCTCCAAATGCTTAGGCAATAAAATGGCAAATTATCCCTTTATTTTATTTTTGAGTTGGCTTTCACAGTATAGCTTCTGAAATATCTATCGTCCTATGTAGTTTTATTTTGAAGTCGGCTTTTACAGTATAGTTTTTTCATTATCTATCGTCCGGTAATGTAGTTTTATTTTGGAATTGGCTTCCATTGTATAGCTTTTGAATTATCTATAGTCTGTTGTTATAGTTTTTCCCTTGGAAATCACAGTATCATTGCCTAACTCGTACAGCGTTTTTTTAAAAAATAAACTAAACAAGTTTAAATATTTTTTGTTTAATCGATAAATGATCTTTAGTTCAAGAATAATTTCAACTCATTAAAATAGGGTCATTTCCAAACTATACATTCTCAGAATTCTTAAGAATTGTCAATTAATTTAAGTCATTAATCAATTTAAACTGGTTAATGACTGACTTTAGTCGGGCTGAAACGAGCAGGGACTATCAGATTACACGTGTCGATATTTAGAAGAAACGCTTTGAATCTCAAAATTAAACGAGCTTACCAGCTAGAAAAATTAGAAATGAATGCCACACACACTATAAATCCAGAGTAATCCACACAACAGAGTAAACTACAAATCTTTTACTGCCTTATCAATGAACATAATAAATATACAGTAAACTCTCGCTACAACGATACCCGATACAACAATAACTCCCTCTACTACAATAATGTTTTGTGGTCCCGCTGATTTTGCATATAAACTAATGTTAGTCTCCCCTCAATATTGCGATATTCTCTAGAACAATAAACCTCTGTAAGACGACTTTTTCAATCTAAATTTCAGTATTATTTTCTCCTTTTATAATAATATTTTGATTTTCAAATGATTTTTTTTCGTTTTCTTTTGTTATTTTTTCCGTCTATTAAGACTCATTTTGGATATTGTGGAAGTTGGTGGGAAGTAACAGAAAAAAACATTCGGAATTGCTTCAAAAAGGCTGGTGTTTGTGTTGTGGCAGATAAGAAACCTGATAATGATGAAAATTCCATAGACAATGATCTCTCAGATGATCAAGAATGTGTTTTGCACATCAAAAAATCTGTATCCCAACTTGAAGAAACAAGCTGTAAAAAGTTTGGAATTAGTATAGAAGACTATTTAAAAGCAAATGATGATCTTATGGTTTTCGCAGGAGTTACTGATGAAGATATTCTCTCTAAAATTACTGATGAGATAGGAAACAATGATGAAGATGATGATAATACAGGTCCATCGCAGTCCTTCTTGTCATCCCAGGAAGCTCTTCAATCTGTGAATTCTCTATGGACATTTTTTTCAAGCCTTCCGTCGACAAATGAAGAACATTTTCGTGCACTAGACTCAATGCATACAGTATTGGTGAACTTAACAGTTAAAAAAATGAATAAACAAATAAAAATATTGGATTATTTTCAATAAAAAGTGTTTTCAGGTATGTGAATATTTCTGTGCTTATTTTCTGAATTTATCTTATTTATTTATTTTTTTAGCATTTGAACCACTATTATTAGTATTTTACAAATTAATTTCTTCTAAATATAGACTTAAAAGTAGTATGTTATGCACCTTAAACTAATAATAATAATAATAAAACTCTTTTTAAATGCTCAAAATATGTGGGCCCTCGATATAACGCCTCTCTACAACAATATATTTATTTGGTCCCTAAAATATTGTTGTAACGAGGTTTCACTGTATTGCTAAACACATATACATAATAGTTGCCATTTTCTATTTTTTTTCTTTTAAAATTAAATTTACCATTTATCTAACGCAATTTATATTTCTTTTGAATCTCCGAAATGTGGGAAATCGAGAGCATAAATTAAACAGTTCTATTTCATTCCAATAAGAGCATCAGATTGGGAAGCGGCAAAGAATTCCGGAACGAATCCGCCGAAGTTCTGCAGGGGCACGAAAGCGAGTTATTTGCTGAGGGGAGAGAATAAACAAGAGCGAATCTTCGCTAAAAATGAGCGGGATCCGAAAGCCATCTGAGGCCCATCCCGGCACCTGACACTTCTTTTCCAGATCACAGCGGAAAAAAGTTTTGTTGTCGGAGACGGCAAGGTTATATTTGCGTGTCTCTCTGGTTGGATTTGTATTAAGGTATCCCACTACGTTAAAAACAATGGTTATCGATCACATTGGTGATTTAAAAAAAAAAAAATTCTTGTAGTTCAGACTTTTTTCGTCCCAAAACAGTTCATCTTTTCTAGGAAAAGAAAGGCCTGACCTATCATCCAGGGTAACTTATTTTTCGGCTAAAATTTCTCTTTTAACTTCTATTTTAACAAAACTTTTAATTTTTATAAAAATTCTCCACCATTAAACGATATCTCAAAAACTAATAGAGATATTTACTTAAAAATTTCAGCGTGTTTTATAAATAATATGAACAATGGAATGATCTAAAAATTTTATGTGCGGTCAAATACGTTTTCATTTACAGGTGTTTTTAGAAAAGTTAAGCTGCGAATTTATGGGGGGGAAATGCATGTATACGTATATTTCTACCCATAACGTCTTTGCATCTCAAGATTTTTTTCTTAGATTCTAGTTCATTTCATTCATGATTATGCTGTATAACTTGTAAAGGAAAAAAAATAAAAATAAAATAGGATTGCTGCATCACATTTTTGTGTTGAGTGTTAACCGTTTTGGTTGAATTAAAATTTACTACACATTTTCACATTTTTCAAAATTCATTAACTTTTCGTATAATTTTTTTTGTATTGATAGTATTTTGTATTATAATGGACGATACGGCTAAAAACCAAAGTTTTAAATAGTTTTTTAAAAATCTAATTTTTCAAAAATTTCCTTCGAACGTAGTCGGATACCTTAAACGTCATATATCAATTAATATATAGTTTATCCCTCATTCCTATCAGTGCCCTAAAAGGCGTATTTATTATTTTTATACTTTTCAGCAATTACTCATAATTCATAATTAAAAACAGTACGGAATCTTGAAAACAGTTTCACGGGTTTCGATTCAAAATGAATTGATAGTTTAATTATTAATTAATGATTTAATTTTAAAAATATTAAAACCAAGCAGAAACAGCGTAAGAATTATTGCGAACGGAACGGGAGGGGGAAAAATTGGATTATCAAATGCCAATTTTATTTAAATATTTTGAATAAACGTATAAATGCTCAAAATCTTCTTCAATAATAAAACTGAGGTTTTATATTTCTGGGTCGCTTAAGTTTTATAAACAGGGATTAACGTAGTCTTTTTCCAACTATATTAAGAATATAATTTTAATAACAAAGAAAAACTGAAAAATTTAAGAAGTTTTAACCCAGTTACATTCTTTTTCAGAGTGCGTATACAATGCTATAGCTTCTCAACCCCTTAACACATTCGTTGCCACTGACGCGCTTGTGCGTTACAAATAATATATAATTGTATCAAACCATCTATGTTATTAGATGACATCTTCTCTACTACAGTTAAAAGATAGCAAAGAAGGGGTCATCTAATTAGATAGATGGTCCTGATATCAAGCGTGGGTAGTGGCAGTGAACGTGTTAAGTGCGCTTGACGTGTATACACGTCAATCCAAACATTTGGTTTGGTTTATGTATAATTTTTTAAAATCTAATAATAGTATTCACTTTATTTTTATTGTTGTAAATGCATTATGGAGTCATTCGTATTGCGTTTGACTTGTATATGTGATATCACTTGTCTTTGTGAAAGGAGTCAGATAACTTGACAGGGTTCGAAAAATAATATTCACACTTAATCAGTTAAAACTCACAAATTTTTTCAACTAAACTAGAAAGAAAGATTTTTTTAAAGGGGGGGGGGATAATGTATAAGCAAATAATATCTAACATTTGATTCCAATCAGGTATTATCTCACCAGCCATATCACAATTTTTTTTTTTTACAATACAAGTTTTTAAAAAAGGATATTATGATAAACTATCCAAATACGTCATATTATATAGTTTCTACTATTATTTAACTACTCTCGCCGGGAGTGCAAAAAAAAAAAAAAAAAAAAAAAAAAACCCTTGATGAATAGAAAAAAGAAATTCAAAGTCAAATAAAAAAAATATCCCTTTCGCCCTTCCTCCCCAAAAA
The DNA here is from genome assembly GCA_026543055.1 of Argiope trifasciata. Taxonomy (NCBI): domain Eukaryota; kingdom Metazoa; phylum Arthropoda; class Arachnida; order Araneae; family Araneidae; genus Argiope; species Argiope trifasciata. The sequence continues at coordinate 384,789 of JAPMOQ010038358.1, forward strand.
ACATAAAACATCTGCTTTCAACGAATAAGTAAACAATAGCATTACTAGAATAATCTGAAACAAACATCTTTTCTTTTTTCCTCTCTCTTTTTGCATTTGATCGAGCAATAGAACATCAGAAGAAGTATGATTACCTAGTTAGACGAAAATGTGCTCCGTAAACATTCTTAACTAATCTAAATATTTGATAAAGCTCAACGCGCAGTTCACTTGCATGCATGAATATTGATGTTACGTTCATGTGGAAAATGAAATGCAGATCTGGTAATCTTAACTAAAAAAGTAATAATACTTTGATAGTGGTAGGACAGGTGGAAAACATGAGAACTTCAAAAACTCAAATATGTATCGCAATCGCACTCATGAAACGGTAATAATCCAAGATTAAAAACACTGCTTTTTGTTCAAATGGATATATTAACTTGCGATTTTCTTTCATTTTCCCTGCCATAACTTCCGAAAATTTATAGCATAAATTGATTTTTACATCATATTAAGGATTTTTTTAAATTATCTTTTTAGTGATATAATAGTTGAATCAATAAATTAAATTTCTATTAATACTCTTTTTCTAAAAAAAAAATAAAGAAAAGTTTTTGTGACTTTTACAGTATTATTAATTAAATAAATCAGTTTTATTTAAGACAAACATGGTTTATTATATATTTTTTTCAATTCAAAGTCCAACGGCTTCGTCACAACTTAGGCAAAAACTCAAACTGAATAATAAATTAACTCTTATTGCAAATTAAACCGAGAAAAGTGTGATGCTCAGCACGTGTTGAAATGGCAGCGCAATGTTATACAATAAATATAAGATGTGATATATTTCACATAATTCCATAACAGACGATTGTAAATCGGAGAGATATATAGTACAATGAACAGATAATCGTAAGGCTTCTATAATAATATGAGTTACTTGACTACCGAAGTTTGAAGTAAAATATATTTGGCTGATAAATTATAAAGAAAACAAAGTAAAAGAGTATTTAATTGAAAATTTTTGAACGCATCCCTCATGGTGAGCTAGATGATCACCAAATTGGCTAGTTTTAAATAAATAAATAGCATTGCAACTAATACAATGAAAATATTTTCATAAAATTATCCGCAAAACTCGCATTTACCCTTAAGTAGTATCGAGATTTTCCATTATATGCATTATTTGCTTTGGTCCATTTATACAACTTTTCTAGAAAAGCTAAAAAAAACTTCTTACTTATAGAATCCGCTCTCTTAAAAAGTTAACTAATTAATTTTCACAACACCAGACGCAGCACCAATGTCATTCTCTTGGACAGCTTTCAACAAAACGAGCGTGTTAAAATAAACACATGAAAACCTTTTTTCCCCCCGTCTCGTTGCCTGAACGGCAATTAATTTGCCTGAACGCCAGATGTGACATTTTAACGCTACTTGGTTAATAATTTCAACAATTATCACTAAGTGAAACACTGTTTGGAAGTGGCTGTCAGAAAGCTGGATCGTACCAATGGCTTAGGTTCGCTGAATGACTCGCAACTATGTTATGTTTCATCAAAAGATTTCAGTGAGTGGGGATGTAAATGTATCATAAAAACAAACGATAATTAGGGAATGGATAAAAATAACAAAGGAAAGGGGTAGCACATTTTTAAATGGGACACATCATTCGCATGAAACAAAACAAATTAGAGTCGATGCTCGAAAATTTAATAGTTACAAATGAATGAGAACTGTCACTGAAATGAGAAAAGCCGAAGAATATTTATATGAAACAATTCAATTTCAGAAACATGACAGCATCAGCCCCTCCCCTTACTCATACAGGTCTGGTTTAGTTTAGTTATAACAACGATCTCTTTAAAGCAACGCTTGGACTATTTTGGGACGGAAATTGCAATTTTGAACCGTGGTCAGATGATGAAATTTATATATAAAGGAATTTCCTACTCTCTCATACAGTCTCTCATACTCTCTCTCTCTCTCTCTAGTGATTTTAAGGATTTTTTAAGGATTTTTATCGAATCTCGTGAGCTATCCTTGGCGATGAATCCCTCGCATTTAGCAAGAGGTTTCCGAAAATCAAATCTGTCTTAGACCCATGTTTTTAAACGATCGAAAAATCTAACAATGAATTTTAATTTTATTTTCCAAATCATATACCATTTTTATATATTTACACTACTGAATTTTTGGGGTTGTTGTGAACTTACAGACTGACAGAAAGTCAACCTCTTAAGGTTGGTTCAAATTGATGAAGTATCTACTGAGGATCAAATTTTAGGCATCTAGTTCTCTTTCCTTTCGTAGTTATCGTGGACAGTAGAACAATTTCCTCGAAATGGATCTAGTTCAAAACGATAAAAATCCAAAGATTTTGTGTATACAGAATTTTAATAATATAGCTCAAAGTACTTTTGAGTTGTTTTGTCACAAACTAACACAATGTCAAAAAACATGTTTTTTAAATTCGGGGATGTTTAGAAAATGAGGAAATCTAGGTTGAATTTTTACTAGCTCAATATTTCATAAAGGGGAAAGCAAAAATTAAAACTCTACGAATTAACAAAATGTTAAAAAATGCATCGTCTTCAGAGTGGAGTTTACTACAGTGCAATGAAATAATTCAAAGACTCTTACGAAGATTTGAAGTGGCAAGAGGCAATTTTAGATTAAGAGCAGTGTAATTTAGATATTTAATATGGTGCATTCAGCCGGGAGCAACGGAAGATTATCCGCAATGAGGAGGTACATTGGGGAAAAGAATGGTGATTAGAAGACGAATTTTAAAAGCCTCATTATCTGTAGGAACGAAAACATAGAAGTACGTGTGTTTAAATTAAATATTCAATGAATTTTTAACTGAATACAATCAAAGGGCTTAAGCCAAATACTGATAGGAGCCGAAAGATATCTAGCATTATGTTATCAAGAAAACAAGTACTCAAAGTCGAATTGTGATTTAGAAAGAGTTCTTCATGAAAATCAAAGAAACTATTTCACAGGTTCTCTTACTGGGGAAGAGGGGATAGCCTATTTGCAAAATATTCCATTTAAAAAAAAGGATCGACATTCACCAGTTAAATTGTTCTCTTCGTAAAAAAATACATTAAAAATAACTTGACATTATTCGGACAGAAGTAACAAAATATTTAAGAAAATGCATTTAAAATCCGAAAACATGACGAAAACCAAGTTTACTGATCTACTGCATAAAATTAGTAATATGTATTAGTAATGTTCTTTCTAAATAGACCTCGAATTTACGATTTTTATTATTTTTCTGCTCTGAAGATAACGGGCGATTTTTTTTTTTCATAGGGCAGAGGGAGAGAGCAATGTATTTCAGATCGAACAGATATGAAATATTACATTATTCCAACGCAGAACACCAAAACACTGCGATTATTTTTTGATAAAAATTGTACAAATTTTTCTTGCAAACCTAAAAGATCAATCAACATTTATTCCAACGCTTACTTTTGCGGGCGGGGAATAAGTTTTCATTCAACGTCAAATTAAACAGCACATCACAACAAAATGTTTCCCTTTAACATTCAAGAAAACAAACATTATTTAAACTATTCCCATGCAATTCATCCGAGAAACAGATGCACGTAGCATGTGCTCTATACTCTCGAAAGCTTAAAACTCCTTCCAGGATAGCTGTCTACTTTCAACATCAGAGGGATTCTGCATGGCCAGCATACCAGAAATCGAAATCCTCCGATTTGCACTCACTCGACCCGAAGAAAAAATGGGGGCGACGTCCAGTTTTGATGTTCTCCATCCCCAAAAAAAGAAAAACTCCCAGAAAAGCGCACAGAACTCGAACAATCGACAATCAATCACCGCATTATCCCCTGTGACGAGTTCCCCTCGGATTCCAGCTATTTCTATCCTCTTCAAGCGGGGGAGGCGGGTACATGATCCCATGTACGGTTCGACAAGTGTCCTTGGCTCGCAGATAAAGAGGAATCCTTTTTCCGCCTGTTCCAGCATCTCTCTCCCGGCCCAATTCCGTTCAGCTCCCCAACCCCACCCTCCGTCTCCGAAATCCATCATGAGTTTTGCCCACATGTCGACCCCCACAACATGTTATGGGTGCGTAATTAGTTTTGATGCACAAGACCAGCTTCTCCCATGCCTCACATTTTCGTTGTTGTTATCTTGGTAATAAAAAAAGAAACAATTCGTCGAAATCGGTAGGACCGAGCCAAGACCTCCTTAGTTTATTTACATTTTCATGTTGTTCTTTAAATGGTACCTTAAAATTTTTTTATCACCAATGTACCTTAAAATTTATACTTTTTCCTTAAAAAAAAAAATATTTTTTTAAGCCAATTCCTCCTAACTTCATTATGGATACAACACAATCTAACATCTAAATCGGAGGAAAAAAGTTTTGAAATGTGGTTTGAATTTCCGCTTAAATGCACTACACTTCTCCACGACCTGCCCTTTCCACACACACACACAAAAAAAAGAAGATATTAAATATGAAAATGTATTTAAAAAAATTTATGCTCAAAATGGCAAGGAAAATAACATCATGTCATTTTCAAAAACAATCAAAGCAAGCTTAAATTAAACAATTGAAAATTAAATGATTAAAAAACGGGGGCAAATGTTCAAAGTTGCTGCAACTGCAACTGAAGACAAAGGTTGCAGTAACAGGTTTATTTCTCCCCTTCGCCTCCAATCAGGGAGTAATGAAGGTGAAACAATTTCATTCTAAAAAGGCAATGTTCCGCAAGGGAAAAAAAAAAAATCAAGGATTATTTCTTCAAAAATATTTTATATTTAATTCTTAAAAAAATGTAAAAATAATTATTAAAGAAACAAACAAAACAAATGGTACGTTATGTGGGGGGGAAAAAAACAGACTTCAAGTATGATAGAAAAATAAGGATGAAAATGAATTCGAAAAACAGGTGGCGGAGAAGCATTTAGTCAATGCACCCAATTTAAAAAAAAAAAAAAAAAAAAAAAATTTGAGCGCTATTGTTAGCTTTTCTAGTTATCATCTGAACACTAAAATCCTAATTCGTTGGTACTTAATTGTATGCAGAAAGAAAAAGAAGAGAAAGAAACGGGGGGAGGGTGAGATTGAGGGCAGTTCTATTAAAAATTTGCAAACTCTGAAAAGAGCAACA
>JAPMOQ010038358.1:408351-430050 GCA_026543055.1 Argiope trifasciata
AAACATAGTTTTAGGTTTAGGATAAAGTGATGTTTCTGCGTAATATAATATTCTAACAGCTCATACACACACATATATATAAGGTGCTGCGTATGAGAGATACTGATGATTTTCGTAACTTCCTGCTAAATTAATATAAAGTCAAACGGTTGAAGCCAAAACAGAAGCCATGATTTGAACCTCCAACACCGACGCAAAGGAAATGAGCGTGTATATTATTAATTCCATCCCAAGTTATAGAATCATTGGAAATTTTTAGTATCGATAATCGACCAAATCTTTTAAAGCCAATAAATCTTATCGAGCGATACGGCTTTGATAATCTAGAAGGAATAAAGTGCTTGTATGCATCGTAATAGGACCACCCCACAATTATGGACAACACACTCTTCTTAGGGCTTGAAAAAAAAAAAGGGATGGAAGATCGATTAAATAATAAAAAGCAGCGCATTCCGCCTCAACTCATCAAAGATGAAAGAGGTGATGAGGCCAAGGTCGGCTCTAGTCAGAGGATGAGTTCCATCTCTAAATGGAAGGCCCTCTCGATGGATCTTTAAATGTTTTATTGAAAGAAGGGGAGGGGAGACAATTCGCAGTTCCCCCTCCAGAAGTGGAAATAATCACACCATGAATGGAAATCTGATTTATAAACAAGCAGAAAATTACTTTTTAAACAGACAGTTTATTTAAATATTACCTCCACAGAAAACATTTGTTTGAAAAGGGGAAATAAAGGGGGTTAGAAGTTCCGATATAATCAGATATAAAATATCTCTCTTAACTGCGGTGAGCTGTTAGCGCTAATGTAACTTGCATCTTTACATATCAACAAGATATGTAACTAACATCTTTTTCGGTATCCAAAAATCACCCTACTCCATTCAATTAGGTATAGAAAAAGATAGGGAAAAGGCCTTTGAAATTGAATTAAAATGATTCTGCTTAAAAGTTAAATGTCCTGAATTAACGATTTTTCCCTACCCACCACCTAAATTTAAAAGCAAAGTATCCGGAAAACACGACAAGAAGAAAAAAATGAAGACATTAACAATATGCGAACGTGTTTAGCTAAAAATTATTTTGAGGCTCTCAATTTTTAAAAACATAGCAGCAATTCATATTTAAATACCATTATCTAAAGTAAAAAAATGCTATTAAAACATTTTTTTTTTTTTTTCCAAAAAAATCTATTCACGAATTTACATTGAGTGAATGCTTCAATAATAATTAAAAAATAAACATCCCCTGAACAAGAATTGTTTTTTTTTAAAGTCTTTAAGAAATTTTATTTTTTGAAGTCGTCAGTCACCTTAAACAATAAATAATCTCAGAAAATTAAAATAATCCTAATACTTTTTCCCTTTCGCATTCAAATACATTGCAAAATAAGAATTTAAAATTCATTTCTGTAAGGCAGAACCCAAAAAATGTATTCCTTTTCCTACTGTTTTTTAAACCTTTTTAGTTTTAAGACAAAAAAATTAAATATGAAATTTTGTAGCAACCACAAATAATTTATAATGATATTGCATAATTTAATATTTATTACAAGATAATTAAAAATAAGACAAATATACGTTTGCAATTAAGTTAGGGAAAAACTGAAAAATTATCTCTGCATTTTTAAACATCGGTTGAAGAAGTTAATTATTGCTTGCAATTGTTTTATTTAAACGAAGAAAGCACGAATTTATTGTTTGTTTTGATAAATTAATCATATTGACGGAGAAAAATCGTCCGATTTTCTTAATTAATATCTTAATTACTACGGTTTTGAATATTTCAATCATTAACTATTAATTGAAATAATAGAAGCTTTTCTATAGAATCATCAGTTTTTTTTTAAATATATTTTAGTATTTGTGTTTTAATTTGGCGAGCATAGTCAGTAAATTAACGTGATATAATTGATAAACTTTGGCGAGAAATCGCTATTATACATTTAGTAATATTTTTTAAATATGGTATATTTTCGAACGGGGTAGATAACAAACCAAAGGACCGCCAAATTAACAAACACTCAGGAATAAGAAATGCTTTTAAACAACAAAACTTACATTTATGTTACAGAATATGTAGAATTTATTTTTAAAATTTATTCTTCGTATTATGAATATGGCAAAATGTCATTGACAATTTTAGTAACAATCCATTTTATATTTTTGCAAGATAATTGATAACCATTTAGGAAATTTATTGCTCACTATACTAATTAATTTCATGGAAAATATTTTCTTTTTTTATAGCAAAGTATAAATTAAATCATGAAAGCAGTATTTAATCACATTCAAAAACATCGAATATACTTGAAACAAATACCCGACATTCAAATGAATCCCTAATGTTTAATGGAATGCGTAATCAGTGAATGTGTGATTGATTTTTCGCTTTGGTGTATATATTCACAGAGAAATTACAGTTTAAGAAAATAATTCAGCTTTTTTCAAAAGAAAAGAAAAAATGACGGTAGTAGAGCATCGGAGTATGGTGTCAAACTAATTTTTTAAAAATATATATTGGGGAGGAGGGCGAAAAAAATATGCTTCAGAAAAAATTTGAATTGATTTTTACGTAATGTTAACATTAAAAATCTTTCTGCTTTAATTTTATTTAATGAGTTTCCTTCAAGTTTTAATCTTTACTCCAACTGAATTTAAATAATTTTAAACTGTAGAAATGTTTAAAAGTTTTTCATTTTTTTTCTCTAAAACTGGCAACAAAAATTGTTGAAGTTAAAAACAATCAAAATTAGAGTTTGAAAATCCTTTTTTAGCCGCTGATTTTTAAGCAGTTGTGGTTAAAGAGAAATTTTAAATACAAAAAGTTTTTCTTAACCCATTTGCATCATTAGCGTACATATATGCTCAATTTTCCTGGTCACTATCACTGGAACGTATATATACGCTGTATCATGTTATATGCTATGCATATAATATGATATATACTATATTCGTATTATATACTGTATTCCTATATGAATCCGATATTTCAAATATTACCACACTAAACAAAATAACTAACAAATAATGCTCAAAAATGATTTTCTACTTTTATACAATTTTACACCTAAATATGATATAAAAAAAATTCCGTGATATGGGCCTTTTTTTTTTTCTTCATATTTTCATATGATGCAAATGGGTTAATGAAGTGTTCCTTTAGTTAATTTAGTTTTCTATCTTCAAGTTACAAGAAATTAAATATTTCTTCTCACTATTCCTACCCCCTTTAAGGTAGGGGCCCCATTTACAAACTCCTCGGAGATTTTTACAATTCTTATAACATATTCCAAGCCAGTTCAAACCCAACCAAAATTACTCTAATTATTTTTATCAACAAGATAACATGGGCAAAGCTCTATAAGCATATTATATACTAGCCGCCTTTGGCGACCAGCTGGTTCGCCATGAGTAACGCATTCTAAAATTTTCAATTAAGTCACATATTCATTAGTCTTGAAGTAATTCCGGGCATTGATTGGCCTGAAATTAAAAATGTTTTTTTTTTAAATGATTTCGTGATGCTGCCAAAATATTAAATATGTTTTTTTAAAGAAAGCGAAAAAGGAAATAAAATTGAATAAATGATTTAGATTTTGCAAACGATTATAGAAACCTTGGCGCTCTGCATTTATTTTTTTAGGAACTATCACATTTTATAAGGGAAAAAAGTATTGAATTAATGATACAGATATTGCAAACGATTATATAAATATGCCATTAAGTCGGGATTTCAATGCATATCCTGTCTAAATTCAATCAGGTTTACTGCAAATAAAGATAATTTATGGAATTAATGATATTGATATTGAAAACGATCATAGAAATCTGGGCTTTGCATTTATTTTTTTAGAAAATATCACATTTATATGTATTTTTTATTTTATCCAGTCACGTGCTAAAAGTTGCATTTCTTTAGATTTGATTTGCGATGATAGTTTTTTTTAAATTTGAACTTCCGGCATTGTTTTATTTTATCCAGTTACGTGCTGAAAAAAACATGGTTAAAATATTTCTTTAAAATTTAGTTAAAAATAGAAGCTTAAGTTACATATTAAAACACTGATACCATTAGAAAGCTAATTTTTTAATCTTTAAATGGATGTAAAAATCCTGTTTTTGCGATAATATTTTCGGAAGTTATAGCGGAAAAACGTCGAAATTTCGCTTAAATTTTAATTAATTCAAATTCTAATTAAAAATTGAAAAAAGGGCTCCGAGGTGCACATTCCCGACCTCCAAGGTATGTACCAAATTTGGTAGCTGTAGGTCCAACGGTCTGACCTGTAGAGCGCCAACACACACACACATTGAGCTTTATTATAAGTATAGATATAGATAACTTTGAGCGAAGGTTGATTTTGGGTTGTAGGTGACTGTGATCAGTGAAGATCTACAGTCGTGTCATGACAACAATGCAGTATGTAGTCTTTTATAAGTAACCCACCTAAAAACACTAAGATAATTTTCAAGAGAAAAACGTTAATGACATATTGTAAGATACAAACCTGATTAGAGTATTAACACGGAGGCAATTGGAAGTTTTTTTGCTGTAGGAAACAACCTCATTAAGGTTGCTCTTTATAAAAGCGCTTTTCCGATGAATTAGCGTATCGATCAAAGGGGGGTGGGAAGCATGGTCATCTGTTCTTCTCCACAGTTCAGAAGCCAATAATGGATATTTTGGAAAATAGTTGCACGCCAGGGGTTGACGAGGCGAGTTGCTCCAATTAAAGACTTTCTCGCCAATTATTTAATTTTTTTTTAAGTGATGGATATCGGTAGGTTTTAAGCATTCGACCACGACAAAACAACGCGAATGAGATACATAACTTTTTTTATATGTTAATGAAGTATGAATAACGCAATTATCCTAAAAAATTAATAAGTTGTTGATTTAAATATAATTCAAAAATTCCAAGTTATATAACAGAATGACTTTAAACTAAGAGCAGATCCAGTCACATTTCCTACCTACAATAACAGCAGCACACCAGGACATTAAAAAGGTGACTTCAGCAATGACGTATGGAGTGGAGATGATAGTGGTTGGTTGGTTAATTTGGGTTTTTTGTCACAAGGGCCAATCCTGGCCATACAGCGCCATTCTTATGATAAAAGGTAAAATATTGTTAATGTTTAAGGCTTCGTATAAAATTATATTTTCATGTAAAAATTAATATAAAAAAGCTAAAATAGACGAAGACAAAAAATTTACATCTTTGAATTAAAAGTACAAACAAGATGCAAATTGTTTAAGTAAAATGTATGGTAAAAGGTGTATAGCATTTAAAAATTTAAAGATGTTTGGAAGATAATTCTTTCCCAGCAATTCTGGGAAAAAAATGGTGGCGATGGGAGTCAAAAGTTGGGCATTCAATCAAAATATATAGTGGTAAGGGAGGCGAATAACTTCTTTGATCCAGCAGAAGTAGTCTCTCCCAAACTTTTTCGCACATTCTACAATAAAAATGTTTTTCCAAAGGGCGCTTTGCATGTATATTAGCATACAATAGTTACGAAACTTTGGCATGAAGTCAGGATTTTACTGAATCTATCGTTTGATCATTGGGGATTAATCCTCGGTATGCGGTTTAAAATATACGAAAATCGAATTTGTACTTTAGAGCCGTTTTTTAACAAAAAGAACTTAACAAAACGGCACCTGTAGTCACAAAATCGAACACCAAATTTGGAATAGTTAAGCCTGCGTTTCTGAATTACCACGCTTGCATGCTTATGAAAATACAGATCGAGGTCAAGCCCAAGCTGGATTTACCTCAAAGTATGATAGGTGTCTTAGCTTTAAGTGTTAAATCTGTATTCCAAAATATGTTCGTTCCACTATCTTCAGTTTGTAATTACTGCGTTAAAGAATAATCGAGCAGAATCAGTGCAGACTTCTGCTCATAATACGATCAAAAATCTAGAAATTTGATAAAAATACCGCAAACAAATTTCAACTAACTAGCTCTAAAAATTTGAGAGTTATCTTTATTAGAAAAAGGCATTTAGATATTTAAAAAAGTGCGTTTCGAATTAAAAGTAGTCTAACACCTGAAGATTCTTCAAAATTTAGAACTAGAATCTTTTTTAAAGATTACAATACTTTGTAATCTTACTCTGTAGTTTATATACGAGAAAATAAAAATGAATGAACACAATACAGAAATGTGCCAACAAATACGATATTTTACACAGAACAATGGTCTAAAAACACTTCCACCACACACCTAAATAAATATTAAATTATCCCCCCAAAATCATACCCTGAAAAAGGGGCAGAGGGTGGAGAGATGAGAAACATTTTTAAACTCTTGCGGTGTTTCGAAGTGCATGTCTAAAACAGTACTTAATATTGTTCACATCGCGAATGTAATTATAACAATAAGATTAGAGTTTGCAAAAATATGTTCAACATGATTTCACTGACCGCTATTCAACCTCAGTAACCAAATTACATCAAAATCTCTTAAAAATTTCATAACAAACTGAAGTAACTCGGTGATTTTCAGTATAATTTTTCAAAGCCATATTGAAAAGAAAGGGGAAGCAAAGCTATCTCGAATTTCGATGTGGCAGTCTCACGACACATCCCCCTTCTAGAGGTGGTATGATCTCACGCATTAAATCTGCCGATATCGCAACACAGCCACTGAGCACGAGAAAGCAGTGGCACTTTACGAGTTAAGCACACACAAACTTCTCCCTATTAATGTTGCAGGTATATCGTAAGATTAATCAGTGCTCTGCAAGTTCAGTCTGGTTTATCAAAGAATTTAATGGTTCCCTTGGAAAAATTAATATGCATCTTACACACCGCTCTACCGGCGCGAAATCATAGTTGTATTCCAGAAATGCGCCGGTTAACACCGAATGGAACAGATTTATTCCAGTATTAAATTAGGAGCAGCAGATAATAATGCAGATCAAAAGGAAAAGTTCTGGAAATATGCAACCAAGTTTTCCAGCTGAATTCGTTCCTCCAAAAAGAAACACGCAGATGCGAAGTTTCGCCAGACCCATTATTCAACAGCTGTTAAACCAGAAATTCTGCCACAATGGGAAGCTAGGTTTTAATCGAATAACGGGAAACTCGAATTTCGGAAGATATTTCCCAGCGCAAATAGCGCGCTTAATTGCACACTTCGAAATCGTTCGCAATTCGTTTCCTTTAATGTTCAATCAAAGAATTTTGCAGATTATTGAATGAATTTGCAATCAACAGCTATCTTCCTAATTCCACAGGTCGTTGAATAAATTGCAAAGTTTTGAATTCAGCAATTCTAAGTTTCAAATAGCTTTTTATGGATTAAGGGATAGAATTATTCTTTAATTAAGTTAAAATTATTATCCATTTAGAATTCTCGGCAATGTGCATATTTTTCAATACTTGAAAGTACAAATTCAATAAATATAAAATGCAACTAGAAGGTATGAAAAAAAAAAAAGAAAGGGAGGAGTGGACTTAAATAGTTTATGATGACAAGGCGTAAAGCTGCTTCTGCTGTTTTTCGATTTATGGATTCAGATGACAAGTGCTGGATTCACCAAGTAGATTGAAAATGTTCACACAGTAATCTCATACACTCGTCAACATGATGGATATGAGTGAATTTTTGTGCTTGCATCTTAATTTTGAACGAAGATATTTTGATTATCTGCTCGGCTGAGACGCATCGAATGCACGCAAAGTACTCATGGAGGGTCTGCTCTTGAGGACAGAACACGCTATGAACCAAACCAAAAAGATTGCGGATTCAAAATTAAGAAAGGCAGAAATCAAACACTCGATTAAGAATCCTTAACGCAGAGAGAGAGGCAAGTAAAAACAAAAAGAGCCAACGTTCCCGGGGAAAAAAAAGAAAATAATCCTCATTATATAGGGTATATATGTTACACGTAGTAACAGACAGGATCCCTCCCCCTTCCATTTCTTTCTTCATGAAAGATGCACACCGGATTTTAAAAAAAGTGCAGTCAATGATACACTGAGACTTGCATCAAGCGAGTAAGAACTGGATTCATTATCTGAAAAATACTGATGTATTAAGGGGCCTTTATTTGAACATTAGGTGATAACCATTTGAAGAAAAACGATTCTAGAAACATTAGATTTAAAAAAAAACAATCAAGATTTTAAAAAAGTTTAATTCATTGACTTGAAATAAGACAACTATGGTTACATTAACCAATAATAATTTCTGAAAAGGCTCTCTCTAGCCAAAAATCCCCGAAAGTTCATCTTCCAGCTTCGTAAGACACCTGCCCAATAGGGTAAAAGAAATAGTTTTTACCAGTTGAGAAGCGATCACTGATAACCTGCACACTAAAGCAAGCAAATAAACGACATCCTGCGAAGATCCGATACCTAATACGAATTACTGATGCAGAATAAGAATAGAAAAAACACCCATATCCCGACCAGCCTAAGGAAAAACTAACACACCGATCGATCGATCGGCCGCATTTTGGGGGGGGGGGGGGGCGGCCAGGGGGAGAGGGGGGGGAAAGCCCCGAAGGGGGGCCAGCTTCAGAATCCTAGAAGTGAATGACACTGAAACGACAGGTCGAAAAAAGTGTAAATTCTTCCAATCCTGCTGAGAATCAGAAAAGCGGGATGTAATTGCTCTGACGGAAGGAAGATCTTCCAAGATCCCTGACACTTTCATAAACTAACCGAAAGGGGCTTTTAAATAAATCTTTCTGACTCCCTTCCATAAGAACGGCAGAGCTGGAAACGGAACTCGAAATATTCTTCAATAACTTTTTCGAACGAAGTGTTATTTAGAATAACAAGGACAGATGTTCAACTGGAGAATTAATAATAATAATAATAATAATAATAAACTATTATTCCATTCTATATGCAAAGAGAAATATTTTTTCACGTTTTATTTAAACCAGTTTAAAGGATAAAAGCAAATATATTTATGTTATATTCAGGGTGCGTAGTGAGAAAAGGCTGCAAAAATTAAACACTTTTAAAGCACCATGGAAAAAAAAAAAAGAAAAGAAAAGAAAAGAAAGAAAGAAAGAAAAACTCCTCTGGATTAATTTTAAATGTGCACTTTCTAAATTTTAATATTTATTTCTGTATTTTCATAATATTTGTTTAATATCTTCTATTGTAAAACAAATGTTTTTTTTGGGGGGTGGGGGTTGACAAAAATAGAAACAGATAATAAAAATGAAAAAAAATTATCATTACACAAATTTAAGTCATCTTTTATAAGAGAACTATTTAGAAAATCACATGTAAAAGAAATTCTAACGTTTTTCGAGTTGCAACAAGTTTGACAAATTTTGTATTTCGCTCTTTCAGAATAACCATTCCAATATTTCAATACGGTGTCCAATGGTGAAAAAACGAACGAGAAAAAAGTTCAGTAATCATTATCTTGACATGAGCTAAAACTCTGATCCCTTCACCGAAAGCTTCCCTTTCGTCGGTTTTCTTTTTTGATATTATATATATATTTGTGACTTATCGATTTAGCGTATTCATCGAATGTGGAAACAAAACGGAATATCTTCTTTGCACTTCACGAGAAAATTAAGCACTTTTCAGATGCTTAACCACTCGACATACGAACTTACTTAACTGCCTAATTAAATGACGAATTGAATAGCTTCCTATTTGAAATATTTACTATTATTTAATTCCTTTAACTATAATACATTTCAAGTGACTTTTTTCATTTTAAATTATTTAATACTTTTCACTTATTGGCAAATTAAAAGTTGAAAATTCAATCATTCGATGCGCGTCTCAGACACGTCATTGTATGCGAAGTGATTAAAAATGGTTTTCAAATTTAAGCACTTTTTGAGGACTTTTCACGACGCTACGCACTCTGATATTAAAAGAATATATAAATTAGTTAACTTCTAAAAGAAAAGATGTTCTAAAGGTTTTAAAATATTGCCTTCGAAAAATTTAACTGCAAGTCATCCATTTGCATCACACAAGAATTGTTTCGACAAAATCGATAAAAAAAATGAAACAGCATCTAGAAAAATTCGCATTACTTCTTGAACGTTCAATATTAGTTCTGCTTACACCGGAAAGTGACGGCACAAACACGTCATTGAGGGAAATTGCATATTTTCCTCAAACACATTTTTGATCTTTCTTCGCGTTTCAGATTTTATCATGTCACATGCCAACACATCTTTTAGGTTCTCATAGGACTGAAACGAATTTTAGGTAGTACTTTGAAAAAGCTAAATGGACAAAGTCTTTTAAAAAAATTGTCCTGCATCGAATAGGTGAGCAAGTAGTGGGGACTAAGCAATGGCCCTTTGTTATTTAAAATCATATTTTTTATATTCATTTTAGCGGTTTTCATAAATGAAATTCTGAAACCGGCAATTTCAGCAATTAATATTATATATATATATATATATATATATATAGTAATAAAATATACCAAGTATTTGCTAAGAGTCGGCATCTCATGAGAAAGAGGTACAAAATATATTTTAACTATTTATGAAGTGTTTCGGAGCCAAGCCAAAAACAGTTGTTTTTCTTCGTGCCTCCAAATGAAAAGGATGAAACAATATAACAATCTCGTTAGCTAATTACACACCTCAATTTAACAAAATAAATCTAACAAAAAAATAAAATTATGCATCATCTATCAGGGGGGGGGAGAAAATAACGCGGATTTTGGTTAAAGTTACAGTAAAAATAGCTCAAATAGGGGAGATAATTACTGTTTGAAATTTATGATAAAACTCTTCATTGCAACAGAATTATGATATACCTCTTCTAAAACGCTTATTTCGTATAGCAAAACAAACTTAACACGTTGACTGCCAACTACGATATAACTCGTAGATTGCCGTTCTTTTCTAGGACGAGTCATCTCGTACTGTGTGTACTTGCCATTTTTGTGGAGCTACGAATAAACTCGTAATTATATCAGTGCTCACATCGATAGATGGCTTGTGGGAAAAGAACGAAAAATCAATGCTGGCTTGCATAAACAGAAAACTGATTAAAAAACGAACAAAAAATGTAATTATAAAAATGAGTTCAAATCAGTTAATGTCATTTTAGGCCAGATTTCTGAAAATTGCAGTGACATTCAACGTGTTAAGTTATATTTATTTTCCTTTCCTGCCAGTTTCAGTATCAAGGATTTCGTTCCCAACTGATCTGTTGAGAATTTTTATTTATAAATTTAAACTTTTATACTTTGGTACAATTTATATTTAAATAAGCAATCATTTACAGTTATAACTGCTAATCTAATATCTAATGATTCCAAATTAATAAGGATATAAAAAGAGAATTACTATTAACAGGATGAAACATTTCTTCTGCTTACGGATTCGAAAGGGCGGGATTCGTTACGCAATATGAAAAAACTACATGAATCGATTTTGCTAGATGAATGATGTTTAAGCATTCTGTTTCTCCCCCTATTGTTGAAGCGATGCAATCTAAATCGCATTAAGGTAAATGATTACACTGAAAAGTCGATTTTTTGAGAAAATATGTTTCATTTAATATTATTGAATGTTTGAACAATTTACTTTCTGAAACCTTTTAAATTTTGTTGAGTCTATTTTTTTGGAAGTTACTTTTATTGCCTTTTTTAACTTACACTCATACTCGAATTTATATCTATTTTAATGCTGTTATACATCATTAAATTATATTTTTCCAAATTCTAATCGTTGGAATAATTTTCTAATAAAATAAATGAAAATCTAATGCATATTTTTCTTTTCCTCGTATTTGATATGATTTTTCAATTACGTTTCTGCAGTTTATAAACTATAGAGTAAGAAATCTATTCATTTAGAAATATTGTTTTGAGGCTTTACAATACTGAAAATTGTCCGTTATTTATCAAATGAGCCCCGAAATTTAAAGAGTGAGTAGAAATACCGCTTGGCTTTTCGTTCAGAAATTGGCAATCATTTTAAGTGAATCATTTGGTGAACATCTAAACTAAGAGATTACCTTCAACTATTTAAAAAGAAAAAAACATTTTTAAAAATGCATTGTTTAACATTTTTGTTTCGATCTTTATTTTTATGCATAATTTTTTTAATAATGTTTAACGTGGGAACATACTTTAACATTAAAAAATACAGCCAAAAAGACCATAAAATTATTATTTTTACAGTTTCAACATAGGATGAGTGTTTTTGGAAAACAACCCTGCATGAAATATGTTCATACATTTAAGAAAAGCAGTCATAACTCATTAACTGCAATCAACAGTGTGTGTGTATGGGGGGGGGGAAATATTCCAGAGCTATATGAATTATACTTTTTGTTATAGAAATGTAAATGTCCAAGAGTTATAAATGTTCGGAAAAATTATTTTCAAAATTTACATTTCATTACTTTCTTTCAACGGTCAACGAATAAAGCATAAACTCTAATTTTTACAACAAAACGAAAAATAAACTTTTCACCCATATCTTTTTTCAAATAGAATATTTGAATTTATTCTTATACTTTTTATTTCTTGGGTATCAGATCTATAACCATTTCATTTTTATCCAAAATTATCGCTACCATATAATTAAGAATAAGTTTTAAACACAGACAGCGAATAATTAAATAACGATATTTTTGTTCATTACCAGCTCAATAATCTGCTTGCCCAGTAATCAACAACAACAAACTCTTTTGTAACTTTCTAGTTCATTATCAAACCCACACAAAGTGTAGATATAAAAAAAAAGTGAGTCGAAAGGGCAGGTTCTTTCCAATCGATAAATTGATTAACCGAGTTAATTAACAAAGAACATTTTAATTAACATAGTTCATTAACTAGTATCTCGAAATTTTTCAATTATGGAAACTCAGAATTTTTAATAATCCGATCTAGTAGGTCTTCAAACGCATGTGTGACAAATTTTGTTTCGAAATTCGCAGTAAAAAGTTAACCTCAGCTTGTTAATAGCAAAAAGAGATTTTCTTTCGTTTTTATTGGCAGATATTTCAGAAGATTAATCTGCATGGTCCAGATTTATTTTTAATATCAGCATGGTTTTCTAGTTTTAAATATTTCTTTATTTTTATTTAAATGTTGAAACATTTCTCATCGCCTTTCTGTTTATGTGATTTAATTATTTTTAATTTTTGTTTTAATTATTTTATTTGCATCTTTTTATACTTTGTATACTTATTCATATGTATAAATGAATACTGAACATAGATGGCGAAAAATGCTCCACCATATACTCCATAAGTATGTTTGGAATGTGAGGCAGCGATCTTGATATTTTTTTAAAAACAACCATATCTGGTGGTGGTGTCGAAACTAGTGCAGGCAGGCACCCCGCTCGCTCTCCGTTCGCGGCACAATCTATATTTCAATATACATTATGTGTTCCCTATTGTATATGTGATCGTTGTCCATATGATATATATTTGTGTGTGTGAAAATAAACAAGAAAAAGTAAAGAAGAATTTTTCCTTGGTTTAGTTTGGTTCGAAGTTTTATGGCACAAGAACCAATATGAATGTTATACTGCTCCAAACAAGTTTATTTCAGATTCAAAGTTTAATAAAACAGTTTCTAGAAAAGTATTTCCATAGTAAGAACGGTGATAAATTGCAAAATGTCAAAACGAAGCCGAAAAAGTGAGTTCATATTAAGGAAAAAAATCCTATAGATTTTAAATAGGTAAAAATATTCTTATGTGGAATTTTGTCAAGCAACCAGGACAAAGTTACAGTATTGGCTTTGAAGTAAAATAAGCGTTGAGCAGCAAAATATGGACATTCAATAACTAACACTATACACAAAATGGTAATGCAGCAGTCCTATTTTTCTTTGTACACAAGTTATAGAATGTAATAATGAATTGAAATGAACCAAAATCTAAGAAAAAATTTTGAGATGTAAAAAGGTTATGGGTAAAAATATACGCATATATGCATTTTTTCCATAAATTCCTAATTTAATTTTTCTAAAAACGCTTATAAACGAAAAATCATTTCACCAACAACAGAAATTGATTCTTGTCATTGCCCATATTATTTAAGACACATACTGAAATTTCTATGTAACTACTTCTATTAGTTTTTGAAATGTGTTAATTGTGGAGAATTTTGATGAAAACTGAAGTTTTGAGAAAATTGAAACTAAAAACCAACTTCAGCTGAAAAATATTTGTTTAAAATTCCCCTGAATGATAGGTGAGGCGCAGAAAAGATGCACGGTTTTGGAGAGAGGAAGATCTGAACGACAAGAAATAATAGTAATAAAAAAAAATCGCCAATGTGGTCGGTCGACAACCAGTGTTTTTAACGTAGGCGGACAAATTAAACTATAGTCTAAAAGGCGCCTTACCTTCCTCATTTAATTACGATCAATGAAAACTAGGCCGGAGGGTCGCGAACGGGATCCTCGGAAGTGTACTGCAACATCGGAAAAGCGAAGTATTGCCACAAGAATAACAAAAATAGTCATGACTTCCGAAATTACTTTCACAAAAAAAAATGTATAAGCCTATTAAGCACTTTAATTGTATTTCCATGGCTGTGATAATAAAGGTTTAATGCTCCCGAATTTTCTTCAAAACTGAATTCCGCTGCATAGTTTCGCGTGGTAATGAAATGAAACTTCGCTATTAAAGGAAAGAGAACGGCCAGAGCTTTTGTGTGTACGTAAACAAGGGAGCGCCTCTGGACAAGGGAGGCCGGCGAATCGATCACGGCCGCGGGATCCTATCAGAAAATAGATGACGGATCATATATTACGCTAAAGAGAATAAAAAGATCGCAGTCTTTTCGTGGCAAGGGAGGAATTTCTACCATTCGCAAACATTATATGAAACAGGGGATCGCGCCCTTTTCTTATTCAGGACCATTAATTCAATGAATAGAATAGCTATTCCAATTAAATAGCACAGTAACACCTGCCTTCAATAATTTATATAATACTATAATACGAGGAATGGTTGTCAAGTCGAAAATCGCCCCATAATTAATAAACTCCGGTAAACTTGGGGGTCTGGGGTTTTTGGCCACGAGGAATCGATTGGCGCCGGTTTTGAAGCGCTACGGTCGAGCTGTTCGGAGTTACAGATAGGATATTTTCAAACTTTATTAGTTCGCCATAATGGCTACTTAAATTTTCAAGCGGTAACGTGCTTCCATCTATAGCCAATATGGCGAACTAATAAAGTTTTATGTTTATGCTGCTATAGGTTTATAATATGTTTCTTATGTATGTCTATATGTTTGGTTTTTCTAAATAAATTTGTCAAAAATATTGGACTTCAACACACTTCAATCTTTACCTTTACTTTACCTTTGTATAGAATAGTTCCCTTTCCAAACTCTAACTTTGTTTAGAATAGTTTACAATGGGGCACTTTAACCGGTTATCTTTTCACCAATGGTTTCACAAATTTTCTTATGGCATGTATTGTTTTGATAAATCACAATTGAAAATTTAAATCTTCGAGTTAGCTTCGATACCTGTTTTCTCCGAGCGGAGCTCGGTCACCCGCTGGTATAAATAAAAGTGAATGTCTGCATGCCTCTTATGCGCTGCCGTACCGCTCATCCGATTGCTGTAAAACTTTGAATACTTATTACTTGCACTTGATGGCTATAGGCATAGTAAAATTGTGCAATATATGAGAATTATTTTTAGACCTATTTACGGCATCTATTAACCAATGATGATTGTCCAATTAAAAGGCCAAGGAGACAACAGTGTTTTCACATGACCAGTTCTATGCTTGGACAGTCGAGAAATTAGTTTCTTCTGAAGACGGAAAAAAATATATATATATATTGGTCACCCTAAAGCTCTTGAATAACAAAATAAAAATTAGCTACACTTCCCTTTTGAATATCATTCAACTTCAATGGATGTATTCATTTGTGATATTCTTCCGAATTAAACAAGAAAGCCATTTTAAATTTCAAACGATATTTCCTAAATTATTTCTTCTGCGGCAGCAACGCGCCTGGGTACCACTTAGTAACATATAACCAACCACAGAACTGCAGCCGATGCTTCAACGCACTTTTTGAATAAACGACTATATTCAAACCAAAATTTACGATTAAAAAGCATTTCATTATTTTTAGATGCACTGTCAATTATAAGCCCAAAATTGGCGTTAAGGTTTTTACTTTCATACATAATATCAATTGAGAAGTCGCTAAGTTTGTACTAAATATCAATGAAATCAATTGCAACACCAAATCGTTATTTTCTTTGCACACAAATAATGCTGGTTGTGGTTTGTGAATTTTAGTAGCGCAAGAGCCAACCTTGGCTGCGCCAGTCATATGGTTAGATTATTAACAACCGTGGAATAGAGACAACATTGACATAATTGCATCAACAGATCCTTTAAAAGAACTGCATTAAAAGATGCAATTACACACGGTAAAAGATTTAAAACGTTATTTGTAAAAAATAATGGAGGAATAGGATCTATGTCATGGAATAGGAAATAATGGAGGAACAGGATCCACAAATAAGGGAAGATAAGGGTCTATGAAATAACCAAAAATGAAAAGATTTCAAATATCAATAAATTTGTGCGTACAAATACTATCTTTTTATTATTATTTATAAAATTGAATTTTTATATAAATGTATGTAAATGGAAAAAAAGTATTTCACCAACTGCAAAAATATTACATAATTTCATTGCCGATATTATAACTTTCAACATATTATAGCCGATATTATAACATACAATTATTTCTATTCGAGTTTTATGGAGGAAAAAAAAATAAGTTTTCGGCAATGGGGAGGGGAAACACACACACACAATTTTCTAGTAATGTAAAAGCCTCAACTGACCTACAAATCTTGCCTCAAATTATAATTTTATTAACAATTCCGATAACAATTTCAAACCATATAATAAATTGTTAATTATACATAAGAAATTATTGCTTTTTAACTAGTTATTTAACAGCTCAGGTATTTTATCAATAATAATGAATCGAACGAAAAAGAATTTTTAATGTATTCAGAAACATGAATCGCACACATCTTGCAAATCGAATCCCTAAATTACTCAGAAAATAAAGATACAAAAAAATTCCGAAAGGATGCAAAAATATCTTTATAAAGTAAATTCAACAGAAAGAACTTCTAGCCAGAGAGCCTCGACATTTTTTTTTTAAAGGAAAAACTAATGCTCTCTCCTCTTAAATGTTAAAGTTGAAAAGAGAAGTAATAAATGAATACACACAAGCGTTTAAAAACAGGAGCGAGAAAAAATAACAATTTACGTTATTATTTCATCTTCAAAAGAGGGATTCACCGAATGAATTTCTCCCGCATTTTTCGAAATCGGCCAGCCAAGAGTATTCACACGAATTGCTCCAGGCTGAGCAGATAACGACGTCGGCACGAGACTGCGGCAACGCAAATGATTTCAATTGAAAGGGATCAAGAAAATGAAAAAGATATTTTTCCAGTTCTCGAGTATAAAAACGAAGTTCTCAAGAAAAGAAAAAAAAAGAAAACTTAGAAAATACTTTGCACTAATTAGATACCGAACAGAAGGAGATGTACTTTACTGCAAAGCGAATAAAAAAAAAATTTCCCCTCGGAATGAAAATAAATGATAAATTTTCGAATATACAAAGAGCAGCATCTAAGGATTAAAAGTAAACAATTAATCCACAATTAACCTTAGCTTTTTAAGAAGAAAAATATGAATAAATATAAAATAAAAGTACATTCAACATCTTTATTCCTTATCTAGGGGGTACACAGACAAATTTAAACATTTTTTTCTAATGAAATACTTAAAAAGCACCTTCAGAGAAGAACGCACTTTCGGTGACTGTTTTTGATTATAGAACTACATGTTACCAAATAAACTAAGTTAACGAAATAAAGCCTAATTTTAAGCATAAAATACCGGCAATAATTGTTGAATACGTATCACCAATATTGAAATGTTTTATAATGCAAATTTTTGATTGGAAAATTTTTATTGAAGCCCTTTTATAATTAAATATTTTTTCATTACACAACAGACATTATTATTATTATTTCAATTCCTTGAGGTAAATTTTTTTTTTTCAAAAAAAAAAGGGGGGGGTGAATAATAAACACAAACAAACTGGATGTAAAAGTTGTGTTAATTTTATAAAATATGCAAATGAAAAATAATAAATAAAATAAATAATATATATGCTTAAAATTTTTACTCCAAATTTTTTCAACGCATTACCTTTTGATAGAAATTTAAAATCCCCGGCTTGTTGAATAAGTACATTAGTTTTGGATTCAATCACTCCATACCATATAAAGGGCCACGTAGTTACAACACAAAAATACCATTTAGTTAATATTGAATACACAGCTCGAACAAAATGACGAATATTATAATGAAAGCAGCAAAAATCAATAAAGGCAAGTTTGATGCACACGGAAACAGTTCTGAAAACAATACAGAGGAAAAACTACTTAACATCAGAGACAAAAATTAAAATCTGCCATGCATTAGCGGATGAAAAGTGAACCGAACCGGTGTTCCAAGTATCTCGCCTCGCTTAAAGGAATGTAAATTATTCGGCCATCAGTTAAAACCCCCTATCTCCTGGAAACATTCATACACTTTCGTCCGAAAGAGTAACATGAACCACATCCCGTTTCCATGGCGACAGAGCAGACACTTTGACGGAGGAAATATCCATTACGGAATAAATCTCTAGGACACCGGATTCGAAAAATATCCGGTTGCACATCATTAACGCCTCTCATCTGGACTCCGGGTGTTTTTTGGAGGAACAACCATCCGTTCATAGCAGGTATTAGCAGTCCGGGCACAGCCACAGCCGGAAGACGCAGAATAAGAACTATTCCGGCTATAAATAATGATAAAAACAGCCATAAAAGAAGAGCGAATCATCAGAGATGACATGCTCAATACAGACAGCTATTGCGAAGGACCTCAATGACATTGTTTGACTGAATATTCTGTATCAGAAAAAAGCTCAGTCACAATCACAAACTAAAAATAGAGAAATCCTTCTATTGGCTATTTTCTTTTCGAATGACACCTCATCTGCTAGTCCCGCCTCTTTATTCGAGATATTGCAAAATAAAGCTGACATAGAATCCCCAATATCTGCAACGGGTCCGATTTCGTTTATTTCCGAAACCAGTTCCACCCCCCTCCACACCTTTGTCTAGTACGTATAGCTCACCAATCAGAATGCAATATCATTATCATGATTATTAGAATTTATATTATATTACATATGCAATGATATTCTAACATCCGATTTAAATCCAAACTAACTTCTAAAGTTTTATCTAAAATAAGCCCATAGTAACTTTATTTTAAAATATTCTTTTATTTTCTTATCCAATTCCACGTTATCTACTCAATTCATTCAAGAGAAGATTTGTAAAAGTGAAGGATTAGAAAAATGTAAAATAAACACATTCTTTATTTAAAGATCCCTGCTTTGTTTCCCTTACTTGTGTTTGACGTTCGGAAATCCCTAACTGACTCTCAATGATATATTAGCACTGTAAACAAGATTTTCCCTATCAAATGAAGTTATTTAATATCCGGGATAAAATGTTCGAGACCTTTCCCTCATTACTCGTTCTTTGTTGTGTTTGTGAGTGTGTCCGTCAATGTCAACTTGTGCATTAACAGGCCTGCTTTTCAGCGATGAAATAAAACGACGTAACAGCATCAAAAGTCTCTTCAATGTCTTCAAACCTTCCATCTGCATCCAATAATTTTAAATCTTTGCATATATAAGATGTATTTTATCAAAATTAGCCCAT
Source organism: Argiope trifasciata (assembly GCA_026543055.1). Lineage (NCBI taxonomy): Eukaryota > Metazoa > Arthropoda > Arachnida > Araneae > Araneidae > Argiope > Argiope trifasciata. The sequence goes on from JAPMOQ010038358.1 coordinate 428,126, forward strand.
AGGTCATCGTTGCCAACGACAATTAATACGGTCGCAAAGAATCTGGTCTTAATCAGATTATGAATGTCAATAAAGTTTGATGAACTGCATTTTATCGCAACAAAAATATAACCCCAATATTATGAGGGGGAAAAAACAGAAGTGGTATTTTAAATTATACTTCAGAATAATAGTAAAAAAAATTTTATTGGTTAGCATTCATTTAAAGTGGTGAAATCGTCAATTTGGCAAATCCAGTTGTTGAGGCTGCCAAAGTTTTATTTTACTATATATAACTCTAAATGAAGGAAAGGTGACTATTGATGATGACCATGTATCGTCTAGGGGGTAAGGAATATTCATATAAAATAGATATAATAGCAGAACTTGGCCACAATTTTTTTCTTATAGTAATGTTGTTTTCGATTCTTCTCTAAAATGGAGGGTTTTGGTTTGCGGCTGACCAATGATAGTGTGCTTAAGCACCATACGTTTTTCAGATGAAAATTAAATTCTGAAATCGTCCCTGTGATTGTGGCTGATTAACTCAATCGCGGGTTTCCCCAATAGATAATATACAGTGATGGCTCTTTACCCCATTCTTTTCCTCCATCCCCCTTTCCGAAACTGAGGGATGAAGGAGGACAAGCATGGAATAACGACAGATAAACCTAGAAGCTATGAGCTATCATACAATATTAAAATTTCAGAAATCCCTTCAGTGATTATAACTGCCAAATTCCGTAATGGGCATTTACGTAACACGGAGATGAACAGTTTTTCCAAATTTGACTCAAAATGCAGTTTGCCGGAGAACAAGCGATCTTTTGTACTATAAAGCCATGAGCACTCATATAAAACAAAATCTTATCAATGATTTAGAATGGAAGACTGGTTCATTGACTTATCTTACTATTTTAAATTAATCTGGCCGAAACAATTTCTGTTGTAAAAACTGTTTTTACATTAAAAAACAAATCTGTTGTATAGCTGTTGTAAAACATTTTTTCTCTCATATTATAATCCTGCAAACAATAATCCCGCACACGGAAACATGAAGGTCACTTAAAATCACTGCTTCAGAACATTTTTTAGACAATGGATGTATGGAAAAACGAATAAATTTCAAGCTATGGTAGACTCGTGAAAACTCAAGACTTATATGTAAGCTATTATTTGAGAATCAACAATCAAAAACTTGTAACAGTGCTTCACTTATGACAAAAATGAGCGTAGGGAAGAAATGTTAAATTTATAATAAAAGTAATTTAAAGTGAAAATCTAGCTAACTCAAAAGTAAACATAAAGTAAACATAACTTTTGGTTTAAAAAAATAATCCGCTTTCTGATTAATATCATTCTTTACAAATAGAGAGTTCTATTGAATTTAGGGAAGGAGTGGGGGAGGGGTAATTTTTAAATAAAAGATCAGAAGAAAATAATCACATTTGGAGAGAAAATTCTTTTGTTCGGCGTTCATTTTTAAGCGCCATATGAACAATGAAATCAAAAATACAATTTAAAAAAAAATATGCGAATAAAAACGTTCAATCTAAGAGAGGCGCAGGGAATGACGTTCTTCCACTTCTCTGTCATAGGGAGAAAAAGAAAATTCTTTATTATACTTCAAGTGCAAATGCCCCGAAACAAAACACTCTCTTTTCGGTGATTTGGAGCTGTTGATAACGGCAATGACAAAAACCAAGGAAAGGCATAAATTTCTTCAGCTCGTTCAACAAAAGATTTCCACCCACTTCGAAAACGCTTTTCAATTTTAAATCAAAGATTGGACAGTTCCAAGAGATTGAGAGAAAATAATTTAACCATAATTTATTAGTACACTAGTATTTTAAATTTTGTTCACAAATGCGAAAACATATCAAGGTTTTAAGTGCGTTCAGGTTACAGCGTGTTTATCTTTGTTTTCTAAGTTTTAAACTATATAT
>JAPMOQ010038358.1:435050-464779 GCA_026543055.1 Argiope trifasciata
CATTCATATAAGGGAGCATTAAAGTTTAGTTAGTTTTTTATAAAACCATGTCGGTTCATTCAGTTTTAAAGTAAAATCACAAAATGTTTAAATCCAAACCCGTTTTAAACAGCTAGTCATGCCCTTCGATGCGCCCTCATCCCCCCCCCAGAGATTTCTGACATTTGCATATTGAATTTCTCCCACTGCGCGGATTCAGGCATGCAGTGAAAATACGCAACTCACGAACGCTGGAACGAAAAAGCATACCGAGTTTTCAATCCATGTTTATCTGTTTGTTGAAATCTCGCTCATCCCTTCTCTCTCCCACCTGTTTCAGGTCCTCACCATAACCACACATACACACACATATATATGACAGAGCTGTTCGAAAATCCAACGGCAAATTTTATTCAACGATTCCGACTTCGGAGGGAAGCGAGGCTAAAAAATTCCACCCACATTTTTCACGTTTTTTTAAAAATATATATATTTGCAGTCGGAATCGTTTCAAAACTTTTTAGCAGGATTTTTTCCTTTTTTCTTTTTAATGGAGAGAGGGTAGAAGTAATGGATGATTCCAGGGCAATGAGCAAGATGAATAGTAGCAGAAATAAAATAAATATTATTTTTAAAGAAATGCGTAGATAAAAATGAAACTATAAAACGTTCCTCAAAGGTTTTCGCCGCTTAGTCGAATATCTCGCGTGTCTTAGCCGGAATCATTGAAAAGATGCATCGCAAAACGCATCCACTTATCTTCGTCTCTGGAGGGAGGATATTATTTTTCAAATTAAAGACCGGCAGACGCCATTATTTGCTGAAAGGGTTTTATAAAAGTCAAAAACGGCTGTTACTGCACACAGTCTCTTCATTGAGCCATAAAATTGTAGATCTGGATTCACAAATGGCATTGCCATCTCCAACAGAAGAGACTCATCGAACAAGGGGGAGGAGGGGTATTGAGAAGAGGAAAAAAGAATGGGGGGAAAAAACCTGGATATAGAAATGGCAAATATAATAACTGTAACTATCAAAAGTAAACCATGACCAAAATTTGCAAAAAACATTTAGGGAAATAATATATTTTTTAAAGTGGAAACAGTGATGTAAATTTCTCGATTCTCTGTAATTCTTTTAGTCCAGCCATCCATTCATATAATTTCTAACTTGAAATATTGCCCAGAAAACTGGGGACAATTCTCACCAAACAATTAAAGAAATGTTGATATTTTCTACGGAAATTCAAATAACCAGATCTTGTAAATAGGCATAAATTAAAAACCCACTCACCATTGAGTAAGAAAGCACTCACATGCCAAAAACATGATATCGTATTTGCCACTTTTTCGGGTCTCTTTTCGAGTGCAAACCAAATATTCATACTCTCGCAAATGTGCTGTCATAATTGTGTTATTTGAGACAAATATGAAAGCCATAAACAAAACAGGCAAATTACAGTGCCTGACACCATTCCATACTGAAATATTCTTCATCGAGAATCAACCAAAGCTCTAAAAGCAAAAGGTCCATTTGGTTATTTACGAATTAAACATTTCTGTATACTTCATAAATAATTGTAAGAAAATACACTTTTAACCTCACATTTCATTAATGATTCAAAGTTGAAATTCTTTGATAGCGGATTCCATTGCAAATCAGCAAAATTGAAAACTTTGGAAGATACTTTATAAAATGCTAACAATGTTTGTTCACTCCATCCAAAGTTATCTCATTTTCCACTCTATTTACTCACTTTCGAAGACAACAAGGGCAGAGCAGAAAATCCTATCTCTATAGAAATTGACTCCCTCCTTCTTAACGAATGGACAATTTAAACAATTTCTTACTTCTTAAGCCGCAAATTACTCGCCTCGGCTACGTAATGGCATCTTAACGCCTTCTTTCGAGGAATTGTTGAATTTTTCCAGATCAAATTTCCTGTCCGCTAATTACGCCCGCTGCACGGCGAGAGGAAAGGTAAACATTCGCGGGCAGCAAAGAAGAGCGAGCAAAGGAGTTATAAATCATTCCAGGAGTTCTTTAATTACAGGATAAGTAGCCGAGCCGCAAGACTTCAGGAATCCCGACCGCGCTGCCATCACCGGCTTAATTACAATAAAATCTGCAATTAACACCAAGTCAAACAAAAGGGCAGCCCACCGCCAAGAAACCAAAGAGGCAGGCGTATGCACAACAACTGCTCTGATGAAGATAATAATAATAATAATAATTAAAATTCCCGGTGCCTTTTCTCTGACTTAAACGCTTAATTAGAGTGCGCCGAGTAATTTTCAGAGAAAACTATTTCCCATTAACGGGCCGCCCGATTCCTTTCCTCGCCGCCCCTGCACATAAAAGGAGGTTATAGATACGCACGTGAGGGATTTGTCCTGGAGTGAATAATAAACGTCCGGGAGGATTGCGGTAATTGCCAAATGGGAAGAGGTCTTAGTGTATCTGGATCCGATCGGCAGATTTCGGAAGGCTCATCCTAATGGTACACACGATATGGCAATATAATAAGCAGAAAATGAGTAGCCTCTATTCATTGCATTGTACTGGAGCCTTTCAATGGTCGGCCAGGGAGTGCTCAAAACAGAACGGTGAGGGGAAGGAATAATAGAAGGCGGATAGGGATGGCGGCCGTCCAGAGTATTATGATTACGATTAAAAGCCAAATGAATAGACTTCCTTTAAAGTGAATGGAGTCTCTAAGAATTGCCTTTATTGACAAAGGATTAGAAAACGCCTGATAAATGGCCCCTAATGGCGGAGGGAGAGCTTCTTGGTAATTGAGACAAGCATGTTTCAAAGTAAAGGATTAACTAAAAGGACAACCCTTCTTGTTGGCAATAAATGGTAAATACTTCAGAGGAATATGTTTCATACAGCGAAATCTGTTCAATATCCCGAGACTTTCACTTTTCGATGATTCTACATAGATATGAATTGAGATGCGGAAGAATGAATGCATTTCTGGAATTCTTCATTCTTTGGCTATTTCTATCGCATTAGATACTTTTTCGTACTGTTTTTTCCACCAAGTGATGTATCTTTTCTGACCGTACTATTTTAATGCAACTCAAAATTTCACACTGATCGCGTCTTTGGCTTATTCAATTGGCAAGAAGAAAAAAAAAACAGTCAAGAAAATTATCTACTGTTGTTAATCGCAAAATGTTATCAAAATAACATTCTATAACAATTTTTTTTTTTAAGTTTCTAAAAATTATTCTATAAAAAAAAGTGAATTATTGATTTTGTTTCATTTATTCATCATAATTTAATGTTAAGAACGCTCACGAGTAATAGAAATTGTTATGAAGTATATTATGTGTTAGTTTTTTCTACACACAATTTGTTTTGGACACGTTACAGATCAAAACGGATTGCATGCGACTTTATTTGATAAACCGTGCTTTTTTCAATTCAATTAATTGGAAATTGAATAATTTGAAATGCAACTCATTGAGTCTAGTTCAAAATTTCTTGAAACAAGGGAAAAGTTGGAATGGATTGAAACAAAGATTAACAAGCAATATAGGTAATATTGCCCGTAAAGAAATTTTGGAAACGCGGAATTCAATTCCAGACATATTTAACTGTTTGAAGAAGTTAGGTTCATGCTATTTTAACCTTATTTTCATCTACTTAAACTTGAGTTATTAATTTTAGAGAGGAATACCATTAAAGACTAGCATAGAAGTCGTTTGGCACTCTTATTCAGCATGTATTCTGAAAAAGGTAACGTCTCACAATCCTAATATAAATTATGTGTCATCTAATCTGCAACAACAGAAGTCACACTAATGTTACTTTCATTTGAATTAAATGTATAACTAAAACATCTACTATAGAGTGCAAAATGTGATTTTTTCGTAGTAAATAAGGAATTTTGGTTATTTAGTATTTCGTTTTATCATTTTCAATAATCTCATGTGAAAATTTTTTGACGACACGTCTGTGTTGGAAAAAATGGCACGTTGATCGATAAAGGTTCACAACCTCTGGCCCAGTTCGAGATCACATATTTAAAGGTTTAAAAACATCTTTCAAAACCAATAAATTTCGAATAGTAAGTTCAGCTGAAATATAATTTCAAGTCAAAATAATTTTCCCAATATCATTTAAAAAATTATTAATCTTACTCTAATGCAGATTTGGAAATTCCTGAGATGACCAATAGGAAGTAGTTGCAAATGTGTGTGTGTGTGTGTGTGTGTGTGTGTGTGTGTGTGTGTGTGTGTGTGTGTGTGTGTGTGTGTGTGTGTGTGTGTGTGTGTGTGTGTGTGTGTGTGTGTGTGTGTGTGTGTGTGTGTGTGTGTGTGCGTGCGTGCGAGCGCGCGTCCGTTGAATTTTACAACTATCTTTCCATTGCGCTTGCATTTAATACTGCATCACTTTAGATAATACAACAGCTATATATAATTTATACTGCCTTTATCAGTTCCTTATCATAAAATTTCTACAAGTAATTAAAGAATAAACTAGTAAAAGCCATTTTATAACTAAACAACAATGCAGAACAAACGTGTACGAAATGAAAATGCATCTGAAAAAGAAAAAAAAAAAAAAGCGGAGTTTTTAAAAGGAAAAAAGAGAATGGGAAAAAAAATGCTAAATAAAAATAAAAAGCTCTTCTAGAAAAGTTTAGCTACATTTCTTATCGCCCTTCTTTCTTTCATGTTTTCCCAAATCCCTGTTCTTGCTTGAGAGAGAAAAACCTCCGCATTTCGGTTCTAATTCAAAAAAGGTGGCAACAAAAAAAATAAGTAAAATAAAAACCCTATTCCATTGTCACTAAAAAAAAAAGAAAGAAGTGAGAAACACACAAAGGTTTATTATAAAGCCTACTACAAATTTCATGGGACTCTCAAGCGAGTTTTAAAGGTTAAAAAGAACCTTCAGTTTATCTACTTCACCAAAAATTGAGATGATTTCAAGAAGGGCATGATTTGGGGGAAAAAAAGTGGGGAGGTGGAGAAGATAACATAAAATCAAAAAATTTAAATTACTACTCGTACCATTTCTAGATAGTTTCAGTCATAACTTAAAAAGCATCTTTTCACCAGGATCATTTGCTACTAGCACATAATTAATTCAATTAAAAAAGTATCTAACAAAGGGGCAAAAAGATCAAACATTTTTTAAAACCTAAAACATTTTTTAATCACAACTTTTAATCATTATTGCACAGAACTAGCTAAGAAATTTTATTAAATTTTGTGAAAAATACACCCATAAGCATTCACTTTTAATAAGAAAGATTTATTTATAAAATAGCGAAAATAATCTAGAAACTGCCTTCCATCTTGTCTTATAAAGGTGAAAATATCCCACCACCTCATAAAAAAATATCTATGCAGGTAACGCCTGGAAAGCTCAAATTTTTATTTTCAAATTTGTTTTGTTTTTCATAGTACAGTGAAGATAGCCAAGATGCATTGTCCATAACTGATTGAAACTGAACCAAAACTTAATGCACAACTATAAGCTTCATAGAGATAACGTACCAAATTTTAATTGTCTTTGCGTTTTTGGATTATCGCGTACACATGTGAGCAACTGCGCAAACTGACAGATGGCCAACTCGACTGGGTTCAAAATATGATTAACATCTACATTCTAAATGCAAAGATATTCAACTTAAATTGATCCTGTCTTTTACACTTTGTATTTATCGTGCTCAGTCGTTTTCGGATATTTCAAACTAAAACATAACGAAATAACATACAGAAGTGAAATGTACGTTAATAATAATAATAAAGATTAGACTATTTAAACATTTAAGAGCAACAATAACAAAGAAAACCATAAAATGTAAAATTTAATGTGTAACAAGTTAATAATATTGAATATTTCCTTTAGATTTAAAGTTTGGTAGTTCAGCCGCGGTGGCCTGGTGGTAAGGTTTCGGAACCGAAAGGTTTTAAATGCGAAATCCGATTTCATCGAAAAACCGTCGTGTGAGGGGGTCTCTTGCACGTTAAATCTGTCGGGGCCATACGTCCTCCAAATGGTGTGGAGTGGAAGTGTTAGCTCAGATGTCGTTCTCGTCATCTGACAATGGTTCAAAATTACGAGCTCCGTCTCAAAATAGCTCTAATGTTGCTTTAAAATGGATTAGTTTAGTTAGGTTATATTAACGTCCCGTTGTAAAGCAACACGAGGGCTATTTTGGGACGGACCTCGTAATCCCTCAGACACATTCTAAATGCAAAGATATTCAACTTAAATTGAAAACGGATTAAGTAATGCGGAGGCTGTAAAAGTGAAAATGCGGAGGCCACATTTAGAGTTATAAACAATGATAAGTACAACTAAATTTACAAATTTCGGAAAAACTCGTCACCAAAAATTGGCAAATTGTACAATTTTTAAAAAATTGCACATATGTCCGGGTGTACATTCGAGTGAGTGTCAAAAGGGTGATCAAAATCAGACTCCTCTAGATTAGGTGTTATTATAGTAAAATAAAAAAACCGAAAGAGATTACGAACCACATGCTGTGTGGTGAAGAAGGCAAAGCAAATTTTTTTTTTAATTATTTTGAGTAGGGGGTTCCTAAAAATTTTTATAAAATGGAATCGCCATAGATAAAAACTCATCGCTAGTTTAACTGATTCTTTCCACTAATAATGTTTCCTTCTATCCGAATTTCGAAGAACCAAGCATAATTTTAAGGCGCTTTTATAGAATAGATAAGAGAGAAACAACATAAAACGGAATTTTTTTCCACAGGAAACTTTTGAAACGTCTACATAGACCTGAACGGAATGCACTTCAAAAAAATGCTTACAACCGTGCTTTGCAGCGATTTAATTTTAATCTCCCAACATATTTCATTACTTAATTGTTCATAAAAAGTTTGACTAATACAAAGTTATACGTGTTAGATCTATGCTCGGTATGTTATCTCACAAGATACGCTTTGATGATATATCTGCCCACTATTTCGCAAACGCCTTTTGTAGCCCTAATTACACCATTTAAACTTCGTAAATTACTTAATCAATCGGAAAATAATTGCGGCGGGGCGTATGTAAATTAGTTTGAGGCTCATTTTTTCCCCCTCTTACCTTTAATTAAGAAAACCAGCAGAGAAACAAAACTCGGAAGCGGCGTCAGCATGGCGCGCAAGTGGCTGGAATGATCTTTTACATTTACAGGAAAGGATAAAACATTTCCGCTTACTCAGAGCTGCCTCCAATTGGGTCCAAATGGTAATTCCGTAATACTGTCGATACTGCTACGTTCAGGGGTGGCGGTGTGGTCGGCTGTAGACAAGAAGTAATTCCTCTTGATACTTTGACCTTTTATAAACAGATTCATTGCGGAGAAGCGATTTTTCTTATTCTTGACCAGTCCAACATTTGTTACTTTTGCATAGTTATTTTTTCACCCTCATTTGGCATAACAAAATGTAAAAACAACAAAAAAAAAACACAGAATACTAAATAGGATTTGTTTTTGTTTTTCTTTTTCATCCAAGCCCAATCCATTATTCATTTTCATTTCTTTTAAATCACAAAAAGTCAAATTCTTGCCAGTTACCCTAGCCGAAGTGTAAAAGGGTCGAATTTTGAGCTGTATTTTATACTATTCATTATATACATAATACTTTTTATCTTATTTTGTAGACCAGCGGGTGACCGAGCTCCGCTCGGAGAAAACAGGTATCGAAGCTAACTCGAAGATTTAAATTTTCAATTGTGATTCATCAAAACAATACATGCCATAAGAAAATTTGTGAAACCATTGGTGAAAAGATAACCGGTTAAAGTGCACCATTGTAAACTATTCTAAACAAAGTTAGAGTTTGGAAAGGGAACTATTATTCTATACAAAGGTGAAGTAAAGGTCAAGATTGAAGTGTGTTGAAGTTCAATATTTTTCACAAATTTATTTAGAAAAACGAAACATATATACATACATAAGAAACATATTATAAACCTATAACAGCATAAACATAAAATTTTATTAGTTCGCCATATTGGCTATAGATGGCAGCACGTCACCGCTTGAAAATTTAAGTAGCCATTATGGCGAACTAATAAACTTTGAAAATATCCCATCTGTAACTCCGAACTGCTCGACCGTAGCGCTTCAAAACCGGCGCCAATCGATTCCTCGTGGCCAAAAACCCCAGCCCCCCCAAGTTTACCGGAGTTTATTAATTCTGGGGCGATTTTCGACTTGGCAACCCTTCCTCGTATTATAGTATTAGATTATATCTATCTAAATAGAATTGAATGTTTGTCTGTATGTCTCTTATGCGCTGCCGTACCGCTCATCCGATTGCGATGAAACTTTGAATACTTATTACTTGCACCTATTTGTATCTGCTGAACATAGAAAAACAAAAAAATATTGCCAAACCTAAGGTTTTGAATAATAAAGCTTTAAAAAAAATTAATATCTATTCTTCTCCGTTATATATAATTCAATTCCAATGAATGATTTCCGATACGAAATTAAATATTATTCTTTTTATCATTCCTAATTAAAAAAGACAGTTATTTTAAATTTCAAACGATATTTCCAAAATTATTCTGCGGCAGCAACGCGCCGGGTACAAACTACTCATCTATAACTTAAAGTTTCACTTAAAACACATAATCATTATTCACACGCTTACTCATTATTAATTTAAACTTAAAAGTTATTTTGAAGGGTACAACTTTGGTATACACCCCCAAAAATTACGCGCCAAATCTGGCACTCCCTACGGACTATTTAGGGTTGCTGTTTCTTATTTTGGTGTTGCCAATTTAGGTTTTTTTCAGCTTTCCGGTTTTCTAAATTGTGTATAATCTGTTATTCAATGACATTTATTTGTATTTTTTATGTATTCATCGTATTATTTATTCATTTTTTATGTATTCATTGCATTATCTTGGCGGGAAAAAAGAGGCGCCAAAAGCAAATATTTTGCTTGGCGAGAAAAAAAGTCGCCAAATTTCCGATTTGGGGGTGAATATCAAAGTAGTTCCTTTTGAAGTTTCATTACTCTACAAAACAAACGGGAAACGCATTTTTTTTTTTTTTTTTATAAGTTTGGAATAATAACTCGAGCGATCAAACTATGCGGCACATTAAGATTCCCCAAAAAACTCCCCTCTTCTGGACCAGCAAAAGTAAACATTCTCTCTGATATTCCTTTTCTATATTAAAATTTAACGGTTACGCGATGCTCCATTAAAACTTGCGTACACTCATTCTGCCGCGGTCTGAGCTCCACCGTTCCGTTTTTAGTTCCTCGATAGGGCGCATAACAGAAATGTGTACCAGAAAGGAGAGGCAATGGAAGAGAAACAAATCTCTATTTATGCATGGCGGAGAAAAAAACATTTACTCCCGTGCAGTGAAATGAAAAGAGCGTTCTTCAAGCCTCACAAGCAGCGCACCGTAACGAAGTTACTTGAATCCCATCACAGGGGCTTCGGGCCGCAAGAGCACTGCCAGGGCGCAACTGCTTTAAAGGACATCCGTTTATTCAAGAAGCGAAAAGCATTTTATTTTAAGGTGTACGGTTTCCTCTTCCGAGAAGAAGAGTAAAAAGTGCGGGCAATAAAGAAATGCTCAGAAGAGAAGACGAAACATTAAAAGGAAACGGGTATTTCGAAGCAATACACAAAAGCAATTTGGAGAACTGAAAATGTTTTCCCCAGAAAATAATTCGAAGGTAACCGCCATTTTTTTTTTTTTTTTTTAAAAAGAAATCATTCGATGATGTTGACTCCGGTTATAAAAAAATATAAATACCGGCAATAAAGTCACGTACCGAAATAAGAAGTACCTTCTAAATATCAGAAAGTATTGCAGGAATCTATTTCCCAAAAACAAGTAATATTTGCATCAATAAAATACACTTAAAGAATAGAGTGTATTTCAGTGAAAACATTAAAAAGTAAAATATTTTGATTTTTAGGGTGATTTATAAGAGAATGAGAATCAATTCTATCATTCGTGATTAAAATAATCGAAAGGCTTCTATTAATAAGTGGACATTAGAGGTAGGATGGGTCAAAGAGACAAGTGTTCAGGGCATCAGAAATAAAATAAAAAATGTTTCTGCTATTATTCTCAGAACTATAATAGAGCATTTCTTAAAAACTAAAAATTCTCTCATTCTAACATTTCTATATATTTATTTCAATTAACTTAGAAAAATAAAACACTAATTTCGTCAGGAATCTCCGTTTCTGACGTAGTCAAGCCAGTTTTTGAGTGCATTTGAAAATATATTTTTAACTTTTAAACAAAGGTAAATGTACCCTCATGCAAATAAACTCATCAAATCCAATTTCTATTCACAAAAATAAGCAAAGGAACGGTTAATACCTTGAAATGCTCAATAGATTGTTTAGAATTACTATGAACTAAATTGAATAAGAAGAGCCAAAATAAAATTTCATCAACACTAAAAGTGTGAGACAAATATAGATATTAAAAAATAAGAATTTATGTGATGGAAATTTATTAATTATCCAACAGTTGGATTTTTTTTTTTTTTTTTTTAACCTTTTTGTGACAGAATGAATTTATTCCGTTTTATATCGTATCAAAACCTAGAGATAATACTTTTCCTCCTCCATTCATTGTAAAAAAACACGTGTAATAATATTAACCCGCATACCATTTATAAGGCAACTTGAAAACGGGGCTTTCAAAAGAGCCTATGCAATACGTCGTGATTTCAAAAAATATATATTTCCAATATTCGGGTCGTCGTCCCCTTCTACATCTAATTCAATATCAGAAAACTCGGCAATCGACGTGCCGCACTCATTGATTAGAATACTGATTAAAATCTTTATTTAATACTAGCCGCCTTTGGCGACCAGCTGGTTCGCCATGAGTAATGCGTTCTAAAATTTTCAATTAAATCACATATTCATTAGCCTTGAAGTAACTCCGGGCATTGATTGGCCTGAAATGAATATTTTCTTTAAGATGATGGACGGAAAGTTCTAAAAGAACGCTTTTTCCTAATAATATTCTTTAATTTTATAAATCAGTCAGTTTTAATGATTGATATGGAAGACTGATTGATGTAGCAACTTTTATTTAAAATATTAATAAAAATATTTTGTAAAATATGGCTTACAGAGCAAAGTATGAAGAAATCTAAAACTCATAATTCATCAATGCATAATTGGATTTCAAGCCACATAAATTCAATCAGGTTTATCGTAAATAAAGAAGATTTATGGAATTAATGATTTAAATATTGCAAGCGATCATAGAATCCTTTGCCTTGCATTTTTTAAAAGAAAATATCACATTTTATATTTATTTTATTTTATCCAGTCACATGCTAAAAGTTGCATTTCTTCAGATTTTTTTGGGATGGTAGGTTTTTTTTTTTCTCTCTCTTTTTCCCGAACTTCCGGCATTCTTTTATTTTATCCAGTCACGTGCTAAAAACCTGGTTAAAATATTTCTTTCAAAATTCGTTAAAAATAGAAGTTTACGCTATAAATTTAAAAAAAAAAACGGATACAGTTAGAAAGCTAATTTTTTTTAATCTTTAAATTGATGTTAAAATCATGTTTGTGCGATCCTATTTTCGGAAGTTATAGCGGAAAAACGTCGAAATTTCGCTTAAATTTTAATTAATTCAAATTCTAATTAAAAATTCGAAAGAAGGGCTCCGAGGTGCACATTCCCGACCTCCAAGGTATACATGTACCAAATCTGGTAGCTGTAGGTCCAACCGTCTGACCTGTAGAGCGCCAATACACACACACACACACACATTGAGCTTTATTATAAGTATAGATATACAGAGTGGTTTTAATTACAAATACCTATAATTTAACTACTGAGTTTTAATTACAATTACTGGTCAGAATCACATACTTAAGCAGAATAATCATGAGGTACTGGAAGTTTACTAGGCGAAGGTGGTAATAATAATAATCAAGTTCTAAAATGTGCTAACAAATGGCGCAGTCAGATTTCACTTTGTCTGGAGATATGTGAATTACTTATTCGAGATAAACGCTCCGCAAATTAGCTGTCAAAAATGTAGAGCACCAGCACTTTGTCTGAAAATGCTTCATCAAGATTCTGATTATGGAGGATCGCGCTCGGCTCTTGAAACTTTTTTTTTCCAAGACGATAGAAAAAAAAACTTACAACTAATTGTTGTAAGTAGAACCAGCTCTGTGCACATACAACTAACTATCAGGAAATTTCGTATATTAAAATCCTCAAAATCGGGTCCAATAACCATAAACGGACTGCGAAGAATGATTGCTAAATTCGAAGTGACAGGTTCATTTGACGTGAAACGGGATAAAGGAAGGAAATCGGTTTCAAATGCGGTAGCGGAAGATGTAGCTAAGAACAATGAAATTGGAATCAGCAGAGCACGGGAAGTTGGCCAAATGCTGGATACATATATCAGCATGGTGGTAACACCTTGCGCTGTTATCTGTACAAGATAACTCAGTTGTTACCTGCTGACTTAGAAGCATGCCAATTTTTTTGCACTGCGGATTCTTACCCGAATGGAAGTGGACAACGATGGCCATGGAATATCCTGTTGTGAGACGAAGCCCACTTTCATTAGAACGGTTTTGTAAACATGTAAAATTGCAGGATATGGGAGAACAAGAATCCGTTCTAGCTATAGCGATATATCTTCAGTTTGAAAAGATAACTGTGTGGTGCGGAATAACGGCAGCATTTATCTTCGCGAAGATCACACTTGCGGATTGCGTTATCTGCACCGTTACAGACGGGCGGTAGGAAGCACTTTTGCGTAACCATGTCCTGCCAGCATGGACGTCAACGTCATAGTATGGATCATGCAAGATGGAGTTCCCCCTCACATTGCTATTCCAGTGAAGCAGCTCTGACTTCTCATTTTGGATATGACAGGATCATAACGCCCAACAGCATCACACAGCACGTCAACTGTATCACTATGGATACTCTCCGATCTGTAGTGAAATACGCCGTAGTACGCTTCCTTATCGGAACAAGGCGGAGGGCATATCAAACACTTAGCTTTATCCACCCGTCAGTAAAGTGTTTGTTCCATGAAGGGATTTTTTTTTTCGTCATTATTATTATTATTGTCGCTATAAACGTATTCTTATCTAATCGCTAATAAATTTTTAATAAACGCCTGAATTGTTTACTTTCGGGTAACAATATTCCTACATTTAACGAATCCATTTTTGGTATTTTCCCTCACAGCGCCATCCATCGGCACATTTTGGAACTACTTTTTCCTTCATTAAACGAAATTGAATTCCCTGACGATTGTTCAGCTAAAATATGAAATTATTCTGACCAGTAGTTTTAAAATTATCGATTTTTGAAATCTTAAATTAAATTATATACAAAGATAACTGTTAATTGAATTTAAATTTTACAAGAAAAAATAATATACATAAATGAAACATTCCATAGATTCTTAGATAAGTATAGTCAAAATGAAAACAAATCAGACCCTAAACATTAAATTCTTCGAAAGCTAAAAAGAAAGAAAAATCTTCAGAGCTCACATTTAAATTATAAATTATCAAAATAAATAAATATTCTAAAAAAGATGGTCTTGCAAACATAAGAGTCCCTGAAAACTTCGTATTTATGATTCGACTTGATCTAAAAAAAGTCCCCCATCCCTTACCATTTACATATAGAAAAGCTATCATACACACACATTATATTATATATGTCAATTGTGATGAGTAATTAGTAAGCTAGGAATATAATACTAGAAATGTATACTTCAATTAAATATCCTTCATATAAATTATTTATAATTCCTTCAAAGAAAATTGCTTGAACAAATTATAGCATATTAGGTTTGATACGTTATTGCCTATTCTGTTTATTAAGTATACGGACCTTCTTTAAAGCAAAATAAAATATATATAAAAAAAATGATCAAGGTTTGAATTCCCTTATATGACAAAATATCTTTCAATTAGGCAATAAAATATTTCTAAAAAATCAAGAACTTCCATAAATTGGCATCATTAAAAAAACAAGATCATATTAAAATATAGAATTTTGCAATGTTTTATTAAAATAAAATTCGAATCCTCTAAAATATACTAATTTAACTATTCCAAATTATATGATTTAAGATGAAGGGCTACAATATCCACTCAAGCACACGTTATTTCTAATTATTAGAAGATATACAGAGTATTCATGGTAATCATAGCACAATGGCTAATTTCTGATTAATTGGAATAATCTTTCAGTTGGAAAATAATACTAACAAAAAAGCCTTATATTCTATATAGTTTTTCATAAACGTACTTCTAAGCAAATGTAACATGATTTTTACATTATTTCCCAGTCATATTTTTAAAAAAATATTCTTAAAACAATATTTTAAACAGAAAATTATATTCTACCATTAAATTTTACCAAATTTATGATGGCTAGACTATGGCTATCTTAGATATTTCGTTGCCCTTTTCATCTAATGGCAGATGGTATTTCTTTCAACCAACTGTTCACCAGAATAAAATAAGTGAAATTTTGAAATGACAAAACTCAACGAAATTTGGTCAGAGAAAAGTGACATTTTTGTTTAAATGGAGAATATAACAAGAAGCTTTTATAAACTACAAGAATTAATAATTAACTACAAACATAATTAAGGCCAATAAAACATAACCAAAATATTAAAAAATGCAATTAAAATGATAATTCTCTCTCCCTTTCTTATGATAAAAATATTGTTTGGCGAACTACGAACATTAAAAATATAAGCAAATACTTGTAAATGAGGCCACTTTAAAAAAAAAAGAAACTCAAGCAATATAAAAATAAGGGATTATTGTTTATATCGGGTTTGTGTGTGATTATCAAGCGCTTCTTTGATATGCTATATTTTAATAAAATTTACGAATGGAAACCTTTTTTTATGTTATGATAATGCATGGCGATAATAATATTTCTATTTGTTATTTATATTGTACTCCTATGAGAAAGGATGAAAAACAACACAGTCATTTCGCAATCTCAACTAGCTTTCAGTAAGAGTACAATAAACGAAAGTCAATGCAGGGTATGGTTTGCCCATTTCAAAATGTGACAGGAACTTGAAAATCAGGAAGAGGGCAATGATTGGATTTCGATGGTCAGGCACTTAGCAACTCAAATACTAGCCAACAACTTCAAAGTGGACCATTCAACTATCATTTATTTATAGAATCAATTATTTAAGTAGATGGTAACCATGCCCAGGATTAATCATTTAAAAATTTCAATGTTTAATTTTATGTTCCCTTTTTTACAATATACAGCTTTCAAGTTTAATAATATTGTTTATAAATGCCTTGTAATTATGCACCAGCTTAATAAAATCCCAAGAATCAGAGCACGATTCTTTTAGAATCCCTTATTTGATTCTAACACAATTATATCACTCACAATTACAGTGATGTGTTTTCTTCTAAGCATAAGAGCTAAAGTAGGAACAATTTCTAAAAGTAAATATAAGCAATTTCAAATTGCTTAAAATAATACAATTGATATTTGTCGATTACCACACAAAATCATTAATTTTTAAAATTGTCTGGTAAGAGACAAATATACAATTAAAATGATGAAGCAATTTTGAAGCTAAAATATATCACTCTTAAGATGACTAAAAATCAAAATTACATACATTAACCAGAGATCAATCCTTCAAAATTTATTGCTATACACAATTGACTAATAGTGACAACAATTACTGATTCAAAACATTTTTCTTGTAAAAAATTAACATCTAACTAATTATCCATGATGACAAAACTGGAATGTTCAACAACAAAATTGTTTTATGGTCAGTTTCCCCATTTTAAACTATTTTTACTATCATACTTTAAGTCAAATTGCAAACCTTCCATGTGAATATTCTATGGCTATCAGAAGGAACGGATCTAATTCTGTAAAATATATTTTTTGCTATTCAATAAGAAATACATTTTGCCTCTATAATGTGACATTATTTGGTCACAATTATATTTCATAGATTTGTTGCTGGAGCAGAATTATTATTCAATACTATAATGTATAGTATAAATAATTTTTGTGACATGATTGAAGTAAGAATATTATTAGTATCCATAATTCTTTAACATTTTATCCCCTTTTTAAGAAGGGAAGTAGCTGAAGAAAATCCTAAATAGTATAATGAATTGTTCTAGATACTATGGAATTTTTTAAAAATTCAAAACCATCAAGTGCAATGGTGGATTTCTGCACAGGCAGTGAAGACACTTGCCTCATGACTTGAAATCTGGAGGCTTCAAAATATATATCATAATGCTGAAATGGCAGGAATCCTCACTTTCCCCATAATAGACTTGCACTCATTTCCCCCCCCATCTTTACTTAGAAAAAAAAACCGAAAGAAACTCAATGGAAATGAAATGAAACACAGGGGGAAATAACTTAAGGAAAAAACCAAAAATAAATCTTTTGAAAATTAGTGATAGCCAAAAAATTTCGAAAAATAAAAAAAAAAAAAAAAAAAAAAAAAAAAATGCCCTTGAAAAATCAAAATTATTTACTTTAAATAAATTTCAATGATTAGCAAAAAACATATGATTTGAATATTATTAACTGAAACAGATATGGCATGGATGATCTAAATGCTATTTTTGGTGCAGGGGGGGGGGACAAATGAACAGCAACTTATACTTCTTTCATTTGATTTTCAAGGATAGTGTACTCAAATTATAATTAAAATGAAATTTCTGTCAAACTTTGAATATTTCTTTTGCAATTTATTTCAAAATTGTTTGCAAATCCATGAGATCCATTACACGCTTTTTTTCCTGTTTGCTAACTGACTTACAAGTTGACAATTCTCAACTAACATAAGATAAAGGAAAGAAAAGGGGGGGAGCCTGATTCCACAAGAAATGCCTCTGCAGAAACAAAAGGGTATGACACTGACCTCATCCTTGATCTTAGGTGGAAAGTTCAGTTCACACTGGTTTCCAATCAAAGCAATTTGCATAGAAGGGGGCCTCAGAATAATTTTGTGCCATTGGCCACGAGTTGTCAAAATCCACCACTGATCAAGAGGTGTAGAATTGTATAAGATTCAAACAAATAGATATTTCATTTCATTTCAGAGATAAAATAATGTACATTTTTGTGTACATCACACAATACAAAAGACTCCTTTATCACATTTTGGTTATTTTCCAACTGAAAATATATGCCAACCTTTAACAGATTAGAAAGTAGCTTAAGTTGAAGTATTGTTTAAATAAGTATGTTAATTCAAGCCATTACAGAAACACTTCAAAAGATAACATTTTGCACATAATCAGTCAAAATTTGATACGTTGCATATGCTTCAAATTAATTTTTCACGAACTTAAAGAAATTTGCCTAATGTATGTAGATTTAAATGATGCATTGAAAAATAGTTTTCAAATGGATTATCTTTAGGAACATTGCAGATAAAATTTAGTGAAATAGAAGATCAGTAGAATTTCATGGGCATTATCCATCCTGAACAGATTCTAAGTAACTAAACTATTAATATCAATAAGCATCGAATTCACTTCAAGCATCCTAAAATAGTAGCTAAAATAAAGCTATAAGAATAACAAAGGTCTGGCATTTCATTATATTCAGAACACATTCAAATTTCAGAATATGCATTAAAAAATATAGATTTTACATCACTGAGTCCACTACAACTTGAATAATATTTATTTACTTCCACAATACAGTATATGATTAAAACCTTTACCAAAAAAAAAAAAATGTTTTAGGATAAAATTATATTTTCTTATGGTAAAAAATTGTGTGTCCATGAAAGATGGCATAAGATTAAGAAATAAGTTATTAAACAGACACTTTTTGCGAGATTCTTTCAGCATAAGTAAAACACTGAAATATTTACTTCTAAAGTAATAACTATTTTCACAAACATAAGTTACATAGACAGTATAACACATATAGCATAAATAAATTGATAAATAATCAAGCCTACCTGAATTAGGTTCTGGTGCAGGCACATTAGGTCTGGCAGATGGAGCGCCATCTTCAGCTTTTACAATAATAACATAAGTTTGTCTCTCTTCACGATCAAACACCTCTTTAGTAAATATTTCTCCAGTTTCACGATCAATACGAAATTTATCTCCATCATCTTTGGACTCGATAGAATAATATACCTAAATTAAAAATTTTATTTATATAATCAATGTTTAAACAACTTAATTCAACAACTCAGATAATGACTAAATGCATGGTTAATATATAAATAATTTGACTAATAATTTAAGGCTCAAGGATAGTAAACTGGTTTGCCTGAATTAACATTCATTAAAATTTTCGACACTTAATAGCTTCTTCAGCAAAAAATGTATTAGCTTTAAAAGTCCATTTATTAGCCATATAATCCAAACTAATTTAGAATATTTACACCATTCTGCCCACTGTACTATATATCTCTAATTTTCCGTGAGCTTCTGCAATATTGAAAATTCCAAGTGGAAGTGATTAAACTGCAACTCCATTTTAAACTGTTCTGTTAAAACCAAGCATTTTTTTTTAATTTATGCATAGAAAACAATCATTTACCATTTACACATTCATTCATGACTGCCAGTATATTTCTCACCACAATAATACAAATGTCTACAAATTTGTGAAATCCGTTTTATTCCTAAAAACCTAAATTGTTAAGAGAGTGCCAACATGGACAATGCAGAGATGAAAAATGTGATGCAATGGAGCAAATACAAAACTCAATTTTTAAGGAATATTTTGAAAAATGTAAACAGAAATGGGGTAAGTGTTTCCTAAATGGCACTAATTTGAGGAAGAAAGGACTTTTATCTTCAAATTTGCAATATCGTCTTGACAGCCTCAATTAACATATTTATTCCCCAGATTACAAATTATACAAAATCAACATCTAAAAGTTTTTAGTAAAAGTGGGAATTAGTACAGTTGTGAATATTGTCCATTTTTATATAAAAAGAGTATTCAAAATTTAATAAGTACCTTATTATTTGGGTAAGTACCATCTTTATCAACAGCTCGAATCTGAGTGACTTTAGTTCCAATGGGCATTCCTTCAAGAACTGTTTCTTGTTCTTGTTTAACAAATAATGGAATTTCATCATTTACATCTTTCAGTAAAATATATACTGTTGCTTCACTAGCCAACTGCTGAGCTCCAGCATTCTAAAAGGCAATACAAGTAATTAACCCACAAATAAATTATTCATGTAACTCATTATCTGGAAAAGTAAGAATAGAAAGTATCTTACATAAGTTTACAAAAAAAAAAATGTATTAATGGAGACCAGCTTGAAGTTGTTAAGCATTCCTTTACACTACAATATCAAATTAAGAAATTGCCACTGCTAAAATTTTACAATCTTTTAATTTTAAAAATTTAAAAACCCTGAAAAATATACATTACACTTTCATTGAATGCTACTTGCATAACAAATATGATTGGACACGGATAACAGAAGCCACTTTATATTCTTTATAATTGTTGAAACTGAACAATTGAAGACCTTTCTTTAAAATAATGAAATACTTTCCTAAAAATAAGTTTTTTTCTCAGATTGACAGATTTTGTTGAAAAATAAGATTCTGCAGATAATAAATATCATTACTCAGCAAATATGATAAGCAAAATTTTAGGATTAAAAATTTTTCATGGTATATTTAAACAGAAGTAGATTAACAAAGAAGTAAATTAAAAATAAATTGTAAAACAAAACAAAAGAAAACGCTATCTTACTTCAGCTCTAACTGTCAGATTATACTGCTGGACTTTCTCATAGTCTAAAGCATAATTCACGAAAATTCCAGCCCATGTCTCTTCACCTTCTTCATATTGCTTCAAATAAAAGGTATCTTTTCCATTCGTTTGCTCAGTTCCTCCTTTAATTATAGTATATATGACTTTTGGGTTGTCAGGAATTCCAGATCTAAAATGATAAAGTAATAACAGAATACATCAAAAACATTATTTCATATCAAGTTATTCTTTTAAATAACTTTTTTTTAAAAAAAAATACTTCTATAGAGATTGAAGCTTTTCTAAAAAAATTTAAAGTATCCGAATACAATGAGAAATTAAACTAGCATAACAAAAACTGTCCATAATAATATTCATTAATCATAAAGAATTTTTTTAATTTGTTAAGTCCAATTTTAATGTGCTAAGTTTTACCAATGCAAGTTTCATTGATTATCAAAACACGTACCTTGCTTTCAGTGCCGCAATTTTCATATCACGTTGAACATTCTCGAAAACAAAAATAGGACCATAAATTGGTTGATCCCAAACAGGTGGATTATTTTTCCTGTCAACAACTTCAATTATAACATTTACAGAGGATTTGAGAGGAGGAATTCCTTTATCAGTTGCTTCAGCCCTCAGATAATATTGCTCTCTCTGAAAAATAATATCCAATAATTTAACTGTCAACAATTTAAAAAAAAATTCAAAATTATTATAATAAATCCAATGGAATGTAAATGCAAAGATTTTCTAATGTGAAAAATGGTCTAATAACGATACAATATCACTAACATATCAATTTTCAAAATGAGGCTTCTATAATAAATATTTACTAAACTTTAAAGCTTTATATATAAACAAAAATTCAAACAGTGGAATCTCAGTAATGCTGCAGTAATAAATAAAAAACTGTAAATGAAAATCAATTTTTAAAAGTAAATTTCTTCTTGACAGAACAGTTTATAACTGCTATAATCGTATGAACTTCATAAGTTCACATCTGTGCTTTATGTTTCTCTTGCTAGTTGAGGCAATGTATTCATAAAAGAACAACATTATTATTGCAAATATCACCTGGCTCTTTTCTATAATTATTTCTTCTTCTTAATGCAACAATTACACAACTACTTTTCGTTCTTGACTTTTTAATGCAACAATTGCACTTGGCTCTCCTTTCTGTCCTGTCATTCTTTTTAAGTTCTCGACTGTCATTTCACACCGTTAATTCTCGTATCCCTTTACAAACATATTCAAAACAATAATAATGCTTTACAAACTTCCACAAAATACAAGAGACACCTTAGAATGGTTTTTAGAATTATAAATTTTAAATAATTTTGAACAGATGGCAGATTTAGATTCTACAGCTTGTTGGCTTCAAATTGTTTTTATAATTTTGTTACATTGGAAAAAAATAATAATTACTTTTGCAGCTATTTCTACTTTTTAAAGCTATATTCAGAATTTGTTCAGTTATAACAATTAAACAGCTGTCAAAATTCAAGAATATGATAAAGAAGTAATTACAGTCGATTCCGGTTAATCGGACCACATCGGGACGCGATCATTTTGTTCCTAATAACCGGCTGGTCCGATTACACGAACATGCCCCATGTTACAAGACGAAACATGTTATACGTAACATATTAAAATGTCGTTATGACCTTTATTGTGCGGCACACGCGTATGGTGAACAGACAAACAAGAACTACTGTTGAATATGAACTTTATTCATTGAAAAAGAAATTTACAAACAAATTCTTCGAAACGATCTACACGATACTCAGTATGCGAAGCCCAATAAAAAAAAGTTCTTATCAAATTCCAGTCAATGTTTGAAGAATTTATCCAGTGTGATCTGACGCGTTCTGCACTTGAACAAAATCACTACAAAAATCTAACGCAGCAATGGGACTGCCTTCATTTCCCTCCTGCATGAAATAGCGAAGTTTCATTGCATTTCCTGGCATCCTGTGTTGTCACTTGCACCAACTCATTAGGGGCGTCATCATCACTTTCCAGGTTTTCCGATGCTGTAGTGTGTTTTGATGCAATTCGAGCATCGTCTTTCAGCGTCGTTATCTTCATTTTCATCGTAGCATTGAAGCTCGTTTTCGATGGATAGAAATTCTTCGTAATTTTCGACCTGTTGAAGTTCCACATTTTCCTCACCATTTTCACTTTCAATCAGCATGTCCACATCCACCTATAAGACCAAATGGTTAAAGCCACAGTGAGAAATACAGTTCTGAATGGTCTCACTGCTTATATTTCAACAGCTATCGACCAAAAATGTGACTGCTTGTAAGATGTTGACCTTTGCACTGACTTCTCTGGCTGTTGATGATGATGAGGTCAGTAAACTTTCTTCAATTGCTTCAATGACGTAATTAACCAACCTTTCACTACAAAAGGTCTTCAAATTTTTTATGATGCCCATGTCCATTGGCTGTACGAAAGCTGTGGTCCTGGGAGGTAGAAATTCCAGGTGGATGTTTTTTCCAGGCATTTTGGCAGGGGAGACAAGACACGCATAGTTCACTGACTAAAGTGTTCCGAAGAAACTGGTTTACGTGAGATTTCATTTCCCCGAAAAGCGGAGAAGCAGTGGTTCCTAGCTAACGAGCTGCCCGTTCTAAGAAACAAAGTGCTTGTTCACCTCCCACTGGTTCTTTTCACTTTCAGACTTCCTACTGTGCGCAGGCGACTTGTGGCTTCTTTTTTATCTTTCCTGCCACGTTATTTGGTCCGTTTAAACGGAATTTTGGTTCAAATAAGCGAATAATATTAGGCTTATGTACATAGGATTTGTTTCGGTTCTTTAAGATTCGGTCCGAATAAGCGGCTGGTCCGATTATCCAGTGGTCCAATTAACCGGATTCGACTGTATTCACAAAAACAATTTCACAAAACAGGAGCAATAAAATAGCAAAGCTTGAACCTTAAGCAGATACTTCTGCCATTGTTATATCATCTGATCCGGACACAATTAGAAAGACATGAAGAAAGAGGTACCATACTAAAAAGGAGATGTTTAGAAATAATAAATAAAGTTAACTTACATCTAAGCCCTTCTTCAAGCGAATCCATCCAGATTCTGGGTTGATTTCAAAATAACCTTCATCATCAACTGATCTAGGGTAAAGGCTGTATACTACCACACCATTATTATCTGCATCCTCATCAGAAGCAGCAACACGCAGGACATTGTTTCCAACTGGTGTATCCTGTTTTATGTTTTCATGATACTCTGAGCGATGAAATAATGGTGCATTATCATTGACATCAGCGATTTCCACTTTGAATGAGCACACACCTTCTAAAGGAGGGTTACCTCTATCTGTAGCTTTCAAAGTAACACTTACATAGCGACCGTCTTCTCCTTCTCTATTAAAAACCTAGTAAATACATATTTCACATGTAATTAAAATCAAACATTACATTTTTAAAAAAAGACACTCAAATAAAATCTAAAATTATGAGTTATAGAATTCAAAGACAGTAAACTTAAATATAATTCTAACATGGAATTATAGCAAGAGTATATATATTCAAGAAAGTCATTATTATGTAAAATTTAAATATTGAATACTGATTTTTAAAATAAATTTATTACAATGAGTTAAAGAAAATTACACACACACACACACAATTATATACATATTATATATATATATATATATATAGCGATTCTTAAATTGCTTCATTATATAAAAGAGAATAAAATTTGTGACTTATTAGCTGATTGTCAAAAAATTAGGCTACAATATGAACTCAATTTCTAATTTAAATAAAGAATTAAAAAAAAACTATATTCCCAAAAAAGATTTTAAAACAATTAAAAAGTAAGCTAATAATAAAAACTAATTTTTTTCTAAATGAACTTTACTTGGATAATCTTATGAATGTTTAGTTATGCATTGCTTTTATTGAGTCGCATTGAAAATTCAGAAGTAATGTTGATCTAAAACTCTACAGCCTATGTTTTTATTAATATGAATTTGAAAAGAAGCACTTTCAATATTCAACAGCAGTCCACATTTTCCACAACACTTATAGGCATTTCAGAAAATAATCAATTAGCATATGATCCATATTAAAAACAAGATTACCTTATTCGTTCTGAGCTCTCCAGTAATTTCATCAACAATGAACTTTGTTCCACTCTGATTGGGCTGTTGCACCACAGAATATCTTACCTGTCCATTATAACCTTTATCCTGATCGGTAGCTTGAACCTAAAAATACAAAAATATTTTTAAATCAAAAAGAAAAAAATGAAGAGTGTGATAACTTTATATAACATAAATCAAGTATTCAAATGATAAAAAAAAAATTATAATAAATATTTTGCAGAAAGTAGTTCAAATTAAAAAGTAATGTGAAGATTACAAAAACTTAGATTTTAAAAAAATATTTCCTTTATTTCAATAATCTTTAAAAATTGACATCAAAATTTCAAAAAGTTAAAAAAATGAGTTTACTAAACATACTTATAAGGTTATTTGAGTAGTTAAAGTAAGACTAACAAATCAATACTTATGCAAACAATTCCAAATAAAAACAAAATACTTAGTGATGAAGGCTTGATACAGAATAAAGGAGAAAAGAGGGGTAAGAAGCTTAACAACATTGGAATACAATATTAAATTAAACCTCAACATTAATAAAGAATTTAATTTTGGATTATAATTATAATTAATATTATTTACATTCTGTGAGAAACAGCTTCATACCTTAATTACAAAAGTACCACTGTCAGCATTTTCTTCAACTTTAGGATTGTAACTATCACACTGCTCAAACACAGGCTTGTTATCATTCACATCAGTTATAAATACAACAACTAGAGCAGTACTGGTATGTGTTGACAAGGCACCATTTTTACAGCATGCCCCATCATCTTTTGCAGTAACATTTAATTCATATTTGTCCTTATCCAAATGAATTGATCCATCAATCAGACGAATGACTCCTGAAATTTGGAATAAGCAAAAATAAGAATGAAACAAAAAAATTTTTTAAAAAAGAAAAGAAAAATATAATAACTTTGATTTTTTTTAAAATTAAGCCTATTGCAAATAAATACTTATTTGAATGGTTAAATTACTAAGTCAGGAAACATATAAATCACAAGAGCAGAAATGTCAAGTAAAGTTAGAGGAATATGGGGTGGGGGAAGCATGCTTTTCTTTCAAATAAATATCTCACAAACAATACAAATAGAGAGAAGAAAAATACATGCAGTGTTTTAAAAGGCAAAAAGTAGCATTGTTATTATTACTTTTAAGAAAACAGTCATGGATTGATTTGATTTTTATTATTTATAATTTCAAGGAAATAGTCCAATTCATATTAATTATTATGATTCTTTACCAAAGCCATAGCAAGCATAAAGCAGCAAATTGACTAAAAAAGCAAAAAATAGAAAAGAGAACAAGAAAGTATTTTTAGCTTATATAATTTCAGAAAATAATTTGCAGCAAGCATAGAACTATCGTTTTTGATCTATGCAATTTGAAAGTCAAAACTACAGCAACACCAGAAATTGAGTGTATAGGAAATTATTTTTAGAACATAAAGTATTTATTTAAAAATTTTCATGTTACATATCCCTTTGGATCCTGGATTCACAAAATTCAAATTTCCTTCCACAGATAGTTTCAAAAGGGTGTTTTTTTTTTTTTTTTTTACTTTTAATTATGAAAATCTAAATGAATCAACAGAGAAAAATATATTTAAATGCAACATCATTCAGCAAAAATTTTGAAAATTACAAGTACCACAAAATAATAATTCTTAGTGAACTAATATTTAATAATGATTTTAAAACTCTTTATACTAGTGACAGTTCAAATATTAAATGATTGATTAAAATCCAACTGAAAATCACAAATCTATGCAAATCTGTTTATAAGAGAAAGAAAAACTTTCATACAAAAATAAAGGCATGCTGATATGATTCATTACTTTACTGCTGATAACCATCTTCCATAACATATGGAATATATGTTCTCAGAAAGAAAATATATTTTGTAAGCGCTACGAAAGACAAAAACAGGTTTGAATTTATCAAGAGAGATGTAACATTAATCCTAATGCTCAACAGTTTCCAATGATCATGTAAAATGATAAAATAATTTTTATCAATTCTGAGTTATCCTATGATCAAATTCTGATTATGTTCTTTAAACGCATTAATATAAATTTTACAATACCTTCTTTTATCCAAACATGAATATAGTTTCCAATAATGCTATAAAGTAATTACCCAAAAATACTAAGTCAAAGAACTAAGGGAGATCTGATTGCCCAATAAAACTATTAATTTAAAAAGGAATGCATTTATAAATTCACATGCTTGGAAATTAACATTAAATCATGCATAAGATCAGGGCCACAAGCACAGTGAAACAATACCTCATACATCTCTTGTCCTATATCCAAAGATCTGTGTCAATTGCAAAGAAAAAAATAATTATTATAATTTTTTATTTATAATTAATATATCCATAATTATTAAAATTTTTGTTCACAAATTAAATACATTCTATAGTACAGAAAGTGAAGATGCTAAGCAGGATTACATCAAGTTATCACACAAAACATATGTATTGGGTTGTTCGGAAAGTCATTTCGTATTTTTTTGTCAAAATGAAAAGAAATTTTCGTTTAATGAATAAATTATTTATTAAATTATAAAATTGCCATTCTGGTCTAATACCTTTTGCCATATTTTTGGTAGTAACATGATTACACACTCATAAAAGTTTTGGTCTTTGCTGTAAAAAAAAACTGATCGAGGTGGTTTTTGGCCTCCTCATTTGAAGGAAAAATTTTGCAAATCAGTTCTGGTACTGCTGTACTGTTAACACATCTTCTCCACACATATTGGCTAATTTATTTCTGGCTTGAACAGCATTTTTACCTTTTATAGCAAAAAAGAAAAAAAAGACGAAAATGCTTTTTATTGCTCTCCATATTTAAAAGGGCACCATCCAAAAACTACTGCGAAGAATCAGCTGCACTTTTTCACACTCAAACCTTGCTATATCAGCTCTTAAAACATAAAATGATTTTGCGGTTTAAGTATGAAATTGGGTGCGAAAAATGCAATTAAATCCTTTGTCAGGAAAAAACGAAATTACTTTCCGAACAACCTAATATATAAAGTGAAATTCTTTGAAGCCTTTAAAATTCTAAAAAGCATTTCATATAGCTAAAGACATAATATTCCTATAATAAAGTAATAACGCTGAATTTATTGCAATATTTTAGTGAATATCAATTATAATTGCCCCTAGTGGCAAAATAAAGGATTTCCAAAAAATAACTTTAAAAAAGATAGGATCAATCAAAAAATTTCAATTAGAAAGATGCACCTTATGCCATGATAAAAGCTCAGGAAAAAGTTCCAGGGAGTTATCTGCATAATTAGTGGAGATATTTGTAATTAAAATTCTGAACATTTCATAAGTTTAAAAAGTTTGCTCTAAAAAATGCATTTTTCAGTATTATCATATAATTTTTCAGAATTAAGTAATAGCAAAATGAAATTTAAACAATGAATGTAAATTATAATAAAAACTGAAATTATATTCTAATCAAACACATTTGAGGAAGGGTCTCATGATCAAAATTTGAAATTTTCACAAGTATAATAGAGTATTTTGATAATACTCAATTAAAACTTAATGGCTTCATAACCAGGAAAGAAGATTCCCAGAATAACTATTTTATCCAGATTTTCAAGTGAGAAAATATCAAAATGAACAGTGCATTGTTCATAAGCTGTATGACTGAAGTTTTAATCAGGTATTATGATAAATGAACAAAAGTTTTAAGTCCAAAACCTCAGATTTCTCGAGAAATGTATTTTTCATATCTATATACATGATGTGTAAGCGTACATGCATGTGTGTATTGTTTACTTCCTTTATTGCTTATATTTCACAGCCATTGCTTAAGTTGGAAAAACTTTAAAATAATACTAGAGAATACATTCTTCAATTTTAGAACTAAGTGTTTTTCAAGTCATGGATAAAAAAAATTTAAAAAAAAATTCTATCACATATATCTTCACCAATTTTATGGCAATCCATAAAACTTTTTGCTGGGGTTTTGTTGTTGTTGTTAATTCCTAATTTTGCCATTAAGGGCACATAGAACTACTTCCATAAACTTAGCATAATCCCTTTTACATGGGGATATGTTATTTCTCTGTCTATACAAGATGTTATTTTAAACTAAAAGACTTAAAAGGGTTTTACCAGTCACCACGTTTATATATATTCGATATTCTTACAAACAAACATGGAAATATTATTCACATTTCGAGAATCAACAAAGGGCATTCTTCCATTTCGCACTTCAAAATAAGACTATTTTACAAAACTCAATTTAAAAAATAAGTTCATTACTAAACATTTGTGTACACTCTGAGTCACATTTTAAAAGTCAAATGATTGCCCAAACCAAATTATAGAACAATGATTTCAATATTTGGGAAAACAGTGCATAAAACACAGTTTTAAATAATATCCAGTTCATCCATCTCAATATTTGAAAAGAATAAACAATTGTGCAAAGCCTATAACAAATAATTTTGATCCTTTATGTATTTCACATCTGCTATGAACATCAGATTAATAACACATACCACATGTAAAAAAAAAAAAAAAAAAAAAAATTGAGCATATTCATTTTTAATTAAAAAAGGAAGAGCTGTAATTTTTGTCAGATTTTCAAATTAAGAAAGGAGGATTAAAAAAAATATATTAAATATTCCTAAAACTTAATAACTCAATAAACAAGAGAACTTATTTCAATAAGAATTATTTTTACATACGTGGATATAAAATAATAATCTCAAATGAAATAAAAGCTTAAATTAAGAGATTACTATTATTATTATTATTATTACTATTACAATTATTATGATCAGATAGAAATAGAAAATTTGTTTAATGTCACAAGCAAAAAAGCAAAACAAGATTACTTAGGTAAATATTTGAATCAATATAAATGCAACAGTTAATATTTAATTAAAAAATGTCAGTTTAAAGTGTGCATTACCAATAACTATGCATCGCTCTTTTTTTTTTTTTTTTTTTCTAATTCAAATAATTATTCAGAAGAAAAGACATAATTTATTTTGATTAACACATTAATCTATACAGCATCAACAATAGATAAAATGGTTCAAAACTAACAAGCTGATTTATAAAATGCATACAACTAAATAAAATTAATTTTAAGTATCAATCTAAAAAGGAAAAATATAGATTTTCCCCCCATAAAAATTTAATTATAAAATTTACTAAATATTTTTACATGCAATTGATTTTTAATGTAAATTATTAATCAACACAGAAAATGTTGAATTTACTAAAACTGAATGAAATTATGATTTCAGATTGATTTACCTGTTCTTTTCTCTATTTCAAACATTCCAGATTTGGTATTGCCATCCGAAAAACCAAATATCACATTATCACCATCTATGTCACTTGCCACAACAGTAGTCACCAATGTATTAGGGCCAGCATTTTCATCTACACTCGGGGTGTAGACATCTTGACTAAATTTAGGAGCTTCATCATTTCTGTTCTCTGTATACACACGAACTGTAGCAGTGCCAGTAAGGGGTGGTTCCCCTTTGTCAACAGCCCGCACCGTGAGTTCGTAAGTATTAACAATATCAGCATCCAGCCGTTTATTAGAAAAGATAACACCACGGGAATCAATAGTGAAATCATCTTTGTCCAGAGAATACACAATTTCAGCATTTTTTCCAGAATCAGCATCGGTCGCAGATACTAAAAGAAAAATCATAATTAGCATGCAAAGGCAGATTTTTAAAAGGGAAAACTGAAGGAAAATATAATTTTGGAGGCAATATGCCCGAAAAAAGGTATCTTGTAAATATTTTTAACCGAGATTATATATATATATATATATATATATATATATATATATATATATATAT
>JAPMOQ010038358.1:464879-542920 GCA_026543055.1 Argiope trifasciata
ATTTTAATTAGAACCAAACTCTAAATGAAACAGTATGATAATTTAAAAAAATTTAACATACAAATAAATTATAGGAAATATAACAGTAATAAAATATCTTTTTTTTTTAACTTTGAAATAAATATTACTTTAAAGCATATTTAATCATAAAAATTTCAATTGATAACATTTGTTTGAAAGCATTTATGATTCATCAATACAAAATCTATTAAATAGGTTTGTAATAAAAAGCATTCTTATCTATTTGAAGAAAAAAAATCTGTAATGTTTTTGCTTTGACACCAAATGTAGTTAATGAAAATAATTTGGCAGCAAATGTAGATAAAGAAATCATGCAACAACCTTTTAGAATTGGTTTTGTATTGAAATACAGCTAAAATAGTGATTATAAGCTAATAACATGTACTTAATTCATTATCAGACCATTCTTTGAAATCTAGTTTCCCCCACTACCCTTAATACTTTTAAATAATTTTTAAACAGAATTAACAATGATGTTGTGCAATTTTGCAATATTCTACAAACCTTTAAAGCTCAGTCCTACACGTGTGTTGTGAATTGTTTTTGATAAGAAGTCTAAGAACTGTCTTTGATAAAAAGTATTGGTGTGAAACTAAGGACTTCTTGGTGCTACATGATTTTAAAATGCTTTAAGTCTTTCATGATATGTCAGTACGCTAGGAGAATTTCGTGCAATTTAAGTAACAAAACTGCAACTGAGCAAAAAAAAAAATGTGAATTTAAAATATGGAAAATAAAATGTACAAAAGGAGTCTTCTAAAAACAATTATGGAAATAAATATATAGCATAATATATACAACATAAAGTAATCAGTAATAAAAATTGCAATACAATTAACTGCATTCTACATAAACCAGTCAATCAAATTTATTCAGATTCATACAATGTAGCAAACACTGGAAAACAATTCAAATTTATTAAATTTATAACTTCAAAAATATACATTCATTTCATTCTTGTTCTCAAAATACCTGAGAGTTTTATCTAACATACAAAAATTTATTAGAACAAGCTCAATTTTCAATAAAATTCATGCTTTCATTGAAACTTCCTGCATGAAACCAGATTCATTTGTATTTTGTTACAAAGACAGGCTAACCTAGACTAGTCTAAATTAGCATGATTACAGCATGCAGAGCTTTTTTTATTTATATAAATCTTTCTAGTTTTATAATGAATAAATTTATTACCAGACAGATTTGTGAAGATAATTTAATACTCTGTTACCTTGTAAGATGGAAGTTCCAATAGGTACATCTTCAGGTACACCATAAGCTTGATAATCAGGTACTTCGAATCTTGGAGGATTGTCATTGACATCTGTTACATCAATGGTTAACTAAAAATAAAATTTAGGATAGAATTAAAACTTTGCAGCAATGCAAAAATAAGTAACTTACTCAAGACAAAAGATATTGCTATAAAATTACACATAAGTAAATAATAATAGATAGTAGTTGGAATTGTGACGGATTTCAGTCTCTTAGTATAAATAGAAATGTGCCTTTGAAAAATAGGCTTGAATCTATAATATTTCTACTTTGACCAGGTATGCCAGAATAATTAACAATTTCACATGCATGCATAAATTTTCAGAATTATCAAAATATATAAGTTAAAATAAACAGGGTTCCAACTCAAATCTAGAAATAATATTTGCTGTATGTATATGTTATAAAAGAGGGGGAAAAGTGAATGCCATTCATGTGCTAACTGTAACTCCATAGGTAAGAGGAAACTGTAAGAAGATAAAGGAAAGCTAATCTAAATGTGTTTAAACAGGATGCAGTTCTTAAAACAGTAAAATTTTTAAACATATATCCATATATTTTTTATATATATAAAATACTTTGCAAAAAAGTCCGATGCTCCTCTCTCCCTCGGTTTCAGTAGCCCCATTAGTAATTAAGTAACATGTAGTCACTATTCCAATATCAGTATCAAAAGTCAGCCCCGATAAACGATGCAAATGAATGGCGGCAAAACAAGATGAAAGAAATCTTAGAAAAGTATGCTCCAGAAGACATTTATAATGCAGATGAAGCTGGGCTGTTTTTCCAACTCCGACCCGATCGAACATTGGCATTCAAGGGTGAAAAGTGTTATGGAGAGAAGAAATCAAAGCAGAGACTGACTGTTCTTCTGTGTACAAATAGCACAGGAACGCATAGAATACAACCTCTCGTCATTGGTAAATCATTGAAGCCAAGGTGCTTTAAGAACGTGAAGTCTTCCCGTGGAGTATAAAGCAAATAAGAAGGCTTGGATGACGTCTAAACTTTTTTCCGAATGGTTACAGAAGTTAGACAATGAAATGAAGAAGAGAAAGAAAAAAATCGTTTTGTTGATAGATAACTGCGGTGCTCACACGTCATTTCCAAAGCTACAAAATATCGAAATAACTTTTTTCCCTGCCAATTGCACTTCAATTTTACAGCCACTTGATATGGGCATAATTAAGTGCTTCAAAGGATATTACAGAAAACGGATGGTGGACTCCATACTTGTAAACTTTGAAAATAAAGTAGAAGACCCTTTCAAAGCTGTAAATGTCAAGGAAGCGTGTCACAATATTGCTGGAAGTTGGTGGGAAGTAACAGAAAAAACCATTCGGAATTGCTGGAAAAAGGCCGGTCTTAGTGTTATGGAAGATAAGAAATCTAATAATGATGAAAATTCCATAGACAATGATCTCTCAGATGATCAAGAATGTGTTTTGCATATCAAAAAATCTGTATCCCAACTTGAGGAAACAAGCGGTAAAAAGTTTGGAATTAGTATAGAAGACTATTTAACAGCAGATGATGATCTTATGGTTTTCGCAGCAGTTACTGATGAAGATATTCTCTCTGAAATTACTGATGAGATAGGAAACAATGATGAAGATGATGATGATGATGATACAGGTCCATAGCAGTCCTTATTGTCATCCCAGGAAGCTCTTCAATCTGTGAATTCTCTACGGACATTTTTTTCAGCCTTCCGTCGACAAATGAAGAACATTTTCGTGCACTAGACTCAATGCATACAGTATTGGTGAACTTAACAATTAAAAAAATGAATAAACAAACAAAAATATTGGATTATTTTCAATAAAAAGTGTTTTCAGGTATGTGAATATTTCTGTGCTTATTTTCTGAATTTATCTTATTTATTTATTTTTTTAGTATTTAAACCACTATTATTAGTATTTTACAAATTAATTTCTTAATTATTTAACAAATTAATTATGTTATGCACCTTAAACTAATAATAATAATAAAAAAACTCTTTTTAAATGCTCAAAATATGTGGGCCCTCGATATAACAATATGCCTCTCTACAACAATATATTTATTTGGTCCCTAAAATATTGTTGTAACGAGGTTTCACTGTATATTTTAAAACAGATATTTCTAAACAGATTTGCTTTATTTAATACATGTTTTTATTCTGTAACTAGCTGCCTTCAGTTAAGTTTATAATTAAAGATTGGTCGGGTTTCCAGTTAATTAAGTACTTTTCCATTATACTGGTAAAAATCTCACCAAGCAGACTTTTTGACAACAGCACACAGTCCTCATTTTAACGCAGGCCATTTGCTTTAAAAATGTAACAGCAAAAGGTTACCATCAGTGATATTCCATTTGGCAATGGTTGCATCATTATTAACGACTATCAACTATGCCACCATAAAGGGAAAAGTACCATTAAATAAATATTATATACATAACTTAATGCCATGATTCCTCTAAGAACATGTTTTTCAAGCATCAAATTATAATAGTATCATCAAAGCCATGTTATCTGAAGCTTCAAATACTGCGTATGTTAATCATTCAAACATTGTCTAATTCTGTGATATTACAGCACTACTACCAATGTAGGGTGAATGAATAATTCTAAATCTTCAGATATAGCAGATTCGCTTTCTAATTTCTCACATAAACTAATATACATGACTAACATTAAATATTAGCAGACAGTAAAAATGATTTGAATTTTAGTTACACAATGAAATCTCATGTGAAAAGTGTAAAAAAAAAATTAAAATTTCTAAATTCAGAAAATTATGTAAGAGAATAATCATTAAAACATTTTTTTTTAACTGTAACAATCAGCTTTATCAAATATTTTTAAATTAAACATGCTTTCAGAAGCGAGTTTTAAATGTGCAGATAAATGTCAAAATATTGCCTAATTTTTGATAAATTCTAATTAATTTTTAACAAAAATCAACAATTACTTTGATAAGCATATCCTCATTTTCTAAAATATATCTACATCAAATTTAATACTCTAGATCCAACAGACCATTTTATAAAGCCCTAATACACATACACACTTATTACATTAGTGATTTCTTTTAATACTTAATACAGTAATTAAGAAAAGTCAACTTTCATTACTTGAATTTTTTTTTCTCATAAAAAATATTTATAAAGGTTTAAAATGTTCCTTGTTATTCTCAGATCAATAATAATTATGAGAATCACCTCAACAGAAGTCTGAAATCCACCGGAATCTTCTACAGCAGTAATTTGGAGAGCATACTTCTTTGGCTGGCGAAGATCTTCATAATCCAGATCTTTAGCTAACTTCACAATACCATCAGTTGGCCCTATTATAAATGTTCCAGCACCTTGGCCTTTCGTTCCCAAAATGTACCGTATCTGACGATTAGCAAAAGACATGGCCTTGACTTGAATTATTCTGAAATAAAGTTTTAATTCAGTGATAAATTTTTAATGATCTAGTAAGTTAAAAAAAAGATTCCTTTAAATTTCACTTAATATGCCATGCAAGGAACAATCACAATTTTCCAACGCGAAAGGTTTTTTACCCCCAATGAAACAAAAATAATGTATGTTTCTGACATTTTCCATGCCAGTATGAACCAAAGACCCCGATTTGTCTATGCCAAATAATTAGATTCCTCCCCCCTTTATTATTCAAAATCCAGGTTTTATTTATTCTAGTAAAAATTCAGAAAATTTGATAAATGATAGTTTAAGAAAGGATATGCCAATTAATTTCAGTATGTAGCATTTTAAAAAATGAAAAAAAAAATGTATGCAAAACTATGAAATATAAGAAATGACTAATACATTATATTTTAGATTCTAATTTTAGAAAAAGAGATGACTTTCACAAACAGAAAAAAATAATAAACAGTATTTCAGGAAGATATTTAAATTTTGCATTCTGGGGGAAAACCCTATAATTTTAATTAAAATTTTCCTAATTTCTTTAGCATTATATACTGAAACTAAAGCATTATACATATAAGTTAAATGATTGGGGATTTCGGACATTAGTAAAATAAAAAGGATGAAAGAACACTGAATCATTACTTACACATAACAGTCATAATAGTTATAAATTGAAAACAGAAATTGAGAAATCAGAAACAAAAGAGCAAAATCATAATGAATCCAACTAATTGAAATAATTTAAAGAGAAATTATAACTAACAATTCAATAAACTTTCCAAAAATCAAATGGTTAATTGAGATAATACATTTTTCAATATCAAAACTAAGAGAAACTATTATCTGCAAATTTTACATCATAATCGTTTTTCTTCTTAACATGTTCAGAAACCAAAGACAATAAATAAAATGAATAACTTGCAGCATTATTTTCTTTACCAAATTTTGCAAAATTAGTATCTGTTTAGTATCATTAGTATCATGTTTTAGTTTCATCTCATAATAATGTTGCTGTACTGTCATTTTCTTTACCAAATTTTATTAAAGTATTTATTTGGCTTACTATAAACTCATAATAATGTAGCTCTAGCATTATTTTCTTTACCAAAATTTATAAAATTTGTATTTGTTTGGTTTAGTATAAACTCATAATAATGTTGCTCTAAATGTTTCAAAGAGGAAAAGGTATGTACTCAGAATCTTTTTTCTTGTTTTCAGATATTGTAGCAGAGTAAGATTGCATATAAAACTGAGGTGGTCTTTTCCCTCCAATAATGGACAATCTTTCTTCACCAGTCGACTGCTCCTTCCCAGTCACTTTCATGCCATTCAGATCTTCTGCTTTCACATAAATAACATACTCCTGGTCCAGAT
Source organism: Argiope trifasciata (assembly GCA_026543055.1). NCBI lineage: Eukaryota > Metazoa > Arthropoda > Arachnida > Araneae > Araneidae > Argiope > Argiope trifasciata. The sequence goes on from JAPMOQ010038358.1 coordinate 470,967, forward strand.
TGAAAGCCTCATTTCCAACAGTCCTCACTTCTCCAGAAATTTCATCAACTTCAAAACGACCTCCAGCTACAAAAAAAAAAAGATTTCATCAACAGTTATTTAAGATGTTTGATAGAATTAGAAGTCTAAGTATCTAAAACTATGGAACAAAATAAATTTGAGTTTGTTCAATATAATCAGAGACAAACCTGATTTGAAATAAAAATAATTGATTTTGCAATTATGAGTGAAAGATGCACACATAAATTATGAAAAATTAAGCCATATATAACAGGAAAATTCAATTTATTTCTAACAATTTCTGATATTTCATTCAATGTCATGCTGTCATTTCAATGATGAGTTGCTGAATGATTTTACAAGCAAACAATTGTTAACAAATATTTAAGCGATACAAGATTTTATTTTTGAACATTACTGTTTGCAACAATGGATTACAAAAGAAACATTTATTTAAAAAAAAAAAAAATCTAACTAAACTAATCAGTGAATTTTTAAAAGCCTTATTAAGAGAAAGTACTTGCAAGACATGCACAAAATTTTAATACATTTTACAAAATCAATATTATTTTATGTCATTAATTTTAAAACCTGTCAAATGCAGTGTGCTACAAATTTTGATTTCCTAATAATGGTCACAACATTAGATTGGTCTGTTTCAAAATTCAGCAAAAATTCATTGAAACAAACACCAAATGTAGTGATATGAATGGGGAGAGAGGCTCCATATGATCATATTGCTATAATCTAAAAGCATAATTTATGTGTTTTATACAATACTAGCCGCCTTTGGCGACCAGCTGCTTCGCCATGAGTAATGCGTTCTAAAATTTTCAATTAAATCACATATTCATTAGCCAAAATTTAAGAAATAGTTAAAGTTAAAAGATTCAGTTATTAGTAGTTCAAGAGTCGTTAACTTAATTCGAAAAAACTTTTTGAGTTTAATGCTCTAACAATTTATCGATTATGCTTCCAAAATATTAAAAATGTTTTTTTCGGTGATGTTGCCAAAATGTTAAATATGTTTTTTAAAGAAAGCGAAAAAGGGAAAAAATTATTGAATTAATGATACAGATATTACAAACGATTATAGAAATATGCCACTAAGTCGGGATTTCAATGCATATCCTGTCTAAATTCAACCAGGTTTACTGCAAATAAAGATAATTTATGGAATTATATATATATTGCAAACGATCATAGAATCCATTACCTTGCAGTTATTATTTTTTAGAAGATATCACTTTTTATATTTATGTTATTTTATCCAGTCACGTGCTGAAAGTTGTATTTCTTTAGATTTGATTTGCGATGATAGTTGTTGTTTTTTTTATTTGAACTTCCGGCATTGTTTTATTTTATTTTATCCAGTCACGTGCTCAAAAAAACATGGTTAAAATATTTCTTTAAAAATTTGTTAAAAATAGAAGCTTGAGTTGTACATTAAAACATTGATACCATTAGAAAGCTAATTTTTTTAATCTTTAAATTGATGTAAAAATCATGTTTGTCCGACAATAATTTCGGAAGTTATAGCGGAAAAACGTCGAAATTTCGCTTAAATTTTAATTAATTCAAATTCTAATTAAAAATTCGAAAAAAGGGCTCCGAGGTGCACATTTCCGACCTCCAAGGTATACATGTACCAAATTTGGTAGCTGTAGGTCCAACGGTCTGGCCTGTAGAACGAAAACACACACGCACACGCACACACACACACACACATTGAGCTTTATTATAAGTATAGATAATGCAATGTACATGTAATGAAACAAACTAAAGAATAACAATGTTACAATGTAATATTAAAAAATAATGTAAAATATGAAATTTGCCATCCCATAACTTATCTTCAATCGCTCGACTCTGATTCTCCAATGTGAGAGGAATACTTTTCATTCACTGATTTTTTTTGACTTACAATCTGAACTTAATTATATATAATGTTCATGACAACTGAGTGCTAATTATTAAAGTTAACCATTAAAATAAGATTGAAACAATAATATTTTACTAACAAAATAAATGCACTGCTTGAGTTTATATATTTTTTAAATTGCTGAATAGAAGGAAAGAAATAGTTTCCAATTGTCATATGAAGTCAGAATATAATGAAAATTGTAGACTTCAACTCATTTCATATTTTATACTAGATAGTAATACATACAAATGTAACAAAGTTTATCCTCCCGTATCAAACTATTATTCTCATTTAATTTTACTTCCATACATGCAAAGAGGAAAAAAATATCGAGTCACAAGATGCCAAAACATGTTGAGATTTCGTGTTGGCTAAAATATTTTTAAACATATATTATTTTTAAACATATACATACACTTATTTAGATCATACATGCATGCACATGCAAGCTGGAAAATAAAAAGGCTGTTTGTTCTCCTCTCCATCCAAAACAAACTATTAGAATCAGGAACTATCACCAATGGCGGTTTTCCCCGTACAGGCGTCGGAGGCGGACGCCTCATGCCTTGAGATCTATGAGTCTCAAAATTATTGTGAATGAATATCATAGTGCTAATTCGATGGCAAATTTCGCTATTCACAGTTTCACGTCCCATCTGGTTCGTAGAATTTTCCCCTTTTACTTTAAAGAAATGTAAGGAAGGAAACCGACTGAATAAAAATATAATCTAAATTAAATGTTGAGGGGGCAGAAATGTTGAAAGAAACAGTAAAAACAGATAAATAATTTCAAATACCGTATTCAAAGAGTTTCTGAAATATTTCTAAGACATAAATGTAACAAGTAAATTATATTATTAAAACAATAATCTATATATTTGAAATAATATGGGAAATAATCAGTGTCCCAACCTCAACTACTGGTGCGAAATGCCCAACTTCTATTCCACGTGAACGATCACGATTCCTATGTAATTCATCAATAACGATTGTCTCCTCTTAATACCTCTACTTCGAAAGTTATCGCAAAATAAAAACTAGAATGAAGACAACAAATAATGTCAGATTCCAACTAATAAACCTGACCGATTAATATCAGTTTTATTTGTCAAACAATTTTGTCACTTCGAATGTTTGCATAGCTAATAAGTAAAACAGCTCTATGTTTGTAGCACAGTAGCTTTGAAATATTCTATAATTTGTTATGGTAAAATGCAGATGACCAAAGTTAATTAATATGGTTAAATTATTATTTGTATGGTGTGTAACAGATGCCACGGAAGGTTGCTATTATTTTTTAAACTATTACCATAAAAAGGATTATTAATTAATCTTTTTAACTGAAAGGGATTGATTCCGAGTAATCATTTACACTAATTATAGAATTTCGATGTGAAATCCAAGTATTAAAAGATCCTGCATATTACTGAAATATTATATTTCAGTTATACTGATGATCTTTAAATAATAAAGATCATCAATATAACTGAAGAGCTGAAACAGAATTTGGAAAAGCAAAACCTATGCCTACTTCTGTCCCTGACTAAGTAATAATGGATGTTGCTATCCAAGTCCGGATCCCGAGCTTGCAGCTTAAATACTGAGGTGCCGGCCGGTGCATTCAGCTGCACCACTGCTTGCATCGGCATGGGGCGATTGATGAAGTACGGATTCTCATCGTTGGCATCCTGCACATGGATGATGATCCTCTGACGATCAGCTTCTGAAAAATAAAAATAAAAGTATGTTGATAAAAATTTCAAATTTATTACAGTTCACGATTACAAAATATAGATTCAGTTTGACAAGGTCTTGAAAGATGTAAATGCCCGAACATTTACAAACATCCGAATAATTTCCAAATGTAATATGCATATCAATGCCTTGCAACATCAAAAAGCCTCCATTTAATTTTTTTTTTTTTTTCATTTATTTTTAAGACATTTTCAAAAAAAAACCCTAAAAAAACGCATTTGTTCACAGACATCCTGACGATTATATTCAGTACTAGCTTATGTAACATGCCCAGTACAGTGTTCCTCAAATACCAACAGACAATCCATAATACATAAAACCAGGTCAATGGTATCGAGTTTTGGGATAACCGATTGAAACAATCGACAATATCAACAACCGCATTTGCAGTCATTTTGGAACTTCGATATGCTATAATTATACTACACCTAAACTACAACCATACAATACTAAGATACTACAGTACGTGTAAGATACGTGTCGATTGATTATGGATGCAGAGTACTGAATTTTCGATTTCACTTCTTATATTGTAGTGCATTACCAGACGGTAATTTTCATCCCAGCAATCGGTTTTTCTTCACTCTAGATTGTATACACATATTGCAAAAAATACAGGAAAACCCTTTAAATAATGTATGCACGTTATGTACTAAATATATAGCTAAGAGTTTGCGGACATTATATATATATATATAAACATGCCTATACAAATGAATGTAATTCAATTTGAATGCATGTATCTAATATATTGAAGGTATTAATATATAATGTTGTATGTAGGTACTCGTAAACCTGCAATACATTAGGTACATGCATAAATAATGTTGTACGCAGGTACTCATAATAAAGATGAGCGTGTGTGGGTTGTGGTGGCGGTGTCCACACAGGTGAGACCGTTAGACCTACAGGCACAAAATTTGGCAAATATACCTAGTAGGAAAAGAATGTGCAATTAAAACGGGTTTCCCCCCCCCCCCAATTTTAATCAGAATTTAGAAAAATTTGATACCTTTTGCCCTTTTCCCGCAATAACGTCTGAAAATATTACTAAGAAAAAATGTACTTTACACCGTTTTTAAATTTTATATAAATTTTTTAATGATACCAATTTAATAATTGTGAGAAATTTTGTTGAATTTTAATAATTAATCAAAAATATTTCTGTACAAAATTTTTAACAATTGGTACTTTAAAATTCAAACCGTTTTCATTTTTTCATCAAAAATTTAATCAAGCGATTTTTCTTCTGTTGAAAACTATGGCTTTTGTTTAATATCTGTGCCAGTGTAGTTTATAAGATTGATAAAGAAGTGAAGTTACAACATTACGGAATTCAGAAGATATAATGAACCGTATATTTACGTTTTTAATAACCCTATGATGCTATGGAACTGTCTTCAATAGAAAAAGACTCGTGTACACAATTATTAGAGCTAAAGTTGTGGGTAATAATAAAATAACATTAACGTCAAATAATTTGCACGTAAAAATATGAAGTATGAGTATATTGCATATATAAAGTGAACTATTTCTTACACCAATTACGAAAAAAAATCCTGATTTGCAATGTTAATATTTTTTAAATTAAAAAATGGTATCGATAAAATTCTACAATCTATATGATCTCATTGAAATGTTAATTCTCAAATTCGGTAATTTTTTTGTTGAATTATGATTGTTTGAATGAAGCAATATTGTGGAGATATATCATTATTCATAAAAATGAGTTTTTTTTTAAACTGACACTAGAGGTTTTAGTGAAAGTACCTCAAAAATAAATGCTTATACATCGAGTGATATTTCGAATATTGACAACATCTTGGTATCGTTTGAAAGCTAAAGGATCAGAGCATTTTGAAGCAATAAAAGATCTTCGATATTTTGAACGATTTTCGAAGTTTCAAATGTGTAAGTACACCTTTAAATAAATGCTGAAATATTCATCTGAGTTTTAATACATAAGATAGTCAGCTCAACGAATATTTAATTACGTAAATTAAATATTCTTTGGATAAGATAGTCAGTATAAAAATTGGGTAAGATAGTCAGTGGATATGTATAGTGTATAAGATAGTATGAGTATTTAATTTACGTACATTAAATATTCTTTGGATAAGATAGACAGGGTACATACACCTTAAAATAAAAGCCGAAATATTCATTTGAGTTTTAATGCATAAGATAGTCAGCTGACTACAGGAAATGGTCCACCCAATGAATATTTAATTTAATTCTTCTTTATGAAAGAAATTAATGGTTGCTTTATAATTGCCGGAGGTACATGCATAAGCTTTAAATAAGAATACTCTTGATGGATGGACAAAAATTCCGTTCTATATACAAAAACTATTTATCTTTCGATCGAAAATCAAAGACTAAAAAAGTCCGATATAAAGACATTTTCGATTTCTGAAAATGCAATGTATAGGGAATTCCACACCCTTTTATTATTAAGATATTGTATTGAAGACAAACAGAACCGATAAATAAAAATGCTCATAATTTAGAGCACACATTTGTAATTTAGGTATCAAACAACTGAAGACAGCGAAAAGTATCAAAACAATTCGCGCGATTGACGCTAAGCGCATAAAGTCAGTTCCAACAAGGTCACCCTCTCGTTGAAAACAGAGAAGAGCCGGCTGATGACCCCAACCGCAGCGGGTATTGAGAGAGAAAAAAAGAAACCTGTTGTAGTATTTTTGCACGGTGGATCGAGAAACATAAACGGCAGGGAACTTGAAAAGATGATCAGCGTGCTTAGTCTACTGTGAGGGAAATCTCCCGGCACAAGAAGCAGCAGAATGGTATCCTATTCAGCCAATATTTTAAATCGAAACAGTTTTAATTAAAGTATCCGACTACATTAAAAACATTGGTTATCGGCCACATTGGCGATTTTATATTATATATATATATTTTTTAATTTTTACTGTGATTCAGACTTTTCTCTTTCCAAAACAATGTCTTTTCCAGAAAAATGAAGGTCGCATCTATCATCCAGGGTCACAGGGTTTTTTTTAGCAAAAATTTGTCTTTAACTTCAATTTTTTGAAACTTTAAATTTTCATAAAAATTCGCTACCTTTAACATGACATGTAAAAACTAATAGAGGTATTCATATAAAAATTTCAGCGTGTGTTTTAAATGATATGATAATGAAATGGACCAAAATTTCTATTGTTGGCGGAATACTTTTTGCATTTATAGGTGGTCATTGAAAAATTAACTAGTGAATTTATGGAAAAAATGCATATATATATGTGTATTTTTACCCATCACTGCTTTGCATCTCAAAATATCTTTTTTAGATTTTGGTTCATTTCATTCACCTTTATATTCTATAACTTGCGCACAAAGAAAATTAGGATTGCTGTATTTATAATTTTGTGTAGAGTGTTAAGCGTTTTGGTTAAATTTCATTAAAATTTACTACACATTTTCCAATTTTTCAAAATATATTTTCAAATAATTTGGTTGTATTTATAATATTTTGTAGTATAATTGACTATAGATCTAAAAACCATAGTTTTAAATATTTTTTTTGAACCAATTTTTCAAAACTTTTCCTTCGAACGCAGTCGGACACTTGAAACGTGATGAAGTGAAATACCATGTTTGGATTGAAAGTGGTTTTCATTTCGTGGAAAACAGTTTTTCGGAAACATCTTTTAGCTTTACAAACACGTACAGAAATCAAAAATACATGCGGGGAAGAAACGTCATGCAATGAATGTTTTGTAGAAATATTAGAGGAGAAAAATATTAAGGTATTTTATTTTCAGTCTGCAAAGAATTCGCAATTATTCGAACCTATAAAACAAACAGCAGTTTCCTCTCATATAGAGTAGTATGAATGTAACCTTCATTCATAAACTATGAGAGAATAAGCTTATATTATTCAAGGATGTCACAAACTGCCGGATATGCTTAACATACAATATTGTATGTTCATCACACTGAAAAATCTGAACATCATGTAACAAGTAATTCATCTTATACTTGAAATTCAATAGAGCCACAGCAAACGTGATCAAAACGAGATTAAGTAGTCGATATCCTCCTTCGAATGGAGAGCCAAAATGAAAATCAATGAATAAAAGAAAAAAGGTTCCATTTATTTATTTCGCTCGTTCAGCCAAGCACCAATTTTAGGAACATTAACACGCATGCGAGTTATTTCGATTCTAAATGGTTAACGAAGTCAATAAAATAAGAAATATTCTAATCGAAGAAAGAAATTGGAATTTCATTCGAAATACAGAGGCATGACTAATTCAAATTTGAGGTCGCAATTTACTTAACTGCATCAGTCACTGCATTGTACGGAACAAACAATATTACAACAATACGTTACACAACGTATTGAACGTACGTTACAAAAATATTTTAGGGACCAAATAAATATATTGTTGTAGAGAGGCATATTGTTATATCGAGGGCCCACATATTTTGAGCATTTAATAAGAGTTTTTTTATTATTATTGGTTTAAGGTGCATAACATACTACTTTTAAGTCTATATTTAGAAGAAATTAATTTGTAAAATACTAATAATAGTGGTTTAAATACTAAAAAAATAAATAAATAAGATAAACTCAGAAAATAAGCACAGAAATATTCACATACCTGAAAACACTTTTTATTGAAAATAATCCAATATTTTTGTTTGTTTATTCATTTTTTTAACTTTTAAGTTCACCAATACCAATTTTTGAACTTGTTCGAATAAGTTGTCGATAATGAAACTTGCTTGACCGGTTTTTGAGGGTAGAAACGGAAAAGTGCTGGCGACATTTCACCGTGTGATAAGGCCTTTAGGGAACAATATCGCGTGAAAGAAAGAAAAGTTTAAACCAAATGTTTCGCGTAGAACTCAAAACCGTTAAAGACTATAAAACAACCTTTGAACTCAATTTTCAGTACCCCGCCTCCATCTCCCCCTGTTCCACTAACAAAGGGCACTTGTTCTGTGACAAGGTGACCAGACAGGACTAGATGTCCTTAAACTTTATCAGAATTCCAAAGCTTACTGGCAAATGAGACTAGGCATACATTTACACTTCACCCCCCCTCACCAACTCCAATTCCCAAAAGGGTGGTCTTCATCTGTTTTGAAATCTGAACAATAGCTATTTATTCAGGGATAAGTTGAATATCCATAATAAGTCTTAATAGACGGGAAAAAAAAACGAAAAAAAAAAGCATTTGAAAATCAAAATATTATTATAAAGGGAGAAAATAATATTGAAATTTAGATTGAAAAAATCGTTTTACAGAGGTTTATTGTTCTAGAGAATATCGTAATATTGAGGGGAGATTAACATTAGTTTACATGCAAAATCACCGGGACCACAAACATTATTGTAGTAGAGGGAGTTATTGTTGTATCGGGTATCCTTGTAGCGAGAGTTTACTGTACACAAAACACTTAAGTAAATAGCATAGAAATCTTTCCCGTTACAGACTTTTAAATGTCAGGAATTAAGTGTAAATAAATCCTCAGAATTCTACATTGAACATTTTTAACATCAATTAATTCAGTGCCACTGCTAATTATTAAAGCTATAAAATATTATCCGAAATGTGCTCGGCATTCATAGAAAAAATGGTGTAAAAGAAATAAATCGGCATCAAAATCTAGTATGAAAGTAAATTTGACACTTTCAAAGCTGCCGACGAAACAAATTGTCTCTTATGCCAATTTAGATGAAAATTCATAAGAGATGTTCTAAACTGAAGACTTCTTTCAGTTTAGAAGAAAGTTCGCGATTGTCTAAACTTTCACAAGAGACAAATTTTAGCATACAGAAACCTGTAATTGGAAGTATTGGAAAGACGGGATCTCTCACTGGTAGCTTTGAAAATGTAAAAATGGGATTTACCTAGGAAAACTGGTAACCCAATCATTCAAAAATATTGCTTATCAAAAATAAATTTCGTATTTATATTAAAATTCAAAAAATTACCTTTTTAATGATAATAATTGATTGAAATTTATTCTTAACTAGACGCCTTTGGCGACCAGCTGGTTCGCCAAGAGTAATGGGGTCTAAGATTTTCAATTAAATACTTATGTGCCTTGCTCTCTTTATAATTTCTCTGCCAGATATACTTAAACTTCGAAAGTCACGTAACATAGATTCACTAAATTAATGATATAAATGTTGCAAACGATCATAGAAACCTTTGTCTTGTATTTCTTTTTTAGAAAACATAACATTTAATATTTATTTAATTTCATCCAATCACCTGGTGAATTTTACATTTTTTTTTTCGATTTAATTTGCAGTCATAGTTAATTTATTTTTTAATTTGAACTTCTGTCAGTATGATTTCAACAGTTTAATAAAAGCTATTTTTTTCCCTTTGCTCGTTCATTATTTATTTTAGAAAATGTCACATATTATATTTCTTTTATTTTATCCAGTCACGTGCTAAAAGTTGCATTTCTTTAGATTTAATTTGTAATGATAGTTGTTTTTTTAGTTTGAACTTCCGTCAATAGGATGGCAACACGCTGATAAAACCTAATTTTTCCCCCTTGACGTGCTCGTGCAGATTAAATTTTATTGTTTTGTCCGAAATATATTGTTGTAAAACATGGTTAAAATATTTCTTTAAAAATTCGTTAAAAATAGAAGCTTAAGTTATACATTAAAACACTGATACCATTAGAAAGCTAATTTTTTAATCTTAAAATTGATGTAAAAATCATGTTTGTGCGATAATATTTTCGGAAGTTATAGCGGAAAATCATCGAAATTTCGCTTCAATTTTAATTAATTCTAATTCTAATTAAAAATTGGAAAAAAGGGCTCCGAGGTGCACATTCCCGACCTCCAAGGTATACATGTACCAAATTGGGTAGCTGTAGGTCCAACGGTCTGGTGTGTAGAGCGCCAACACACACACACACAAATTGAGCTTTATTATAAGTATAGATATACAATTTGAAAAAGCTAGTTTTTAATGTTATAAAATTCAAATTCATGCATCATAACTTTCCACCGTGTGATTTTACAAGTATTAAGATTTAAAATAAGGTTTTTTGTTTTTAACATTAATTTCGACGTAGGATTTTCACGTCCTTTTTAATTTTGTACTATATATATAATATATTTGCACGCATTATAATTTATTTTCACTTATTAAACACATGTTTTAAGGTCTAAAAATAATACGGTAAAAATCTGCAAAAAAGCATGCATTCGACATTAACATTAGATAACATTAAATAATTTAAAATTGACTTTTAGATTAAGCTGGAATTCATTTCTATTAACTAACAGTCTGATCGCAAAAGACTGTTAGTTTATAGAAATGGATTTCAGCGTAAAATGTCTAATTAAAAACGACTTACTTTACTGCCATCATTTTTAAAGTTATTTCGCCGATGTTTATAAATCACTCTTATAAATTCTTAATATTGTATCAAAATAATACGATTTCTTCCATCGAATATGAAACAAATGTACGCAAATGTATCTTCAAAATCATATATTTTTGATATGCAATTTTTTAAAAAATTTATTGTAAAAGCGAGCTCGAATCCAGCGGGCGAAGACCTTCGTGAATGTGGTGACAGACGCATGTAAAAATCTGTAATGGTCACCAAGTCCTCCATGTCGTGAGTAATACCGCTGGGGGTACTGGTTCACAGATGATCGTTCTCTGTTCCAGGTCTAAATTACGACATGGGAATTGGTGAATGAAATGCATGAATGAAGTCTGCCTCGTAAAAAGGGTTGCGACGCATGAGTAGCTAACTCGCACTCTTGGCCCTAGATGGAGCTATTGAAAACCAAGAGACGCAAAAAATTTGAATTAAAATCGCTGACTCTTTAGTGAATGACGATTGTCATAAGAAACAACAAATGTAAAATCTGATTTCACATTGAAACAGACTATTGAACATTGCAGCAGCAAATGTCTCTGCCAATGATGCGGGTTTGTTTTATGAGAGCGCCTTGGCTCAGTGGCCTTTTATCCCTCCTTCAACTAAAGGATGAGTAAGTGACAAACATTTTGTATTGAGCATGACAGTTAATTTTCATTGAAGAGTGGTAGTTATTCACTATTAATAAATACGATCAGAAGAAAACTTGGAACACTATAGAACAGACGGTAAGATTAATTCCTAAAATATCTCCGTACATTACAAATAAAAAATATATGGAAAGGTTTAAAATAGATAACGATCGAAAGTAATACTTAAACAACAACAACAAAAATTCATCGTTACCCCATTTTCCGAAAATATCAATCATAAATCTTAACAAAAATTGCGCAAGAGATATTAACTTATGATGCATGTAGTAATGGAAGTACAACCAAAAAACACCCTTATTAAGTGGTAATTTATCCTCTTATATTCAAACCTTATTCCCGTGTTCCCGTGTAAGCCATTTCCAATCACTCCACGTCAACGAAATTTTGGCACCACTCGCTGATGTGAAAAATCGGTCTAAAGTGGTAAAATATTCAGTGGATATCCAACAAGTTAAAATTCATTCGCAGTAAATTTCCATTCCTCCTCTCGTCCCTCAGCGGTGAGTGGAAATGGGGGCTGGCTAGAAGCGTACTCTAGTATATCGTACAACCGTGACCTCCGAGGTAGGTCACGGTACAACACGTAATTGATGTCGGGAAGCAGTGCTCTTAAATAACCGGCATCGGACTAATATTATATATATATATATATATTATATACTGAAGTGACAAAAGTCATGGGATGACAGTTAATATCGTGTCGGTCCTCATTTGCCCGGCGAAGTGCAACAACTCGACGTGTCATGGAGTCCACAAGTCGTTGGAAGTCCTCTGCAGGAATATTGAGCCATGCTGTCTGTATAGACGTCCATAATTGTGAAAGTGTGGATGGTGCAGGAGTTTGGGCACGAACGGACCTTCCAATGATGTCCCATAAATGCTCGATGGGATTCATATCGGGCGATCTAGGTGGCCAGATCATGCGCTGGAATTGTCCGGAATGTTCTTCAAACCAATCGCGAACAGTTCTGGCCCGGTGACATGGCGCATTGTCATCCATAAAAATCCCATCGTTGTGTGAGTACGTGAAGTCCATGAATGGCTGCAAGTGATGTGCAAGCAGCTGAACATAACCATTTCCAGTCAATGATCGGTTCAGTTGCACCAGAGGACCGAGTCCATGCCATGTAAAAACAGCCCACACCATTATGCAGCCACCACCAGCTTGAACAGTGCCTTGCTGACAGTTTGGGTCCATGGCTTCGTGGCGTCTGCGCCACATTCGAACTCTACCATCAGCTCGTAAAAACTGAAATCGTGACTCATCTGACCACGGCACGGTTTTCCACTGGTCTAGGAACCAGTCGATATGCTCACGAGCCCAGGAGAGTCGCTGCAGGCGATGTCGTGCTGTCAGTAAAGGCACTCGAGTCGGTCTTCTGCTGTCATAGCCCAAGGAAGACAAATTTCGCCACACAGTCCTATCGGACACGTCCCTTGTACGTCCCACATTGATTCCTGCAGTTATTTGACGAAGTGTTGCGTGTCTATTAACATTGACCCTTCTACACAGACGTCGGCGGTCTCGGTCGTTAAGTGCAGGGGGTCCGCCACTGCGCTGTCCATGATGGGATGTGATGCCTGAAATTTCATACTCTCGGCACACTCTTGATACTGTGGATCTCGGAATGTTGAATTCACAAACGATATCCGCAGTGGAATGACCGTCTAGCTCCAACTAACATTCCACTTTCAAAGTCTGTTAATTCTCGTCATGCCGCCATAAACCACGAAAAACCTGTTCACATGAATAACTTGAACACAAATGAAAGCTCTGGAAAACGAACTGCGCATTTATACTTTTTCGCTGCGATACTACTGCCATCTGTATATTTGCATATTGCTATCCCATGACTTTTGTCACTTCAGTGTATATATAAAAGGGCAGACTTTAATTTTAACTGATTTATCGATAAAGTTATTCCCCTACATATAAATCTTTTTCAAATTTTCAAGTCTTAACAAAATACCTTTTATTCATCCACTCAAGTTCAAATAATTTTTTTTAACTTGGAGTGGATAACATTTGATGTTTATATAGTTTTTTTTCTTTCAAATATTAACTCATTAATTAAAATGTCCCAGTCATTTCTATTTGGTCGCCAAATCCATAGCCGAGTTCTGAGATTCCTGGCGCGACAGTCGATCAAACATAAAATATATATAAATATTATAAGAAAAGTACGAATTGAAATTTAAAAAAAAATTGTTATTATATTACTTTTTTAAATATATATTAGAAACAGATTTTTTTTAAAATTTATATTACCACATTTTTTTGTAGAATTAATCGATTTCCAGAATCCGAATATGTTCCCTCTACTCCCGATTGACAGATTCATTGGCAACTTCGAGGGCGAATTTTTTTATCGCAGCATCTTGTACTTCAAAGAAAAAACACAACAGCCTGTGTCAAAATTACTTTTTTTTCAGGGGGAGGATCATCCAACGATGCTTTCTGCCATATTTTCCCTCACTGCGGGAGATTCCGCACAACAGTTCACTGAGCATTCCCGTCTCGCACACCTGTCGATTCGCATTTTCTTCACATGAGTCAGATCAAGACGCGGAGAGAAAGTTTCTTAGCAGGAGTGTCGTCTCCGAAAGTCTTATCAGAGAAGTTGTTGGAAATTTCTCAACCGAAACTAATTTCCTGACCATACGCGGAATTGGGTGGCGGGTCGTTCGCAAAACGATCAAGACAAAAATTGTTTTGCATTTGAATTCACAAAAATTAACAGCATTAAGATATGGAGAAAGATTATCAAGAAACCACAATGATGGTTTAGGCTTCAATTCTCTATTGAAACACTGGACTGTATACTTCGTGCATAAAAACAGATATAATACAATTAAAGAGTTTGCTGGAAAGAAAAAAAGTCAGCTTCACTTATTCAAATTTGCAGAAAGCCGTAAAAAAAGTCTCGAAAACTCTAAATTCCAATGAGACAGATAGTTCCATCCTTTGAGAAACGCGAGAACAAAGGTTGGAGCTGCATCTCTTTGGCACCAAATGAACAAGGATTCTTTTTTAAAAAAACACATGCAACTCTTAACATAGTGCATGTAACTAAATACTCCCAAATTGGAGTTGCATCCTTTTTGCAGCAAAACCTTCAATACACACACACATGTATACAATATAGACACTTTTTTAAACCGAGATTACAGCTATTCTTTTCTCCTACATTATAAACATGTAATTAGTTTGTTATTCTGATAAAGCAGCGTTCTAAATTAATAATCAATACATTTCCAAAGTTACAAATGTATTAGTTTTTCTTTCACACCCAAAAATTCCATTTCTGCTTCATGTATTGAAGCGACCCTCTCTTAAAAGCTATTTTTGGACAAACGTGTGTTTAATTTATGAATCTCCTAATTGTCTGGTAAAAAGTTTTATTTATTTATTTATTTTACCTACTAAGATACGATTTG
This sequence comes from Argiope trifasciata, assembly GCA_026543055.1. Classification (NCBI taxonomy): domain Eukaryota; kingdom Metazoa; phylum Arthropoda; class Arachnida; order Araneae; family Araneidae; genus Argiope; species Argiope trifasciata. The sequence goes on from JAPMOQ010038358.1 coordinate 486,138, forward strand.
AATATACATGCTCACATTTTTAAACAGAAAATGTGGTTCTAAAAATGACAAAAAACATTTCGACAGATTTCAAGTTTAAAAAAATGAATTTTCGGAGTCGATTTTTTTTCCCCCACTCGCGTCATCAATTGTAAGCTAAATTAAAAATTTGGAAATTTCAACACATCAGAATCAGTATGAAGTGAAAATGGTCGCCCAACAAATTAAGCACGGATCTCAATTTTGGGAGAAAAAGAAAGAAAGAAAGAAAAAACCAAGAGAGGAAGAACAAACTACATTTTTTTCCAACTGGCAATAAGTATTACCGAACCCCGGTCCTCTTTCTATCAAGCAAGAACAAATGGTTTCATACTGATACCAGATGGGGGTAAAAGGGGTTAATCATAAATTTGTGGCGCGTTCTATTGTGATGTCGCGCCAAAGTCGTGGTCGAATTCCACAAAGGATCGAGCTCGCGACCTTACGATTTGCCGTCGGGTAACAACAGTGATCAAGAATGTTTAGTGGCAGTTACTGGCTGATTAAGATACCACTACAATACTTCCCCATTAGTGAGTCGGTGAAGAGATGAACGACTTTATAACGCCATGCGTTATGGCGAGCGAAGAGCGTGTTCAATGTACGAGGTCGCCAATGGGGTGGTTGGTATTCCGCCAAGGATCGAACTCGTGACCGTACGATTTCAGTTGCGTAACATATCCACAAGACAAAAGTAATCACCAATGTATAGTGGCTGTTACTGGTTTACTATCACCACATATTATCATTACTAGTCACAAAACATCTCGCCCCGTTCCAATGTAAAATTAGAAATACTGAGAACTGCCCTGCTTATTCAGCGATGAGATACAAACAATCATTTAATGTATAATTTTGTAAAAATGTCTTGATACAGAAAACTATAAAATAAAGCGGCGAAACTCGTTTCTGGACGGAGATTTCTTAAAAGTCATACATTTTGCCAATATAATATCCCGTCTAAGCATATATCAGAAAGAATACCATGCTTGAAAGTTAATGTATCGCGTCTTTTAAGTTTCGGCGAACTGAAGCACTTTTCGAGGAGAATGCATTAACTGACACTTATGCAGAAAGTCTATTCGTATTTTCGACATCGTCTTTCCCAAGATCTCACAGCTATCTTTGGTATTCTTTAGTTGTTCCCTTATTTTATACAAATAGAAGCATCTTTTACAATTTCAAAAAAAACAGGAGTAATATCGTGGATACAGAATTCTCGATAGCATTTCCTTTCACACTATTTGACATTTGATAAAGAAGAAATAGAAGAGAACAAATAATTTTGAATACAAATTTTTCTAAATTTTTAAATGATTTCTTAAACTTAAAATCGCTATTTTTCACTTTCTTTTGTAATCTATTTTCAAATTTTACCTACTGGTTTTTTACATATAAACATTGTTGAATGCTGCGTTGTTTACAGCACTTTTCTTAACTAAATATTTTGTGTGGAAAGAAGGGAAAATAAACAAGTAATATGCAAAAATAAAAATAAAAAAAATGTTAGTTCAATTCCCACTTATTTTCTTAAATATTTATAGATATCTTACACTATTTACGATCGACTGTTACGTCAATCTCAGAACTTGGCGAACAAAAATAAATTACTGAAAAAAAAAATTAATTAAATTTAATTAATATTTGAAGGAAAATAAACTGCATTAACATCTAGTGCCATTCACTACAAGTTTAAAAAATGTATTTCAACTTGAGTGAATAATTGAAAGGTATTTTTTTAAGGATTGAAAATTTGAACAAGATGTATAAATAAATGTATAGAGGGAGAGTATGAACTAATAGTAGGAATTGGAAGAGGGGAGGGAGAGTACATAGTAAATGCACACACACAACGGATGAAAAGTAGGTCAGAGGCGAATCACTCCAGCCATTCGCGTGAATAATAATAAAAAAAAAAAGCAGTCTGTCGATGGGTTTATACATTGCATGAAAAATGAAGTAAGCGATGGACTAAAAAAAAAGTTAAGGATTTCGATACTGCAGCCGTCCTTGTGCATACAAGATTTAAATTAGTTTTCACTCGAAAAGCTCCAGTGCATCATCCTAGTACCACAGTTTCTCCTTCCCGCACGTAACTTCAGAAAGCAAACTAGACGCAAGTTACTCTCAAATTAAACTCAAATCCCAAAGCAGTCGACATCTTCTCGAACTACGTCATCACGAACGATTTCGATATGAAAATCTGAAGAAGTTCCAAATTTTATCAACAAATTACAGACCTAATTTGATAATTATATGATAATAGCAAAAGCTAGCTAGTCTGATATTTTTTTCAATTCCTAGTATTAGTTCACACTCTCCCTATATTATATTACATATATGTATAGATAGAATCTTGTTCAAATTTTTTATCGATAATAAAATAATTTTTATTCATTCATTAAAGTTTAAATACATTTTTTTGAAAACTAGCACGGGATGGCAATTGGATGTTACAATTTTTTAAATATTAATTCGTAAATCAAATTTAATTAATGTTTAATACTTTAAAAAGAGTCGCCAAATTCGTCGCCAAGCTAAACATTTTAATAAATCTAATACTATAATACGAGGAATGGTTGCCAAGTCGAAAATCGCCCAAGAATTAATAAACTCCGGTAAACTTGCTTGTCTGGGTTTTTTGGCCACGAGGAATCGATTGGCGCCGGTTTTGAAGCGCTACGGTCGAGCAGTTCGGAGTTACAGATAGGATATTTTCAAACTTTATTAGTTCGCCATAATGGCTACTTAAATTTTCAAGCGGTAACGTGCTGCCATCTATAGCCAATATGGCGAACTAATAAAGTTTTATGTTTATGCTGTTATAGGTTTATAATATGTTTCTTATGTATGTATATATGTTTGGTTTTTCTAAATAAATTTGTCAAAAATATTGAACTTCAACACACTTCAATCTTTACCTTTGCATAGAATAGTTCCCTTTCCAAACTCTAACTTTGTTTAGAATAGTTTACAATGGTGCACTTTAACCGGTTATCTTTTCACCAATGGTTTCACAAATTTTCTTATGGCATGTATTGTTTTGATAAATCACAATTGAAAATTTAAATCTTCGAGTTAGCTTCGATACCTGTTTTCTCCGAGCGGAGCTCGGTCACCCGCTGGTAGTGTGAAAGTAAAATATAAAACTTGTAGTGGATGACACTTGATGTTAAATTTTTTTTTTCAAATATTAACTCATTGATTAAATTTAATTAGGTTTTAATACTTTAAATAGATTTTAGCAGTTTGTAATGAAAATTGAAATCAACAGGCAGTAGCTCAATCGGTAAAATACAAAGATTTCAGTATTTTTCGTGTGAAGGTGAAGAATAAAGTTCAATTCTTGCAAAAATCAATAATCTTTTGATAATCATTTAATAAAGAATAACTAAAAATTTCTCTGCTGACCTAAGTAAAGAATTGAATTTTAAATATACACTACTTGATTTAATTAGGCAAGGAATTATAAACGTTAAAAACAACTATGATTCCAAGGCTGGTTCATTGGAAATTCCGTCCCGCTGATAACCGGCATCAAACATCGCTAATTCAATATTCGATCTACCTGGTGGAGAAAATATAATCCTTTTCCTCCTGGGCTCAATTTCGTCATCGATTTATTTTCGACAAGAGGATGAAAAAACGAGAGCGAGAAAATGATACTGTGAAAACAAAGAATGGAACTTCCGGTACATCTTATCCGTCATATTTGTATTTGTAAAAGAGCACTTGTATGCACTCTTCTTCACGTTAATTCAATGTTATGAAGTTACAACAGGAGTCTGAGGAAGATAAACATTAAAACGGATTGCGTAGAGTGAAATTGCTACAAAAATGAAATACTTTTTAAACACCACGACCTAAAACATTAAGCACCTTTGCACACGTATGCCTGCATATTTTTTACGCAAAGGATGTTTTCAGTTTGATAACAATGTATATTTTTATTGAAAAAACTGATTTTACGCATTTCATACTGCTTCTTCTGAACAGTTATTCCAATAAATGGCAATATAAAAGGCTCATTAAGTTGTATCTCTGTGTTTGTACTCCTGGGTCCATTTCACCCCAGATTCTTTCTTTCGTTTTGTTGATTTTCTTTCTCGATACATACACGGTAAACAAAGATTTATGATTTCGAATTACCCCAAAATGAAAAACTGTTTTCGCCATTTTCGAGAACGTTAACCCATTTATGCCTAAGATTAAAAAATTGGAGTTTTTGCATGCAATTTCGATATATAAGGTAAAAAAAAATATAATAAAAATAACTTTTATTTGAGGGGTGTTTCAAAAACGGTAGGCATAAATGGGTTAAGTACGTTTTTATGATCTCCCTCCCAATTTTTTCTACGCAATTTTGATGATGCTAAGCATTCTGTTAATTAATAATATAAAATTATTCAAAAAAAAGGGGGAAAGCGTTTGTTAAATATGGTTCTAATGGTAGGCTTTATCATGTCGACACCATAGAGCTGGGATACTGATATATACATCAGCTCTATGGTCAACACAGTCAGTGCGTAGCGGAAACAATTTGTGATGTGTTCGCAAACTCAGAAATTTTGACAAGAGTTTATTATCTTGACGCAGAATACAGGGAAAAAAGAAAATGATGACAAAGGATATGAGAAACACGAAGAAAGAATTGAAAAGGAGTGAACAATTTAGAGGGAGCGGAGAAAGAGGATTTTGAATTAACAAGACGTCTATTCTGAATATGAAGAGTGGTTTTTGCAATATTTCCATGCAGTTCTTTAGATAATTGCTATTGACTTCTCAACATTTAATAATTGAAAAGATGTGTTTGATATCTTTAATGAGGAAATTTAGAGATATCCGCCGTCACCTGGCAATAACCAAGCAATCAGAATCAAGCATCACTGTACATAGATTAAATAATTTTAATGCAATACGATGTAATTAATCAGATTTGACAGATCTGATCAAATTACAATTATTCATACTAGCCGTCCTTGATGTCCATATTGATGGAACTAACACCATCGTCCAATTTTAGTGAAATATAAATAGAAAAAAAGAAACAAAAAATACTATTTAAAATTACGACTACAAAGCATTTTAATATTTATCTATGCAGGATAAGTGGAAAAATAGATTATCAGAATCGAAAACAGTTGATAAAAATTGAGGATGCTGTCTAATCTTCATTTCGCAATATATATTGAAAGTGAAAATGAAAGGGAAGGGCGCTTCTTGATCACGAATCTGGGAGTCACGAGTGTTGAAATGAAATTAAAATTGACGAAACTGGAGCATTAGATATTTTATTAAGAGGATACGACTGTCAAGCTTGTCCCCCCACAAAGAATGGAAAAGCATTAGCCTTTGGGGGATTTCTCTCAAATAGTTAAAGGAAAGCAGGGTATCAAAACAGGTAAAAGCGTATGTGGTTTATGCTGGATAACAAGTTCTTTGGTTGTTGTTTTTTATCATTGCTTTAAGTAGAAGCGACTACTTATCTATAATTGAATAAATCGAAAAATGATAATAAATCCATCAGATCTCAGAAACTTTCATATGAAATGAAAATGGCGATATTGATATAAAGGTTGCGACTAGGGACCCAGTATATTTTGATTTCGCAAACTATTTTAAATATATGGGTGGTGAAAAAACAGCTTCCATCCAAAAACGAACATAAATTTGTATAATAATCAAAATATGCATTTTCTAAAATAAATTCGAGTACAGACAATATCTCCACTCAATAAACTTTAATATCAGAACTAAAAATATTACATAGTCACTTTTTACCTTCCTTCGTCGGAAAATAAGGAAGAAAAAACTGCCATACAAAGATCACCCAGCCTAGCACACAAACTATGTATCGACTAATTGTAGAAGAAGCAAGCAATGGAAGAAGCACACTGGTAATATACACACACCTTCCTCTTCACAACGTAGAAGTGTCAAGAACGTTGCTCAATTATTCCAGTGATTGGAAGGAAATCGGCATTACCCAACAGTCATCAATGTGCATACGCTTCGGAGCCACAATAAACGCTTGTCCATCATAAATTGCGTGCGTGTGTGCGAGTGAGTGCGTGCACAGTTCATATATTTTTGACAGAATTGAATTTCGAACCTGGAGCATACGATTCCGAAAGCGAAATCTTACAAACAAACCACCGTGTAAAAAAAAAGTAATGCATTGTTGCGTTTCTAAAATTGAATTTTGTAATACATCCTGGAAGCCAATTCAAGCAAATCATTCTTCTTTGGAAAAGATGGGCTGTCAGCTTCCATTTAAAGCAGCACTTAAAAGTCAAAAACTTTTTAAAGATCCGAAAAATACGACAAGCATTTGAAGAAATTTTATTCCCTCAAATCCCCCCCATGATACCGAGTATAAGTAAAAAATTACTCGCTTAATGAAATAGGCATTATTTGAACGTACAAAACGAGTATGAATAACACTGCCAGCCGAATGAAAAGTCTGAAACAGGGGCGAGGCCAGAGCGTCGTATTATTAAATCCCGCTGCACGCACCAGCACTTCCGAGGACAAATAGTCTAACGGAAAGTGTTCAGCGAACTGGACTCTGCCTGTCAGTCCGATACGCACGGCGGTCTTTCTCGCCGCCTCTTCTGGGAATGCCGGTAACAAAGCATAGCGAGCGACGAGGTCAACGAATTTCTTGAAAGAGAAAAAGAATCCCGCTTCACACTAACCTTACATTTTTAAAATAAGGGATGGAAATTGATTATTAACACTATTTTATTATTCATCCTACGGGGCATGTCGCAGAGGCGGTGCCAGTAGGGGGACAATTGTCCTCTGTCGGCAACCAGGGAGAGCAAGCAGCAAGTTCCCGCGTCAAAACTTTTGACCTCTCCAGAACAGTAATACAGAGCTGGACATTAGCCAACATGATTATTTGAAAACCATTTTAAAGTTAATATGTGTAGTAAAATTCAAGGTTTACGTTTACTTCATTTTACTCAATGGAAGAATGAAAGAAAACTCTAAATAACAACGCTAGTTTTTATTTTTTAATTTATTTTACTTATTTTGAATTTCAACAAAACATACAAACAAGAAGTGACTGATTAAAAGGTTTAGTTTTAGTTTAGTTACATTAACGTCCCGTTTTAAAGCAACACGAGGGCTATTTTGGGACGGACCTCGTAATTTTGAACCATGATCATATGACACCTGAACTGCACCCCCTCTCCACACCACACCAACGGGAGGGCGTTTGGCCTGACAGATTTAACGTGCAAGAGACCCCCCTCACACAACGGTTCTTCGGTGGAATCGAGTCTCGAACCAGAAACCCTCCGATTCCGAAGCCGAGACCTTACCACCAGGCCACCGCGGACCCAATACCGATTAAAAGGTAAACAAGTTAACTGGTAGGAGTCTTTTTCAAATATAAACACATCACTGTTACCACACCATCTTACGAAACTTAGCTGTTTCTGAACAATATGCTTTAAACAATCGAAGTATCCATATAACGGTTTAAGCGGTTTGACTACATATGGCAAAATAATCGCTATGTCCAATGTCGACTATCTTAAATCGGCAGTCTGTCACACATTTGATTGAGATATCATTCATTCAACTTATTATTTGTACTACTTTTGGCAATATAATCGATAAGGTGTTTGGTGAATAAACTATCGAAATTTGCCGATAATTAGTGGTCAGTGAACTCAATGCGATGGATGCCAACGATGTTAACAGTCTGATTCAAATATGGTTCATTTAGTTTATAATTGCGGCTATATTTAGCAAGATAATCAACAATCTTGTAAGAGAATAAGACACTGCCTTTTTGTCAACTTCAAAAAATTATTGGCATCCACAAATTCGATCACCAGTCAGAAGTATACTAAGAAAACAGGAGCTTTTATGTCATAAATGAAATGGGCGATGAATAGTTTGCAAAAGAATAATTTTATTCATTCCATTGTTACTTCCTCAATAATGAATTTAGTTCACTATGAGAGACTAAAATCTGGTTAATAGTTTAACTAAAATTCAGTAAGACACTTTTCTCTTAGTGGTCTTATGCAACATGTGTGCTAAGAAGAGTTATCTTGTTGTTGCCAAATTAAGTAATTCACTGTAAATCAGCAGAATTAAATGTATAAATGTATATTAAAACCGTTAAAAACAGATATTTTACTATTAAACAATCTAATTTATTAGGCTATAATTATTATACTAATGAAATATTACCCTTTGTATTTAGTAACAGAAAGAAAAAAAAAAAAAAAAAAACAACGTATGTGATATGGTAGCATTTAAACCACACTAAAGTCTGCATTTTTAGCAGGCGGTCTAAGATCACAATTTCTACCGCGTTACTGGCACCAGACAACCAATAACGAGGTAGGAAATGTGACCTTGAACCGCCTGCAGAAAATACGCCGACTATAGGGGAACATATTATATTTTATATACTTTCATTTTTCCCCCCTAATTACTTTTCTTGACAAATACAACATAAATCTCTTGAATTTTTAATAGCTTTTAGATAGAAGTGTTTTGATAACATGAGAATTAAAATAGTTATTAATGGAATATCCATATGTAACATTAACCCTTTGACATATAAAATTACTTAATTTCCTAATTAGACGACGCTTCCTACGTGAAAAAAATATTTTACATAAGAACATTTACAAAATTAGAGTATACAATGACTGTTAACTATTGTTTTCATTAAGGCAAGAATTAGACTTTCATTTCGAGTAATTTATTAAAATCAAAACAAAAAAAAAATTCAACACTTCAAATTAAAAGAAAAGAGGCCATTAAATTATGTTAGTACTAAAATGCATTCTTACCGCAGGATAAACAAAATTATACGAAACTGTTTCATAAGCAAAGTTTGGTAATAACTAATTTAACACTCACTAATTTGTGCGCGTGCGTGCGTGTGTGATTTCATTGTTCTTTTCTCCAAATTAATAATACTAAAAATGACTTAATAAATTAAAATGTCATTTCAACAAAGTTGGTCTAAATTAATTTGAATATTGCAACTGGAAAATATGTCTTTTAACACAAAAATTTATTTTTCATCAATGCAGATCCCATTTTTAATTTCTTTATAATTTATTAAGTCAGATTTATGCATTTAATGCCACCAGTTACCGATATTATTATACTGATATTGGAATACATATGATATTTCTTTAATCAAATTATTTTTCTCTAAAACAAAAATTTTCAAACTTTACCCATTGATAGAATATAACAAAAAATACAGGAAAATCCTGCCTTATAACATGATACTTGCACATGCTATTATAGAAAATATTTGTATGTAAAGCATGCTACTATCAAATTAAGAAAAAAACAAAACCAACGATTTAGTTGAAATGAATGAATGAAATACATATGCTATATTTTTCAGATGGACCTTAATTTTTTCCAGCATATTACTTTTACTACAAATACTTCTCATAAATTTCAAATAGAATCGCATTTAAATCTGACGTTAGCTCATTTCAATACCACTACTTTGAAATCAAAAGCATTCACATTTCTGAATTCCAAACAGACATTTTCAATTATCTTCATACAAAACGTAAGAATTTGCCATAGAAGTTGCGTTATATTGAAACAACTCTGTTTCACATAAACACTAGAAAATCCCTACAATTCTCCCCATGAACAAATAATGGTGCTAACTCTAGTGTCTAGTCACTCATGGCAGGATGCTTGCCATCACTCAACATCCCCTGACTCACACTTCCACTCGAACTCTACCATCTCTTTCAGTTGCCAGATGGCACATTTGTTATACTATATCAGAAATAAAATGAATCCAACCTCTTGTGAATTTTTAAACCCATTCATCCATAAAATAACTACTTGTCTACCGACTATTATTATTGCAATGAATCATGCATTTCATTTTTTAAATCATGTTTGTGAAGAATACGTTAATTTAAAAAATATTTTATGTTAATAAACTCTACAAAATACTCGCAGCTTATGGCGGCCAACTATTTCCGAAGATTAATGATTGCTAATATTTTCAACAGTGAGTATAAAGTTTGCAAAATACTCGTAGTTTATGACAGCCAACTGTTTCACAAAGATTAATGGCTACTAATATTTTCAACAGTGAGTAGTAGTACTCGTGAAAAAGGGAGAATAATGCGGCTTTCAGAATCATCAATTGGACTTATTTTGCACTGAATCTTGGCCCTATATTTCGTACAAAATACAGACACTTCAACAGTTATTACTTACAGGTGTACATGAAAGGTTAAATTTTTTTTACATGGGAGCTAGTCCAAATGAAACATGACCCCCAATAGTTCCTAAACACCATATGGACAGGTTGCGTTCATTTTTTATTACATGGTAGCGCACAGTAAAAATACCTAGCAAAACCGAACAACCTTAATCCTTTCCGAGTGTCTGACCAAGTCATTGCATTCTTCTAGTGTGATAGTCCAGTATGTGTATCTGCACATTTTATTTAGTGCCCTTTCTTCTTTGAAAAGCACTGTCCTGTATCAAGGTGGAAAGCCTTTACAGTCACTGCGGAACAGTATGTTACGCTTCTGAGTGACCACGTTGTGCCATCATTTCAGGGAAGACAAGCATTTTCTATCGTCTCCTTCATTAAAAATGGTGTTCCACCCCACTCTGATGAAAATTCAGGACGTTCCCGTTCGGAATTTTCAATGAAGATCGAGTGATAAGTCGTAGTAGATAAGTTTATGTGGCACTCAAGAACACCAATTTTGACCAATTGCAGGAATACTTAAAATCTTGAATGCTCCAAGCTTCCTAGCCATTTTAGTGGAGCTGAAAGATGCCATTCGACAGACCATCCAGAGGCATTGATGCTGAAATGCTACACTCAGCTACAGTAAGCATGGAGAGGCGCCATATTTTTGCATGCATTTCGTATATTTAGGAACTCAAAATGCAATGATGTTGTAATAATGATGATGTGATGTGTTGTTAGCACTGATGTGTATAATGCGTAAGTGTTATATATTTTTAGGGTATTTTAATAAATGTGTTGAAATAGAAATTTGCAATCTATTTCATTGCAATAGATTACTTTTTAAAGTTACGTGGTTTCAGGTTTAATTCACTAAGCCACAATATTTTTCTATACCCATTTCAACCATAAGAATGCTTGAATGCCTTATTTGAACAAAGCATACAAATATTTAAAACATTGTTTAACAGACAGCTTAGTTCAGAATTTGTAAATTAGTAAAACAAAATGTTATGACGACAACTAAAAGTTTAATTGAGACATCATTATAAGCCATAAATTTAATTGCAATTAAAAGTAAGTAAAACTTGCAGCATCTTTCCACGATTATGATTGGTCATATCAAAATTTATGGCCTGTATCTTGTAAACCAGAGGTGTAATTTTTATTCTTCGCATCTGTGACTAAAAATAATCTCGAATCATAGAATACTATTAACATCAACTAGCTGTTTGATAGTTAAATTTCTTGCGTGTAGTTACGATGATACATATTCATAAAACATGCTCATATTTACATAAGCCGATATGCGATTTAACTTTTAGGTCGGATCGTTGAAAATAAAATTAGATCGACCTCGCATCACTCGGTGAAGTTCCTTAATGAGGAAAGAGCAAACATTAACTCTTAGCGATCACGAATTTCTCTGATGGGAGTACCAGCAAGTCGGAGCAAATTTAGCTTTTCGGAGTTATTTCTCCCGTAGTGATTGAAAGCAAATATAGGGATACTAGAAAACACTTAATTCGTTGAAATGATTTATTGTGCTTAGTAGTGCTTATAAAACATAAAAACAAATTTTTAATTTCTGTCATTTTCCAATTTCAATAACCTCTTCCCGCCATACTGGCGGCATCGACTTTTACGACTTGCGAATGCCGCCACTGTGACGGCACCGACCGCAAAGGCTTAAGGAATACAACGATGTTTGCTAGTGTGCGAGAGAGTATTGGATACAGATTCTACACCCATCAAATATCGCAGATTGATAAAATTATAAAAACATGCAAAAAGAAATTAGTGGTTACATTCTAAGTAACTCTCGATGTTTATAATATGAAGCGTTTTGTGAAATGAAACTTAGTAAAGCAATGCAAATATGTATTTATTTGGGATATTTTATCATTATTCGATTGCATCAGAAATTTGACAGTTTTGAGACGGGACAGTGAATTAAACTTTATTCATCAATACTATCGCGGTTTTTAGTAATTATCTTCAGTCACAAGCCATTTAACATACAGGCTTGTAAACACACCCATACCTAAACGTCTGATTAATAAACAGTATTTAATAATTCATCCAGATCGGCTTTTGGACAGGAGAAACAGATTTCGTTCAAAACATATCTGCACTTTCGGCGTACAACTTAGAAATTAAATTTCAGTCGTACCTTTTAAATTATCGTAATCATAGATAAAGAAGCTGAAATATTTTCTTCGTATTATCAGAGAGATCTAAGAATACATAGCATTAACTTTCCGAAGTTGGATATCTTATGCTTACAAATCTATTTTTTCCGCACATCAAGAAGTAATAAAGGAGGAGACGACCCTTGAATCGGTTCCGTAAGTCATTCACTCTCCATTCCAAAGAAAGCCGAGTAAATGGTATTAACCGGATGGAGGAAGCATCTTTCAGAGATACAAAATATGGTTTTCTGAAATATTTAGATGCGCGTGACTGATCCGTCAGTCAAGCAGGACACAAGAGGTAATTGTTCTGAAGATTACCCGAGACTGTAATTCTCTCAATGCGAGCAAGCAACTCGCGCCCCGTTTAGAAGCAACACAATGGCTACTTTTAGTACGAATTTTCTAATTCTGATTAGTGACACTTCGTTTTCGAAGCATCTACGCTGAACGTTTGAACCCATTTGACTTAGACAGCACCAGACATGCTTACTCAGCGGTTCTTAAGTGAAACTGGGTTTCGAAACAGGCAGTATACAGCCCAAAAATTAAAAGAAAATGATTATCTGAAACAAAACTTAAAATTTCAGTCGTAACCGCTAAGCATATTTCACCAAAAAGAAAACAATTTCATCACACAGAAATTTCAGTAAAAAAAAACAATATTTAATAATTTAACATGAAGCAACAAAAGATTAAAATTGCTGGAATTATTCTAAATGCAAAAAGAAGAAAAGCTTGAAATAAATAAAAATAAAAACTTTAAAAACTGTACAAACGATATTTTTCATCATGGCGGAGAAAGTTATGCTATTATTACTTTCTTGTAAAAGCAGTACTACACAGTATCTGACTACATTCCTATCAAATTTTGGATGAAATACATTCAAATGAAGTCATCGCAGCCGAGTATTTGAGTACAGATAAGCGCAATAAAAAACCAAACAAAAAGTAAAAGAATTGGGTGGATAAAATTTGGTACACGGGTTTAGCATCAATAATGCAGTTTCGTGTCAAATCTTGACTCAAATTTTTCGTTTAGATGTTGATCTTCTCTCTCCGAATGTGATTTTAAATGCACGTACGTAACAAGTAATTTAAAAAATGCAAACAATTCTTCAAGAACAATTGTAGTTCTACAGCAAAAATCGGTTTCCATCTATCGGAAAAAAAGGCTTCCAAAATACATTTTCCGACTTCCTGCCAATTGTGTATTAATTACATCTCAGTAATTAATAATTAAAATTCATGCCAGGTTCCTTCACCGCTGATATATTTATAATATTAAGGGAGATACAACAACTCTAATACTCAATTGGGCAGAAGTTATTAGAATGCTTGGAAAAATTAAATTACGTGAAATTATTCATACAATTCAAGTTTGTTTTCTTTTCTTTCTTTTTTTTTTTCCTACTCCTTTTCCTTTGCAAAAAACAGCAAAGCCTTTCTCCTATAACACCAAAACATCTAATGTTATCTATTGTTAATATTACAAAATCGTGCATCACATTATTTAGTTTCGGAATTAAACTCCATATTAAGCATAACAGCTTATTTAGTTCACTTCTTAACTTTTTTTATGTCTTATTAGAATTAGTATTGGCATTTACTCCTATATGAAGTAATTCCTATTTATATATTAGGGTTATCTTCACTTATAAGTATTCTAGACCCGCGGTAGATAAAATTTTCTAATCTGATCCAACGTATACCGGAATTATTAAAGTAATCACTTTTTCATTATAGTGTTGCAATAATATTCACATCAATTGCACACTCACACACAAAATCATCATCAATCCTACTGGAATAAAGGAAAAATTTCAAAAATTATAATCATTCTTCATAACCGATTCTTTGCTGGATTCTTTTAAAATCGTCAATTATTCAGATTAATAGCCATTTTGTGTAGCATTTCCTCATGAAAAAAAATCGAGGTTTATCTCCTCTTCCCCCATTTTCTGGGTCCACACATCGTGCTCGAGGAATGAAAAAAAATCGAACTAGGTTGCAAAACCCGAAGAATCTTTCTGGCATGAATGGCGCATCACTAATCCCGATCCAAATGGCACGGAATCTGACCTTTCGATAATTTCAAGACGAAACACTATTTCGTGTATTATCATACTGTTTCCGCTTAGAATACACACACATATTAGAATACATAGATACATACACATATTTTAGAACATATTGTTTTCGCTTGTGGTTTTTGGAGCCTCAAAATGTGAAGGCAACAAATTGGCTATTTATCCTTTATTACAAGTAGTATTATTTTGGAGTCGGCTTCCACAGAATACCTTTTGAAATATCTATCGTCCGCTAAAGTTGTTTTATTTTTGAGTCGGTTTTCACTGTATAGCTTTTCAATTATCTATCGTCGACTGTTGTAGTATTTTCCTTGGAAATCACAGTGTTATTACCTAACTCGTGCAATATTTAAAAAATAAATCAGACAAGTTAAAATATTGTTTATTTAATAGATAAAAATGATTGGTGCTGGGATAATTTCAACAAATTAAAATAAGGTTACTTAGAAAATAACGGAGAAGGTTGCCACACCTGACGATTTATTGTAACTAAAGTTGCAACTGGATTTAAAAATTATCCATTCTCTGAATTCTTACAAATTGTCTTAATTTGTTGTTAACCAATATAACCCGTTTGCATCTTATGAAAATATGAAAAGAAGGCCCATATAACGGAAAAATTTTTTTATTTCATATTTAGGTGTAAAATTATGCATAAAAGTAGAAAAAAAAAATCATTTTTGAGCATTATTGGTTAGTCATTTTGTTCAGTGAGGTAATATTTGAAATGTGGGATGCATATAGGTATATATCAAATTACATGCATAGCATATAGTATGATGCAGCGTATATATACGCTCCAGTGATAGTGACCAGAAAAATTGAGCGTATATATACGCTAATGATGTAAATGGGTTAAACTGGCCTGAAACAATCATGAGGATATATTTTATCTTATATATAGAGAGAGGGGGGGTGAGAGAAACCTATAGAGAAGTCTCGTGATTGTTTCAAACCAATTTAAACTATTTAATGACTTAAAATTAATTAAAACAAATAACTTAAAAATAATGTTCGCAGATGATAACTTAGAATTTGTGACAATACATTTCACTTTTTTTTTTAATTGCGCACAATTTATATCTAAACAGTGTACCAGCTTGTTACCAATCTTTCGGAAATTGCGTTTTCTCGTCCTCGCATTCCCAATTTAAAAGACTTGGCAAAATAGAAAAGTATTCAGAAGAAATGACTCTGATTTTTACCCAATATTAATTGGATCACGGAGGACTCATTTTAAACCGTGTGATCGTGCCTTTCTTTGAACTTCCGCTACGCTGAACAGATGAGTGCGGTGACATTCTCTTTCGAACGCGAATAGAATTATTTCTATTCGAGTTCAAGGACGGGTGTCAGGCACGGACAGATGAAATAATATCTCATCGATTTTTTTTTACTATTCAAATATCTAGCCCTTCGATAATGATAACAGTAGTTAAACTAGCTTTCGAAATTGATTCCTAGCCCCTTTTGACTAAAGTATCATTATGCCATTATTTAATTCTAAATCATTTAAACACGATCATTTAAAAATTTATCGAAGTTCTTTGATATAGCTACATCATTTTTTTATCGCTCTTGCATTACAATATAGCAAATAGATCAATCAACAATATATCAATCGCTCTTCCATTACAATATATCAAATTCTAATTATTAACCTTTTGCACTCACTCGGAAAAGCGATTCGTGCATAATTATTCACCTAATACACTGACTTGTCTATTGTTCAGAAAAATAAATATGTATAATTGTTTAAAGTTGAATTCTCCCGTTTAATTGATTTACATCTTCTTACTACTCAGCAGCTATTTTTAACAATAAAAGTTACATAAATGAAAGAATAAAACATCTTGAATGATGAGTGAGAGTCACCATCCAGGTGCAAGCGTTCGAAGGGAATCTTTCACAATTATAAACCCCTTACTTCCAGTTGCTGAAAATATCGAAACAGAAAGTCCGAAACAGTTAAATATGTCAAGAATTAATCTTTAAAAAATTGCATTTGATATATGTTTATAATCACTGGTGTCTGCAGCCAAAAGATATCTTAGTAAATATATAAATAAAATTTTATAAAATATTTTTAAGGCAATAAAACTATTTTTACTTAGATTTGTTTGCCCCAATTACGTGGCAGCAGAGTTGCACAGTTTATTAAATGACACAGAAATAATGATGCCTTCGGAAGAAATCAATTTATTTCAAAAAACTGTTCATCATCAATTCAGTTTATCATGAATAACAATAATTTAACAAACAGGAAAAATAATATACTCCGAGCAGATAACACATGCCTTCAAAAATTAAACTAACAGAGTTCAGGACGAGAGAGTTAACCATCCGATGATACTATTAACAGAGTTATATCTAGAACAGCATTCAATACAGAGCTACCTATTAACAGCTTTATATCTATGACAGCATTCTTTTAAATATCAAACATACCGGAAGTCACCGACTACCCGACGACTTCCGATCACGTGATCTATAACAACGTCATGAAGATTACGTGACGATTTGCATAAAGGGGGATGAGACAATTTATACTTTTTGGTTAACAAGATTTTGGACTATTCCTCCCGTTCTTTGCATATCAGTTCCAGAGGTTGTTCAGAGATTTTTGGAACAGAATGCGCAAGCTATCATCAAGTTTAAAAAAGATTTATTATTTGCTCAGACTTTATATTATCATGTATTCAAGGCATCGTATAATTATATCACAAAACTGTTTTCATCAAATAATAGCGCGTAAATACTGTTGTCAATTATTGAGAACGGGCATCAGCCGCCGCTCAAAGTTGTGCTTTGTAAAGCGTTAAGATGGGACGTGACCGTTCGGTGAAAGATGTGTTTAAGAGCTCTGATTATCTAGCTTTATTATCGGAATATTTTATGGCCAAACCTTAAAGAAGAAACCTACTAATCTAAATATTCGACAAGCAGTAAAATTTCTGTTGATACATCGATTAATAACGACACATTCATATTTTCAAAGTACTAAAAAAAAATTGAGAATTCAAAATTATCCCAGCTGCAATTCAAAGACAAATGTACATAATTTATATTTAATCACCTGGATGGTGATATCTATCTTCTCGCCAAAAGTAATTCTTAATTTAAAGTTTCCTTTCCCTCTATGGGTGTTTGAAATACCTACTGGTAAACATTGCACATTTTTCTCAACAATTAATGCTGATTCAAAATTGTAAATACATAATAAGCTTACTTAGTTATTAAGTTCTTCTGTTGTTATTGCTGCTGCAGTACCATTATGTTTCAACGCTTTCTGATATTCTGGAGAAAAGCATTCCAAACAGTAAATTTGGTTTATTTAGGACTTATTGTATAAGTTCTAATTGAAAATAGGATGGAAAAAAAAATGTTTTTCCCTCTTTTCAACTTTGTAATATGGTAAAGGCAAAGCTAGTAGCCACCAATCTAGATATATGAATAATTTTTGAAAAGCAACTCAGCTTTGAAGAAATACGAAGGACATTTTCAGGACTTATCCCAGAATTCTAAAATTCTGGTCAGAAGATAGATGACACAGTGGCTTCTCTTTAGGTTCCCACATCCAAGTTCGATCCCAGACAGTTACACTCAGTAATTTAGGGAAATAAAGAGAAACTTTCCATTCCCAAAACTCCGATCCATCGCAGCCCAAGAAAATACAGCTGGAATCAATCTCACGGCGTTTATGCATATTCCTAATAAATCACCACTTTGTTGTTACTCGTGGCATTTTACAAGCCCGCCGACCGATAGTTGTCAACAACTTAGGACTAAATTCGCGTCACTTGTTTTTTCAGTAGCGCCAATTAGGGCCAAGAGTACGTCTTGGGTACTTCGTGCTACACATTAGCTTGCACAACCGTGGGGCACATTCACACTACTCACAGATAGAACACAGAATCACAGCCATGCCCGAACCCGGGACGTCTAGATCACGATAAAAGACACGCTACCCCTATGCCAGGACGCTGGCAAATTACCTCCTCATTAGACACGTAAACAAGTAAAAATGCATTTCAAAAATCAATTTTATTATCCCTTACTTATCTAATCTATTTTGCACTTTACAAATATTATGGAGCCACCTATTATATTGTTATTTTTCAAACTGGCAAGTTTATATGGCGTCACTAATACACCCTTCTAACTTTAGCTAAGAAAAACTGAAAAATGCTTCATTTTCACAGAAATAATACATCTCTAATTTTCTTCCCTTAACGAATATGGAATAGCAAAAATCACCTTTACAGCATCAAACGAGTGACTATTTTTACATTAGCATATTTCGAAGCTAATTAAGTTTGGTGTGTATTTAAATCAGAGGGGGTTTTTTTTTTTTTTTGTGAATTCCAAAGAATTCCCTCTTGCCACCACGCCCACGTGACTAAGCCGGCTTTCATTCGCAAAATGCCGATAGTCAAACCAGATTTTCGAGAAAGAAAATTTGACCTCATTTTGCGAGCAACATTTCAGGCGATGCATAAGCTCGGAAACAATGGTCAATTTCTTATTCAAACACAATTAATGCGACTACGTATGAGTAACTTCCCTTTTGCACTGAAAAATAAATTACAGTTTTGTTTATTCCCCAACGTAAATCGAGCTAGATTTACCCGTAATTCTAATTTGAAATACATTTGGCGCTTTTGAAATTTCACTGGCGCTTGTTGGCTTTTATTTTATACTGGCCGCCTTTGGCGACCAGCTGGTTCGCCATGAGTAATGGGCTCTAAAATTTTCAATTAAATCACATATTCATTAGCCTTGAAGTAACTCCGGGCATTGATTGGCCTGAAATGAATATTTTCTTTAAGATAATGGACGGAAAGTTCTAAAAGAAAGCGTTTTCCTAATAATATTCTTTAATTTTATAAATCAGTCAGTTTTAATGATTGATTTAAAAGACTGATTGATGTAGCAACTTTTATTTAAAATATTAATAAAAATACTTTGTAAAATATGGGTCACAGAGCAAAGTATGAAGAAATCTAAAAGTCATTATTCATAAATGCATTGTTTAACTTAAACTACATAAAATGTAATTATTTACTTCATTTAGATCAAAATAATAGTATTAAACAATATATATGCCTATTAATAATATTTTACAAATTGGCCATTGGAAAGGAATTTGAATGCATATCCTGTATAAATAAAGATAATTTATTCAATTAATGATTTAAATATTGCAAACGATCATAGAATCCTTTGCCTTGCATTCTTTAAAGAAAATATCACATTTTATATTTATTTTATTTTATCCAGTTACGTGCTAAAAGTTGCATTTCTTCAGATTTAATTTGCGATGATAGTTTTTTTTTAATTTGAACTTCCGTCAAAATGATGGCAACACGGTGATAAAACCTAATTTTTTCCCTTTAACGTGCTCTTGCAGATTTTATAGAAACCTTAGCTTTGTATTTATTTTTTTAGAAACTATCACATTTTATAATGAAAAAAAAAAATTGAATTAATGATACAGATATTGCAAACGATAATAGAAATATGCCATTAAGTGGGGATTCCAACGCATATCCTGTCTAAATTCGATCAGGTTTACCGTAAATAAACATTTGTTGAATAAATGATTTAGATATTACAAACGGTTATAGAAACCTTTGCTTTGCATTTATTTTTTTAGAAACTATCACATTTTATGTTTCTTTTATTTTATCCAGTCACGTGCTAAAAACATGGTTAAAATATTTCTTTAAAAATTCGTTAAAAATAGAAGCTTACGTTATAAATTAAAAAAACTGATATCGTTAGAAAGCTAATTTTTTTATCTTTAAATTGATATAAAAATCATGTTTATGCGATAATATTTTCGGAAGTTATAGCGGAAAAACGTCGAAATTTCGCTTAAATTTTAATTAATTCAAATTCTAATTAAAAATTCAAAAAAAGGGCTCCTAGTTGCACATTCCCGACCTCCAAGGTATACGTGTACCAAATTTGGTAGCTGTAGGTCCAACGGTCTGGCCTGTACAGCGCCAACACACACACATTGAGCTTTATTATAAGTATAGAAGACTAGCTGTACCCGGCGCGTTGCTGCCGCCGAAAACAATATCAAGTGCTATCAATCAATAATTCGGCAATGTTTCATCGAAATAGGACAAACGGTAGGACAGTATGCAAACTACGAACAAATATTCATTTTTTATTGGACTTGTGTATTCTTTTAGAATTATAAAAATGGGTGTTCTTTCGGAATGGTCATGAAAGAAACTATTTATTGTATCTCGTGATTCGTTCAATTTTGATTCGGAATTTTCAGATTTAATTTTTGAAAATGAAATTAACAAAATATTTTCTTTTAAAATTGATTAAACATAGAAAATACATGTACCATAAAATCGTTAATACAGTTGAAAACATAATTTTTGAAAATTAAGATAGTGAAAAATTATTTGTACTACAATATTTTTAGTGATTACTGCGAAAAAAGCTAAAATTAAGTTAAAATATAAAACACCCATCGTTGGTGTCGTCAAAATTTTCTTGCATAATCTGTAATAAAGTTGTTACCCCTGAGAATGACTTGCATGACATTTAGCTACAGAATATTACCCTTTAACTTGTATTTCTACAGAATCTATAATCTCGGCGGGTTATTTGGAGATTAATCCTTGGTCAATAAATGCGGTTAATATTCAATTTTTTTTTTAATTTTAGATAACTGTAATTTTACCTATAACCATCCCGTAGGTGTAAACAATAAGCTGACCATTTTTCATCGCAATCGGATGAACGGTTTAGGAAGACATAAAAGATATACAGACAAACATTCATTTTTATTTATATAGATGACTTCAATTACATGTAATTGTGACAAAATCTCCAAAATTTACTTAACACACACACACACACACACACACAAAGGACCTGACTAAGGCAAGTGCATACGGGGCAGTTGCCCCGGTACCCCAAATCGAAAAATATAATAGACAAGCTCTGTGCATTACTAAAATAGATAAGTAGAGGGGAACCCCAAAAAAATATTTGCCGCAGAAACCAATTAAGGACCCTACACACCCACTCACAATAAAAACACTATCTTCCAATTCCATTCAACGAATTATATTTAAGAAATAAAAAGGTAAAAACTTGTGATATCTTCCAACTCGCGGTTAAAACCAACAAAATGTTGGATACCGATCACGACTGTAACGAAGCCACTCATTTCATGAGGTCGGCAGATGATCGGAGCCGATGGTCCCCACCACACAAAGGATGCACTCATCCGGTCACAGAATTCTCCCTCCCGCCCCCTCCGCACGCGGTGAACAATGGGGCTTTGTTCTCCACGTTCTAAATGCTGGAATCCAAAAGATAGCAGCAGCAAAACTGTTCACAATAAACGGTTTAGTCGGGAGAACGAACCACCAAGAACTGAAAAAAGAATATCCGCTCAAAGAAAAGTATCTAATAATAATAGAACGAAAAGCATGTGCATCTGTTGTCGAATGCGTGCATACTGTGCATTTTTTGTCGATTAACAGTATGCATCGCGTGCATACTGTACATTTTTTGACGATTAACAGCATGTATTGCGTGCGTACGTTGTCGATTAACAGTATGTTTTAAGTGTGTACACTAAGTATGTACAAACAGTGGACATTAATAAATAATATCCTATAATAATTTATTTTTAGCACACTTTTAATACCTTACAATTAACTGAAGATAGAATTTTTTTTTTCATCGGTTTTTTGAAGGGCTAGAGATTATATATATTTTACACACGTGTTTATTCTCCGTAACAACACCCTATTTTAAAGTTTTCGAAACTTAATTATCTATAAAAGTATTAATTGTGATCAAATTTTGATTCAAAAAGTTCTGTTATCAGCATTAGTATCATGCCAAGCTTCAGAGCAGTATCACGTTTAAAATATTTTGATAAGTGCGAGAAGTGTTGAGCTTCTTTTATGGTGCAGAAGACTGCAGTTGCTCCTTTATAAGAGGGGGGTGGGAGGTTTAGAGTTGAAGGGGATTGTGACTGATTTGAGAAAAGGAAACTATATTAAAAAGCTTTTTCAGTAATAAAGCGTTAAAAGCTTTTTACTGGTTGATAGAATCCGTAAAAAAGACAATTCGTTCCGAATTGAGTTTCAGAAGTGAAAGTAAATTCAAATTAGGAGAAGTTAATAAGAAGAAAATCTGATGTGTTGGTCAGAGGTCGATAGTTTAAGTTATGGTTCTATTTGAATCGTTGTCTAGAGCTATTGTTAGAGGTATCACCAGATGTAGAAGAGGTAAAAGAAAAAAGAAATAAAAAAAAAAACTTTATAATTTTTTAATTCAATTCCTAGTTATTTTCTTATTATATATATATATATATATATATATATATATATATATATATATAGTTCTGATCGGGTGTCGCGTCAGTAATATCAGAGCTTGGAAACAAACTTGGTAATATTATGATCATGATACTTTAGGTCACGACATGGCAACCCAAATAGAAATTACTGAAAAAATTTAATTAATGAATATTTAGATGGGGAAAAAATGTATTAACATCAAGCGTCATCCACAACAAGTTGGAGTTTATAGCTCAGTGTCTTAGTTTTATTGATAAACTGAAAGAGCTGAGAAATCAAACACAACCTTTGGAAGTGAGCGGAGAAGCGTGCAATTAAAACTGCGAAAGCAGGTGAATTTGTGGATCAGAATAAATAACTCGTGAAGCGCGTTGAGTCCTGGGTCTCTGCGAAAGGAGGATATTATTAAAGGAGTTTTATTTGCATATGAGGTACGGTATGCCAGCTGCCTGTTACGCAGTTATCACCCGAGTTATGTATATAAGTGCATCGATGAAGAAAGGATGAAAGTAAGCTAAATAAATGTAAAGGATTTTCTTTAGGAAGCGTGTCCCTTTCAGTCTATCCCTATCAGTGTCTCACACTTGAATACTTTCATTCTTGATTTAAGGGTAAAGGAATTGCTAGATTACTATTCCCCCTTTCATCTTCTCATTGCGTATCTCGGAAGACTAATTATTGTTATATTTATCATCTCAAAACAAGCTAAGGTAAGCTTAATTTTAAAATTTCACCTCACACTTGGTATTTGGGCAGTCGGGTACTAATTTTCAGAGGAATAGCAAACCAAAAGTGTAGAGCAAATGTTTTCCAATAGAGAGATTACAAATATCGTCAAATTACTTCATACTCAAATAAAACTCAGGAGCTGGTAACAGCTGTTCGTTTTGAATACTAAAGGCATCATTTATTACAGCTCATTCATTTCATTTGAA
This sequence comes from Argiope trifasciata, assembly GCA_026543055.1. Classification (NCBI taxonomy): domain Eukaryota; kingdom Metazoa; phylum Arthropoda; class Arachnida; order Araneae; family Araneidae; genus Argiope; species Argiope trifasciata. The sequence goes on from JAPMOQ010038358.1 coordinate 509,949, forward strand.
AGGATCTTACTTCAATGCTAAAGTGAGCAAATAGTAAGAGAAGGAATCATGTGACTGAAAATTATTCTGAGCCAAAAATGTTCCATATCATTCCACGTAATTTTTGAAAAGGCACATTATATTATATGCGTGCGTGTATATAATGATTTAAAGTTTTGGAAGTAGATGGCAGATTCGAAGACACTGACGAAGACTTTTCATTCTAAAATTCGCTTTATTCTATCTCCGATGAAAGGCAGGCGTATTTACAAAGAAGTGACGGAAAAGGCAAAATTAATTTTCCTTCGTGTTATATAGCATATTTGGACAGGGAAAATATTGTTTATTGTGCCAATATATTATTAAGATTCTTATAGGGATTTCTGAACTTGTGACTTTCAAAGCAGGGGAAACACAGGGATCTTTTTATACAACTATTTGTTTAGGTCAATTTTTAGCAATCACTCTCACCGTGGGAAAGGCAGACTACAGAGCTTTACAAAGCATTTCTTGAATTAATTAAGTAAATAACGTGGAATCAGGTCAGGAAATAAAAGAATATTTTAGAATGACTTTGATAAGGGCAAAATTAAAATATAACTTTACGAATTAATTTTAATTTATATTATACATTAATATATTATATATATATATTAATATATATTTATTTAAATTTATATTTTACAGGGTGCAACACCACCAGAACAGGGAATTCAAAAATCATCTAGAAAAAATGGGGAAATGTATGATAATTTGAATTTTTTTACAAAAACAGAAAAATACATAGAATTTTAACTTCCTTAGATCCATCTACAAAAGTCGATCCCTAAAGGTTGCTGGAATAAAAGAACGTGTCATAACTTCTAAAACCGAAACAATCGCAATAATGTAATCGCGGAAGCTAAACTTATTTCTATGCAGATCATTCCAGTTTCAATTTGCTAGATAGTACTACTTTTTCCACCATGAAATTAACGAATTAGGGCTAATGGAGCTTCTGAAAATGCGTGAAAGAATAGAATACAATTCTTTGGCGGTATTACCCCAACATTCAATCTGTGGAAGCAGCGTGATGGTATTTTGTCAAACATAATTCAGTTTATTGAGCGGTTTGTTTATTAACTGAGAAACTGTGAGTTCCATTCAAAGTAGATATGAGAATTATTCAGAGTAGATTAGATAATTTTGTTAAACAATGAACTGCCAAAATAGTCGTTAAAACGGATCGCACAGATAAAAATGCTGAATTATTTAGAGAAGTTCCGCCAATTCCATTTGCTGCGCTGCGTACTGCGCGCTTTGTAAGAATATAATTAACCTAATATGGGAAAATCAGGCACTTGAGAGTTCTGCCAAAAGAGGAAAACATACAAGACTGCGTGCCAGTACAAAATAACTATCATTGACGAAGGGTTTAGTGTTTAAAAGGGAAGGCACGTCTAATACGAAAACGTCACATTTAATTGTCCCAAAATAAACCGCTTCTTTTCAATTCAAGAACAAATCATTTAAAGCTGAATTTCTATCGGCATTAAAACAAGTTGCATCAGCATTCGTTTTTTAAATTCATTCATTGATGTATCGAAAAAATTTTCACAGATATTCACTGAAAGTGAAATCTCCAGAAAATATACGGTAGACCTTTTAGAAACGACAAATCTTATTTATTATGGATTAGGTCTATTAGCTCTATGAGAGTGATTACTGAAATCTGTAGAAATGGATGCCGAAATATTTAAATTGCCAAAAATGAATAAATAAAATAGTAATTTTGCTTTGTAAGGGTTTTTTTTTTTTTTGTAATTATTAAATGTGTTTTGTTCCACCCATGTCCTTAATTTCGCTTCATTTACAGTTAAAGAGAGTGAAAGTTTTTTTTTGGTACATCCCTCCCTTAATATATAAATTTTACTTATTTAAATTAGAGATAATAAATAATGATAAAATACGTGAGGAGTTTTTTTGTATACAAACATAGATCTTTTTATAATATACTATTCCGAAATCATTTTCCATAATAACTTACACATTATGGAAAATGATATTCGTGGTATTCGTGCATTTCCTTGAATCTTGAATAAATGTAGAAAAAAAACCAACTGGAATTTTTTTTCCCCCACATTTGAGAGCCAGCCCTGCTTTATTCACTATTATACATTTTTTAAACATTTCCATAAGTCAAATTTTCAAGAGCAAACATTTAACTTCCTATTTATCAAAGGAGATGTAAATTACCGGTTCACGTTAAGCTTGCATTTCCACAAATAAAAATAATTTAATAGAAGATAATCGCTGAAACTGTACTTTTTGAAAATAAGCAGATGCAAAAGTAAGCCGAATCATTCAGCTGCAATAGGAGCTAAGTGAATTAATAATTACTTGTCTTATAAAAATTATGCCCAAAAAATAATATATTACCGCTCAAAGTGCAAAATCTATATAAATAAAAATGAATGTTTGTATGTCTCTCTGTCTTTCTAAGCCGTTCGTCCGATTGCGATGAAACTTGGCCAGTTTATTATTTACAACTACAGAATGGTTATAGACATAGTACACTTACCTAAAATTTAAATAAAAAATTCGATTCTCAACCGCATCTGTTTACCAAGGATTAACTTCCAAATTACTCGCCGAAGAGACAATTCTGTAGAAATGTTAAATCCAAGTTAAAGGTTAATATTTTGTAGCTACATTACGCAAATATCATGCAAATCCTTCTCAGAGGTAGTAACTTTATTACAGATTATGCAAAAATATTGAGTTAAATTTTAATTAAATTTTAACGTTTTTTACAGTAACCACCGAAAATATAGAACAAATAATTTTGCGCCACCTTAACTTTTCAAAAATTTTCTTTCAAACTATATTAACGATTTTATGGTACAAATATATTTTCTATGTTTAATCAATTTTTTTTAAAAAAAATATTAAGATTAAGTTTGAGAATTCTGAACGAATATGAAACGAATCACTATATACAATAAATAGTTTCTTTCATTGCCATTCTGAAAGAACACGAAGTATTATAATTCTAAAAGAATACAAAAATCGAATGTATAAAAAATGAATATTTGTTTGTTCGTATTTCATATAATGTCGGTCCGCTTATCTTATTTCGATAAAACATTGCCAAATTATTGATTAATTACACTTAATAACTTTTTTTTTTCAGCAGCAGCAACAAGCCGGATACCAGCTAGTGTCTTATATAGGAACTTAGAAACAATTGAATCCATCAAAGGCATGGAACAGCTATCAAGTCAACAGACTACCTCGCTTTACGTGCGCGAAATGTTAGTCAATTTCAGTCTTATTTTCATCTAATACAATATCAATTAATATTGCTAATATTTTCATAAAATTAACAAAAGCAGGTTAGTTCTTCTGGTCTTGTAAACGTGCGCATCACTCACAAAACTGCAGTCGAATTGCGTTCACTCCGTATATGGAGCAACCGCAGAATACCTTGTTGCCATTTTTCTTGCAACTTCCGATCCAACCTTACAATCGGAAGGTGAGGGAGGGTGAACGCCAGGAACAGACTTAGTCTGCAGATGATTCTTCAGCGGTGAAACTATTTCCTCAGAGGAGGAGCAACGGTCATCCGGAAATTACGTCAGCAAACCGCTGCATTCCTCAGCCGAGATTTTCTTCCACTGAAGGTTTCTAAAGCAGCTAAGTAAAAATTTCCTCACGTCAAACGTTTCTTCATTGCAATGCTCAACTATGAGATTTTGGAACCGTTGGTAGTGTAGCATGATTCAGAATATAATATTTTAGAAACGCAGCATTTCAAAACGAAGGAAATAGTCATCCATAAGTGATTTTTTTTTAATTCTCACGACAGATTTTAGTGTCGTTATGAAGGGGTGGAAAAAAACCCTATTCAAACCTTCAGCAAAAAGCTTATTAAGCCCGAGTGGCATATGTGCATCAATTTATCGAATTTAGACAGTTGTAAGTAAAAATAAACCATTCATAACATATATAATTTTATATTAAAATTACCTTGAATATACATAGATAAGACAAGGATTCAATGGATTTAGAATCAAAATAAGAAAATATTCCCAAAATAGAAAGTGTCGTCTTATTAGATAGCAAAGGAAATGAAACAGTTAAGGGGTTAAAACAGCCCGAACATAATTCTAATGAATCTAACAATTAAATAAAAATTAATGTATTTAATAAAATAGCGATAGAATTTAAGTCAGGAGCTGCAAGTCTCCATTTAATGCGAACAAATATAAATAGAATTTTCTCGGAATTCTCAGCAAACCCATATAACATCCCTAAATTGTCTTTCACTGTAAAAGCCACGTTTCAGTCCTGTTTCCAATCCACTTTCAATTTTACAATCGTGTCCCCAAAAATCGCAATGTTGCAACGATTGAAACGGAAGGCGATTCTGTAGGAAAGGGCATGCATAAATAAAGTAAAAACAAGGAAATATGTTAAGGCCTCGGAAAAATCCAAGGCATTTCCCGAACGCTCGCGTGTGTCAACAGATGAGAAAAAGCACGTGGAGGCCGAGCGCAAGTGATGATTCAGCTGCCAGAGCGGATGGGGACAAATCCGAATGTATCAGTGCTTGCTCCAGAGACCGCATTTCATGGATTACAAAGGGAATGCTCGACTGTTCCGAATAGACAAATTATATATATATATATATTTCGACTACTTCACAAAAAGGAAGAGTGAACGATTAGTTAGCTATAGATGTTACACATAGACACTCAAACGATAAACAAACAAACAAAAAAGTCATGATTTATAATACTGGCTGTTACCCGGCGCGTTGCTGCCACAGAAGAAATAATCTTGGAAACATCGTTTGGAATTTCAAATATTTATCTTGTTTCATTAAGAAAGATATTTTTCTATCGGCAGTGAATGCAGTCATTGAAATGGAAGGATATATAAAGGAGAAGTATAAATAGATTTTTTTTCTATTTTTATCAAGCTATTCTACAAACAAATATTCATTTTTATGTATTAGGTTGTATATTCTTCTAGAATTGTAAAACTTTATGTTCTTTCAGAATGGTAATGAAAGAAACTATTTATTGTATCTCGTGATTTGTTTCATATTCGTTCAGTATTCTCAAGTTTTAATAATAGGAAATGCGATTAAAATATTTTCTTTTAAAAATTGACAAAAAATAGCAAATAATATCAAAATAACCATAAAATCTTTAATACAGTTGAAGCGATAATTTTTTGAAAACTACGATGGTGCAGTATTATTTGTACTATAATGTTTTCGAAAGTGACTGCAAAAAACGGTAAAATTTTATAAATGTTTAGTTAAAATTTCAAAACTATAGGATTGGTTCCCCTAAAACTTTCTCTAAAAAAACTATTACCTCAGAGAAAGATTTGCATTGCACTTACGTACAATAGCTCAAAAATATTAACGTCTAGATTGAATTTAGCTTTTTTACAGAATCTGTTGTGTCTCCTTGGCGAATTATTTGGTGGTTAATAGATGCGGTAAATAGATCCGAAAATATTTTTTATACTTTAGACAATTTTACTATGCCTATAACCATCCCGTAACTGCAAGTAATAAATAATGAATAGTGGAAGTTTTATCGGAATCGGATGAGCGGTACGGTAGCGCATAAGAGACATACGTTCATTTTTATTTATATAGATGCATTACGGAGTGAAATTCGTATGTTGTACCCCTCACCAAGTCTATCATAATACTCATCGAAATAGGTCCGCCAAAAAACTATTTAAAAAAAATATAGATAGCAAATGAGTTCTTGATCATTTTCCCACCAAATTATTTTTGAATTTCAAAGTTCGTTTGACTAATACAATTTTAAAAGCATTACATGAGCCTCTATTGTGCTAGTCCAATTTTCACAATCATCTCAGTTGAAATTTGAAAAATGATTGTAGACCATTCATTCTAAAAGGGTAAGAAAAAAAAATCTCCCCCAATAGAGATTTTATTTGCTTAATTAAGAAAACGAGCTCGTTTTAAATTATCTGTAGAGAGGAAATTATCCAACGGCAGCAGTCTAGACCCGTTCAATTTAATTTTAGTCCCGTCAGGGAGTGAAAAAGGCGGTTTTGTTTAAGAAATCTGCTTTTCACATGTCAGTAACAGGTTTCCTCATCCTTAAGTGAATCACCTGAAGTGGTAAAAAGGGAAGGGGGGATTCAGAAGGTACACGTCTTCTCACAAAGTACACAGTGTGTGCATTCTTCAAATTCATCACTATAGAATTGAGTAATCTAGGATTATCAGATTTCTTGTATTTACCTACCCCTAAGAACAATGGCCAGTGTTTGTGGACTCAGTTAAGGTATCCGACTACGTTCAAAACACTGGTTATCGAACACATTGGCGAATTGTTTTTTTAAATTGTTATTTCTTGTAGTTCAGCCTTTCCTCTTTCCGAAACAGTTTTATCTTTTCTAGAAAAAGGAAGCCCTGATCCAGAGTCATGTATTTTTCAACTAAAATGTGTCTTTCACTTCAATTTTCTCAAAACATTAATTTCCATAAAAACTCTCCACTGTTAACATGATATTTCAAAAACTAATAGAGGTATTTACATAAAAATTTCAGCGTGTTAATTTTTTTTTTTTAATATTGCAGGTTATTGTACAACAATGACCATGTTTATTACGATATGAAATTAAACACTGACCAATGGATTTTCAAATGAATTGCCAATTATATATCTTTATCCCATCTTAATTCACATTAAACCTTAAAATCAGAATACAAAATTTTAATAAATAATTTTGTTCATACCTTCCAGAGAACATATTGATAAAAAACCGGTTAATTTCAAAAATACAAGGAAAACGTTCCCCTGAATATTCTGAACACTTTTTGTGGAAAGAGAGAAAAAAATAGAATTTTATTTCGATTATTCAAAAGTCATATTTAATTAAATATTAAAAACTGACTGTTGATACTACAATAAACAAACAAAAAACCGACATCAAATAAAACTTCCATTCTTTCGCCGGTCGTTGAATGAGCGATCAACCTTCCTCCATAAATCGTATGAGCATGACACCCTGGCAAATCAGTGTTAAATCTACGCGGCCGTGACAGGAAGCATTTCCGAAATGATTTCCGCTTCTGTTCCGGGCTCCGGAAATAGCAGACAGTTTTCGGAGACGGACGAGCGGGGCGATCGTAATCCCGCAAAGCTTCGAGCGGGGGAGGTTCCTTCGGCTATGAAATCCAATTAAGAGGGGCCCGCTGATGCTCCACAAAAAACACCGAACCGCAAATAAAAAGGGGGAATAAAAGGAGCCAGCCTGTTCTATGAAGGTGCCCGGGTGCAAGAAACCATAAGGGGCCCTAAATTTTTAGCAAAGAAAAAAAAAACCTGAACATCTGCATATGTATTTAATAATGAGCGATTTTGTTTTTGCTATTCAATACTCCAGGAAAATGACAATTTTTCCAATTTCTTTATCAATACTTAGTATAGTAAGAGCGTTTAAGCTTTATACCCATAGGCTTGACCGAAGAGAATCCTTTATTTCATTTAAATCTGTTGAAAGGGGGTTCAGCATTTATTATATTTAGTCACTGGCAGTGTAAAGGGCCGTAAAAAATATTGCATTCGATATAGACAAAAGTAGATAGCTTATGATCTACAAATCCATTTAAACTTAGCCTCAGCTTCTGGGCGCCGGGCACACCTCTCTGTCTTAACGTGTCTGAATGGAATTTCCTTATTCATAAATGAACTTTTCCCGCCATTTTATAGATATCACTGCGATCAGCCAACCACATGGAAACATGCTTGTAGGCTTGTAAGTACCTGCAACACTATTATTGTTCAAAACACTGTTTTAATTTTTAATCACGGTGAGGGTCTTCCTCAGTCTCGGCGCCGGGTGCATAGCACCCGCCGCACCCCCAAATGGGCCATCCAGTCATTATGAAGAATATAAGGACTGGATGATAATATACCAGTCTATTGTAGGCATCCACTAATTAATATGAAAAATTATTGACACTAATTAAGTTCGGCATTCAGGTGAGAAAAATCAAGTGTTTTCACATACCTTTTTTTTTTTTTTTTTTTTTTTCATTTATTTTTAAACGTGAATTAAAATAGAGCACAGAGATTTATAAAATTTTATGTTTCAGAAATTATGCATAACGTAACGAAAGAATCCGAAAATTGCCAATGCCAATGATGTGGGGGCGGGTTGAAGAGTGCCCAGATTCTGGGGCCTTTTATCTCTCGTTCGACTAAAATGATGGGTAAATGACAAAAAAAGTTATGTTGAGCATGAAAATTTACTATGGGTAGCAGAGACATAGATTTAAATTACCTTATTACGAAAGGAAACTAGTTAAGTTTTTTAAAGAGTATTTATTTTTTCTAACATATTATTAAATTACTGTCTTAATTTGTTCATTGGCTAATCGGCGGGGTGATAATCAATTCATTAGGTGGGGGGAAAGCAGGGTCAAGTTAAGGGTGCTTATCAATCAGCGACTTATATTTAACGATCATAAGGGATCTAACCGCTTCGGCAAGAACCAATTTTTCCCAAAGATTATCTTTTTTTTCTTTATTGCTTCCAGGATTCCTGGGATAGAATTCGAAAATTATAGCACAGAACAGACACACATCAGTAGAAGGCAGGGCCAGCCATCTAGAGGGTTCGGCGGCCGGCCAAGCGACTGAAGGGGGCCTCCCACCGTGGTTAAGAATTAAAACAGTGTTCTGAACAATAATAATGTGACACATATTATAAGTCTACCAGCTTGTTTCCATGTGGCTGGCTGAGCATCGACTGACGCCTTTATGAGGCAAAGATGGCAGTGATAACTATAAAAAAGAGGGGAAGTTCGTTTGTGAATAAGGAAATCCCCTTCAGACATGTTAAGACAGGGCGGCGTGCCCAGGGCCCAGAAGTCGAGGCTGTGTCAAATGGACTTGTGAATCAACAGTTATCTACTTTTGTCTGTATCTAATGTAATATTTTTTACAATCCTTTACATTGCCAGTGACTAATATATACGGCAAATAAAAATTAAATTAAGGATCGTCTTTGGTCAAGCATATGGGTATAATGCTTAAACGCTCTCACTATACTAAGTATAGAAAAAGAAATCGGAAAAATTCTATTTTTCTAGGAGTAATGAATAGCAAACAAAATCATGCATTATTAAATAAATATGCAAATATTCGGTTTTATTTGCTTTGCTAAAAAGTTAGAGCCCCCAAATAGTTTCTTGCACCCGGGTCCTTTCATAAAGAATGCTGGCTCTAATAGAAGAGGAGAACAAAATTTTGAATACCACCCAATCACTGAAACAAGATAAGCAGCATGTAAACAGCCAATTTATGAAGTGATAAGCCATCAATACCACATTGCTGTGGAAAAGCCAAAACACACAGAGAAGTCATTCATGCCGTATCGGTCCTTTTCTCATCAGACGAGATAAACCGCACCCGAAGGAGGAGCTATAGTTCGGTAATCCGACTCGTCCATAGATTCGAAAAAAAGGGGGAGAGGGTTAACGTCCGTTTATAGGTATTCAAAAACGGAGGATGGGTAAAAAAAAAGTTATTTACAGTGCCACTCGTATAAACGAAGGGGAACAACTCAATGCATCCCATTATTACACTCCCACTTCAAAAAAGAAAAAAAAAGTGGATTTATGAGGTGAGAACTAACAGTTACTGGAACATCTGGTGTACTTCTCCCCCTCCCTTTTTTTATTTAAAAAAACATACTTCGAAAAAAAAAGCGTAGGAAAATAATATTTTGATAAAGACATTTTAAAAACAGAAAATTTTTGACAAAGAATGGCTTCTATTAAATTCCAACTTTGGTGACAATCATCGGATTGGTTAAGAGTGGTGACTTCAACATTAAATTACAAAGCAAATCAATAACTTTTTTTCTTCCTCAACCATATAGTTTCAGTCGATATTTTTTTTTCTCACCCCTTCCAGAAAATTGTTTCTCGTGTTTACGGATAATTAAATACTCATTTAATAACGGATAAATAAACTCATGTTTTGTGGAGATACCAGCTATGCACTTTTTTATTTCTTATTCGCATACTTAAAACTGGTGAAAAAGGGACTGACCATGAAATTCAAAATACAACTATATTCCGATAGGTTTTTTTTTTTTTTTTTTTTTTTTTTTTTGCACTGTGTCATATTAACAAATGTTTAATACTTTCTAATTTGATATTCATGATACAAGCTAAAACCAGACATATTTAAAATGGAGGGGGGAAAATTTCGTTATTATTTATTTCATTATCAATCATTTCGTAGCTATTATTTATCTCAGTAAAAAAAATTTAAAACAGAACTTAAATGTCTTACGGAAATAATGGTACGCCATCAATTATTTTAATTAAGATGCCAGTGTACAAGTTCAAATAAAATTAGACGATTTTTCTAACTCAAAAAACAAATAAAATGGCTCAACTAATACACTAACATGATTTGCTTTTAAAGCATGCATACTATGCGTAAATTGCGACTTATGTAAACAAAAAATCGTGCATGCCACAGTTTCCAAACGAAAATAGTTATTTCTAAGTTAACACGTGTTTATTTATTAAAAATTAAGTTTTTCGTAACTACAATTCAATACAACTTTTCCCTTTATAAATTGGACCGTATCACACAATCATTCTGTACCACTTTAAAATGGGGAGGGGGGGATGGCTTTCCCATAGAATCAATTTTATTTCTGTAACCAATATTCTCTTCGTTGAATAAATATCTTAAAATATTAAATTTCTTTACAGGAATACTTTCAGTAGTTGCTTTCCTACATAACCTTATTTACATACATTCCTAAAACATACATTATCGGCATGATAATTGGCTAAGTTTTCAAAAATATTAAAAGGAAATGAATTAATTTGAATCCATTTACACTATACAACGGTTCGAATTAAAATTCAAACCTCATAATTTCACTTTGTGGTGAAGCATACAAACGCAAACTTCATACGAAACAAACAGAACACATTTTGATCATCAAACAATTCGAAATTGGGATTTTTATGAATTTCCAAATTCCAGACTACCCTGAGTTCGAAAATTATATATTTGAAATTCCGTATACCCGCGAGTAAGGTAACTTAAACGCTTTTAGTCAGAATGATGAGATTTGAAATTTTTTTTAACTAAATTTATTCGATTTAGTTAAAAAATTACTAAAGTTTTTATTCAATTCTATGCAAAAATCGTTCATAAAACTGACTGGCTGTCAGAGCGAAAAATATAGCTAGATGGGATGAAATTTGCTTATGACGTAACCATCTTGCGTAGGATGTTTAACATCGTAAGTACAGATCCATATCAAATTTTGGAACAGACCTGTCACAGGTTGACTGTTTGCAAACGTCATAAGTAAAAATGCAACGTTTTATATAAATGAAATCTGGCTTACTGCTTTATTACTAAAACTGTAATTCTGAGCCACATTTAGGTTTTGATAACATTAAAAAAAAAAAAAAAGATTAGGGTCGAAACAATATACGCATACGGTTTTTCTCACTATCCTAGCAACTACTATACTACAACAAAATACTAATAATAAAAACCTGAGCACTTAATATGTTCACTAAGGTCTAACATTTTTAATCAAAGCGATATTTTTATTACAAAATATGCGAGAAAATGTAAGGGACACTATCTCAGATTTTAGAAGCTTACCAATTATTAAATAGCCAAATAAATAGCACGTAAATACATCATAGAATTATGTGTACTCTATTAATTACATATAACAAATATTGTTAATTCAAAATGTTATTTCTTCACTCAACACATCGACGGACCATATTAATACTCCTCATAACACATTCATTGGGTTAAGGATCTCTAAAATAATACTCCTCAAATAAAATCACACCAATTTAAAAAACAACCATCTTTATTAAAACACAATTATAAATTGATAGAACAACACAGTAATAAATATATATATACAGCTCGCGACACGTGATTGCATTGAGTCACGAGATTGAGCGAGATGGCGAAATGCGCGTGAACAAATATTAAAACCTAAATCGAAACTCCACATCAAACTATATATATATATATATATATATATATATATATATATATATATATATTGGAATGATTGATTTTAAACAGAGGGAAGAATATTCAATGTTTCAAAAATATGCACAGTATGTGCTTGTGTCTCAACGAACAATTCATAGATATGATGAACGCTATAATGATTAGATTACAAAAAGGTGAATAAAATCTGGCATAAAATAAAAACGCGTTTAGTTGATGTAACAGCCTCCTAATGATATAATTCAAATCGATGAAATTTACGAATAAAGACGATAGAAATTTAGAACAGGAAGTATTCAGACGGAGTTACGACATCCTACGCAATGACTTCTAAAGAAACGTATTGTATATCAATATACTTTACAACGCTCTTGACCACTTTTATTATTTCCGGACAAAATGTGGGTATTGTTTCGAGGAGAATGACTCAAAGCTTGTTGCACTTTCCGCGCCACTTCTGAAAGTTATTTTCGAACATAGCCGTTTAACGCTTTGGAGAGAGTAGGTGCTACAAGGACTTAAAAATATAAAGACCCCACTATCTTTTTTGAATCTAACCTTTTTTTAAAAAAAAGTTTTTAGATTTTTCTGAGAGACTCCTTTGAGTTCTCCATACTAATACAATATTCTACTTCTTAATACAGAAAAAGGGCAATGAATGGCAATGAACAGATCCAAAATTTGATATAAGTCTTCAAACATTGATTTTCAAAAAAGACCAGTAAAATTTCATTCGGCTAGGTCAATGTATTTTCAAATTACCGTACTCGCATTTCAAAATACACTGATAGAGTTTGAACAAAGGACTCACAATTTAATATAAATCAACAACTTTAGTGATAAATCTATATGAATAAGTCCGTCCATTAGGCTGATTGCATTTTCACATTGTTATGATCATACTGCGGCTGAACACAAACTTTCCTAAAACGAATTTCTACCGAAATCTATATTATAATATATACATACATACATTTCATTCATCTCAAATGGCAACAGTCGAAGAAAAGCGTCTCTAAAAACGTTTCAGATAGCTTCATTACATCTGCACATAATTCAACGCATCGCTAGTCGCTGATAACTCTGTCGGTCTACTGCCGAACGGCAACAATCAAGTATAAACGAATCGTTATATGAACATCTCGGTCTGCTAATATGAATATTTTTTACAGTTGTACTTATTTCAATGGTTCGCTAATTAATGAAGCTGCAAAATATTATTAGTAATGCTCTGATAGCATTCGTCAAAAGAAATTATTTAATTAGAGGAAATAAGACGTAAAAAGAAATAGGCGCCAAAATTTCATATGAGATGAAAACAAGCATAATAATTGCCAGATCGGCAATTGCTATGGCCCGGTCGTGGAAACTTAAACTTTTAAAACTATTCTCTTACAAAAATGGTTTATTATCTTAAAGCACAAAAAATACTTTTTGGATGTTGGAAAATTCTTTTCCATGTAATTTTTTTTTTAAGATTTTCTAGATTTAATTTAATGCACAATTTGTACAAATATTTTCAATATCATTAAATTCAAATTCATCCATCAAAACATTCAACAGCGTGCTTTTGCCACATTCAAACTTTAAAAAATTCTTTTCTTCGGACATCCGCTTCTATTTCGCATTTTTTTTTTTTTGCAAGCATTTTTGCAATAATTTTTTAGTAGACTGATTTAATTAAATTCATGTAAATTATGTATCAAACAAGGCGAAAGTTTTTTTTAAAAATACATTTCAGATTAATTGTTTAACTAAAAGAGCAACAACAGTTGAAAATTCATATTATACTGACACTGTCCTGCGAGGGATCCTGTCCAGTTTCTGAATATATTCACAAAACGAAACGAAAGTATCGTTTCCAAAAATTTGTTTTTTCGTACTTAGGAACATCTGAAGCATGGAAATACATCAAAATATCAGTTACTATAATTATTTCAATGCTTCTTTCGCACATTTTGCATCAGAGAAAGCAAAAATTATATGTATAAAAGCAAAATTCAAAATTCCAAAAAAAAATGCCACCAAATTTTTGGGTAAAAATATAAAAAACAGAAAATAGTAAAGAATGCGATCCTTGTAAATAGAAATCCATTACTGACATTCTAAAAAAAGTCAGTAACGAAAAAAAAGAGCTTATGGAAATATAGATAATAAACATATATTGACTATTCAAAATATTTCAATAACAATCACAAACAATTGGGACGAACGACATCAAATTATGAGTAGTAGCACTCAAAATATTTTATTTATAAGCAGAAAATGTCAACCTCATATTTTATTCCTACTTTGGATTTGTTATCATGAATAATGAAAATGGAATAGCCCAAATCCACACTCATCATTCGTTCGATGGCGCATTTAAAAGCATATAAACCACAACAGCATATAAATAGCAATAGAGTAGAGCATTCAACAATGAACAATAAGCAAGTGACGTCATTTATTAAAGAATGAGCCATATGATATCGACATCTTTTAACCAGGATCTGTTTAATAATAATAATAAAATTTTTAAAAAAAACCTAATTCGAAAAGTGCTCGACTTTTCTAACTGTGAAAACTAATTTTGTGAAAACGAAACAAATCAAAAATGGAACACTGCGTTTTTTTGTATTCGTCAAGTATCCTCTTAGTATTATGTATTATCCTCTTATTATGTATGCAAGAAAGAATTAAAAACAGTGAATTAAAGAGGGATTGGGTCGTATTCAAGGTGCTAAACTCGATAGCTGTAAATAAGTTGACGATAAGATTAAACTTTTTATTATTTTTTAAACCAAGGCAAGCATGTGCACATTCTGAATTACGAACTACTACCAAATGACGAATTAGGCCATATTTTGCGCCCATATAAGCATTTAATAAATTAGCCTTGTATTCTGAATAGGTGTTTTTTTTTTTTTTTTTTTTTTTTTTGTAGAAAGCAAAGGAAGTAGTCTCCCAAAAAATTTCTCACATTCTCTCTCAAAGATCTTCGCCCCATTTTTACCCCTACAAAAAAATTACGGACCATGGGTAAGGTAGCTATTGCCTCGCATGAAATCAGCGTACAATAGTAACGAAATATTAACCTTTGTAGCAAACTTAACATTTTTAGTGAATCTATTGCGTGATCTTTTTTTCGATAAATCCCTGGTACACAGTTAATAGTATCCAAAAATTGAATTTTTACTTTAGATGCACATTCTCCGACCAAATAGCAGGGAACTACAATTGGGATCATAAAATTACATGCCAAATTTGATATTTAAACATTACATTTTTAAGCTATACCATTTACATGCTTTATGAAAATACAGGATGAAAAAAAGTCAAGCCCTTTATTTGAACTTAAAATTTGATGCCTATACCATAGATATTACATATGTATACTAATTTCACCCATCTAACTCTCTTTGTTTTGTGATTATCACATTAATTTATATTTAAACAGCAGGAAGAACATGTAGACTTCCTCTTCATGTAGAATGGATTTTGCACGAAATTTGATGTAAAGTCCATACATCAGGTTCCATGTTCAGTTATTTTAGTCAGAGACATGACATTTTCCAAAAATACGTCTTAAGAAATCATGAGATATAAAATGAGGGGAGCAGCCCAATTCCCGAGTTCAAATTTTTTGGTAATTACAATACACTTTATATACAAGAAAGTAAAAATGCTAACTAAAAGCATTTTATTAAGTAAAATTTCAGCTTTAAGGTTGTAGTATTGATTTGGTCACATTAATTTATACCATCAAATTTTTGATAAGGTGATAATATGTGGCAATCAAGAAACGATTACTTTATTAGCTGGGAGATTAATGAATTACTGGAAATAAACATAAATAGAATAATACTGCATTAATAATTGGAATCAAAAAAATTATATACAAGATGCTTTGAATTATACTCGAAAAGCTTATTATTCTCAGTATCATACAAGAGATTTGATGAAATATGATTATTCAAATTACGTATTTTGTAATTTCATTACAAATTGTGTATAAAACTTTTGTTGAATATTTTTTTAAAAAAAAAAGAGCTGCATAATTAGTATAATTCAACATAAAACTTTTTAACTTCTGTAAAGGTGTAATTTTTTCTCCCCTGAAATGATACTCTGAAATTGAGGGGAAATATTAATTTGAGAAATAATTCTTACACAATTAAATTTTTATAGATCTTTATAATAAGCAGCAATTATACGAGAACATGACAACTCTTGGGCGTAAAAATATTTGCAATTTTCGCAAAAATTAGTTTACCCAAAGAAAACGAGTTTGTTTGTGGATAGCTCTCTTCATAATTTATTATTTCTGAATAGTATGTTTACTTCATCTGATATTTTAATTTTACTTTCAATATAAATTTTGCATGATTTATATAATTAAAATAAAATAGAAAAATCAAAGGGCCAGTTTCTCAGTCTTAGTCCCTGATTTCACCACATTTTGTTTCTTTCATATGACCACAAGATGCATCATTAATGATTGCCTGCTTTTTACCACACTTCACTACTTAAAGAAATCTCAGAAATATCACTGTACAATTTCAATGGGAGAAAAACAACAATTGAATTTATCCAATCACAACCATGAAGCAATTTAGAAAAAATCTTTTTTCAAATGAAATCTCTTGAATTCAAGATATATCATCAATGGTAATCTATTCAACCATTCTAAAGTTTTGAAAAACAGCACGAAATCATTGAAAAACTTAATTTTTCAACTATTAATAGGTTTTATAAAAATTAGGAGTATTAAAAAGTTGAATCTTTGGCTTTTTATTAATCAAAGATATCCCATTAATCAAAGCATTATAAATTTGCAATTCATTTTTTAAATGAATAATAAACATGCATGAAAATTCATTTGTTTTTATAATAAATTAAAAAGCCTTGAATAAAATGTAACATATAATCATAAAAATAAAATTCTCCAAAGCATGGCATTAGCCTGGGTCGGAGATATTGTGCATCTTTTGTTCCTTTCAAAATCTCATGTATAAAAAAAAAAAGTGAACTCAAATAAAGTAATGAATATTTTGAATTGGCAGATTATTTAGCAATCCACCCCCTTTTTTTTATGATCACATATATACCCAAATCTACTTTTATAAAATTACCAAAATTAGTTCAAAAGTACTATTATGTTCATGAAGCTTGAAATTTTGTTACCATCTCTTATTTTATCACACAAAACCTTTACAAGATAAAAATCAAAATGATAATATAGCGAGATTGCTCTTGGTTCATTCAGACAGTCAAGAGCAATAATGAAGTCGGGGAAATTGGCAAAGGAAAAAATGAAAAATATATCATTGATAAAAAAAATTATTTGTTTGAAGATTAAAGCTTCAATTTGAAGGAAGGGTGAGAAATTACTTTTGCATCAGTCTTAACAACTCTAGATCCAACACCCTACACAATAGATCATTCCAATTTAAAGACAATAGGCCTAAATAAAAATGTTAAACATCAAAATGTTTGGTTTTTGATTTCAAAGAAATAAAAAACTAAAGTAATATAAACAAACATGCTTTACATTAAATTATTCTTGTTCTTTCTCCACTACAAAACTGTACAAATATCCAATTGTTTGCAACTAATTAACATATAAATGAATGAGAAAATTATATATTTAAAAGGCATTTTAGTTAGATTGTGCAAAATTATTAAGAATTATGTTCTGTCTCTAAAAATTCCATTAGTGTGTATAAATTCTTTTATTAATTTACTAAAATCTATTGTTAGATCAATAATTTTATAGTCCCAAACATAATTTTTTAACTGAGCCCTTTTTACACTGTTTGTTTACTTTCAAATTGCATACTACTGCTCAGACTCAAAAAATTCATAAAGAATATAATTTTTGGTAAAAGTATTTAAATACCACTTGGCATATAATATTTGATTATCAGAATGAATAATTTTGATTTTTCATTTTTAAAACAATTTCAAAATGTTATATAGTTAAGTAATGATGATGGTACAGGTCTTTTAAAGCATCATAAATGTGATATTGTAAGAATCCATTTTTAATTAAATTAAGCATTGTGTTTTACTTTATTTTCTTCTAGCTAAGCAACATATTTTAAATTAAACTGAATAAAGTGTATCAAAAGTTCGTATTAAAAAATCATATCCATTGAAGTTTTATTTATCATTGTTATTATATCATTAATTCTGAAAAAAGATTAAGGTATGCCTTTCATTAACTAGTTTGCTAGAAAAAATTTGACAGTCACTAATGTGATTGCATGTAGACAAGTTATAGAATTTAAAAAGCTTTGACCATTTCGTTTTATGGTACTCATAACCGAACAATTGCTCTTAAATTGCAATTCATGTTATGAAACATTATTCATCTGTTAATTGTTAATCAAAGAAACTGCTGTTTCATTCAAACAGATTCTCATTAAAAACAAACATTTGTTAAGGAACAGCAGAATTATTTTTCTTTTACTACAGTATCCTGTATGAAATAAAGATTTTTAAATATTATTATAACATGTTCTACAGCTTCAAATATTGAATTTTATCACTGAATTCACAAAAAGAGAAATATTTCATCAATTTCCATACCTATGTAAGCATTTTAAAGTATTCTCATACAAACAATTTAAATATATGTGTTTGTTTCTCTAAAAGAATAGAACAAAAAAGCTAAGATTAGGCCTATTACTTACCAGGTTGCAGAGGAGCTCTAATTTTAACCCAAAAATCAATGGTCTTTTCTCGTTCAAGTTGCTCATAATCCCAAGGCTCTTTCACTTTCACATCACCATTATGGTCAACATCTATCCAACGACTTTCATTTTCAAGATTAAATACTTCATCTGGATGAACACTATCTAAACGGAACATCACTTTTCCAGGAGTACTTCCATCTGATTCCAAAAAATGCTCATAAGTTCTCGTCTGGCGCACAGCACGTTTATGTCGCTTGAGAGGCTGCTCACTATGTTTGGTCTCATTTGCATCTATGTTATTCACTGAAATGGTGACAGGTATAGGTTCGCTGAACAATTTAGGTTCACGATTATCATTTGCCAACACCATTAGCTCATATAATTTGGGCTCCAACTCCCCTCCAAGTAAAATCTCACCAGTTTGAGGTACTATAATAAACGGATATTTATTGGTATTCACAAAAGCATACACAACTTTATCACCATCTGCATCAGTGGCCTTTACAATGCCAATTCTTGAATAGGGAGGGGTATCCAATGGTATATTCCATTTGTAATAGGTTTTATGAAACACAGGAGCGTTGTCATTAATATCTTTAATGTATACTTTAATAGTAGTACTTGCAGTGCTTCCATCCGAATTAGTAGCATTCAGAATCAATAAGTATTGTTTTTGTATTTCTCTGTCTAACTTTTTAGTTGACAATAACAGAACATCATCTTTTACAAAAATATGAAAATTTTCACTATCTGACAGAGAATACGATACATTTCCAATTGAATTTAAAACTGCTAATGAGCTCCCAATCTTAACAACAGAATTTGGTAATTCATTCTCATATAGGTATCCATGGTATTCAGGTTTGGGAAATGAGAGCATTTTGCTTCTATCCCTAACATGAATAACAAAAGGATGAAACTGAATTCCATCTTTTTTCTCTTCTTGAATCATGAGCTCAATATGTCTTCCAGCTAAATCAGATAATTTTGCAGTTGATATCAAGGATCCATCACTAAGTAGAGCAAAATGTGGGGACACTTCATTTTCAATTATATTTATTCGACCTTCAGAATGCAATTTCTTAATACTATAACCTGGTTGAATATCATGTGGTACAGATATTTTTACAACAGCAAATGCTGGTATCACCAGCAATATTAATGCTAATAGATGCCTTGATATACTGATCATGATGAACAAAGATGACTAGGAACTTAATTTCCAAGGTAAAAGGCCTTGAAAACCTGCATTAGTAAAAAAAAAAGTCAACATTCCTTTACATTAGTATAATAGAATATTTTAAAAAATTATGAAAATAAGTTCAAAATCATTCTTGATCAAGTATTACTTAAAGTCGTGTCAAAATATATACCAATTTAATACATGCTTCAAAATTATATTCAATAACATCTTTTTATGCTAGGTTGAAAAAAAGTAAATTACATATTACATAAAGATTTTACAATTAAAAAAAATCTTAAAATAGATTTTTCTTATTTATATTATAACTATAATGCCTAACAGCAACGTTATTTGAAATTACTTATTCTCCAGCTTATTTCATTTAAATTCTTCTAAGCAAATCTAAAATGAATATTAAAACTGACAAACATTTTAAGAATATTTAGATAAATCATTAATCACTTCTTTTATTCATTTTCATACATCATTTTTTATTTCATCAGATTAAGTAATTAAGATTAGAAAAAATTAAAGATTGTTTAGAAAAAAATTAATATAGTAGGATATTTGTAACTGACAATTTTTCAACCTTTGACAGCTTTTTTAGATATTAAAAAAACACTGATACTATAAATTTCTTATAAGAGCCAACATAATCTTTAATTAATCACTTAGCCAGAATAATTTAAATCTTAAAGAGAAGCACGAATTTATAAAATAAAAGCCGAAATTCAAATTATAAAGCATTTTAAAAGTATTATTTATTATAACCTTCTAGTAATTCATTTAATTTGTAATACATTAAAAAAATTCACTAAATGGTCTAATATAAGTACTGAATTATTTATAAGAAACTTTAACTGTTTATCTTCTTACAGCTTTAAATGTTCATATTCCAAACAATAATTGAGAGAAACTATCTAAAATAAATCATATAAACTGATTAATAATTAAAACGGCATTTGCACAAAATATATTTATTAGAATATCTGAATTAAAGCAAGAATATTAAACTCTGGTAATTTTTGGAGTAACAAAATGTACACATTCCACCCGAAGTACAGAACAACGCTGCGATCGCTGCTCTATCAATTGTTTGAAAACGCGCTCTTCCTAATTGTCAAATTCTAAGCAACGTGAGCAGAAATGTCAGTCTTTGACAATAGAAAAATGAAAAAATTATTCAACACATACCTGAACTTGTAATATAAAGAATTAGTAACTTAAAATATTTTAAAACAATCCATAGTTTAGCCAACTCGTCTCTTTCTTTAAAGTCAAGCCTAATTCCGACTCCTCACCACACGCCCAGCTCGGTCGTCAACGTGCAAACTGGTTGGCCTTTGAACCTGTTTGAAGATGTCGCCGGGTTGCCAATTTTGAGGAAACAATGGCGAAAGAATTTCTCGCCAAAATTTAAATAACAGCTCGCGTTAACCGGTTTTCGAATTCTCTCCCGTGAAACAATGATATATTATCAAATAATAAATGTTGGATTATTATTAAGGAATAAAAGTTAGTTTATTGGTTTAAAATTTCTTCTTAGGCAATAATTAGGCCCCATTTTACTTCAATATGAATGGTATTTTTCTGTTGTTTGTTAAATAGTGCCATTCCTTGTGGATTCAAACTATAATTAATTATCCGATTAACTAAAAATTAAATCTTTAAAAATTTTGCAACATATCATAGATAATATATGATTTCAAAAGTTCATGTAGTTCATGAGGAATATTCGAGTATAAAATTCTATTTGTATTAAATCAAAGCAAGGTAAGGTATCCAACTAAGTCAGTCGGAAATGCCAATTCCAGAACACTTTGTCGATGTTTTTTTATTATTAATAATAATAATTTTTTTTTCTTTTTAAACCACTTGAGATTTTTTTCAGCGGATTTTTTTTTTCTATGTGTATAAAAAAAGAGAGCATAATTTATCTGAAACAAAAAAAAAAATAAAATAAAATAAATTAGAAGGCTCAAACAATGAAGAGAAATTTCGTTTTTTTCGCAAATTAACACTTTGCATGGAGAATAAGCGGGAAATATATAAACATTACAAAACTTTTGCTGGGACAATAAACTATGGAGCTTTATTTTGAGTATATTCACAGAGAAGAAAAAAATTATTATTCATACAACTTTAGAATTATTATTTTATACAACTTTAGAATTATTATTTATACAACTTTAAAACTTTAGGAAACATTTTTTTTTTTTGTGAAAAAAATGGGAATGCAATCATGAAACACATATTTAAATA
Source organism: Argiope trifasciata (assembly GCA_026543055.1). Lineage (NCBI taxonomy): Eukaryota > Metazoa > Arthropoda > Arachnida > Araneae > Araneidae > Argiope > Argiope trifasciata. The sequence goes on from JAPMOQ010038358.1 coordinate 532,118, forward strand.
CCACTAAATATTGACTACTTTTTTTCTAATCCTGTCTTAAACCGATTTAAGACAGGATTTAGAGAGATGAAGTTTCTTAAATAAGCTTAAAGCCAAACTTCTAAAATGGAAAATAACTTCAAGAGCAGGAACAGCATTCATATGAGGAAATTCGTATAATTTTTTTTAGAGAGAAAATTTTGCTATCAAATAGCTAAAATTCTTAATAGAAAATACGCATGTGTTCAGAAAGTGTAAAAATGATGGATTAATTGAAAATAAAAGTGGAAGAGGAAAGAAAGTTATTCTATGTAATGTCGCAAAAAAGAAAATTTGGAAAGTAATCAAGATTGATGTTAAAAAGAGGCACACCTGCAGAAAATGACGCACATTGCAAACACCGTACAGCCCCCTCGCCCCTTTTATTAACTGCAGTCCCCATATTCTCCCCCCTCCTGACTCCGAAGAAACATTAAGATGTAGGAGGAGGGGACGAATTCAAATCTAAGTAATTATATAATACATATAAAGACATTTTTGAATAGTATAGCCTTGCAGCCTATCAATACATATGATTTATTCGACAAATCAAACTAATTTTAAGAATTAAACTAAGTAGAATTTATAAAGACAATTATTAACAAAAATATAATTTAAGTGTGTAAAAGTATTTGGAATAATGATTGAAAGCATAATGAGTATAAAAGTGAATTACACATTATATGTGTTATTTCAGAGGAGCTTCCCAGAAATAAGCAAAATTCAAAAATTTCACAGAAATTGTTAATAAACCAATGTGAAACTTAATCTATACTTATAATAAAGCTCAGTGTGTGTGTGTGTGTGTGTGTGTGTGTGTGTGTGTGTGTGTGTGTGTGTGTGTGTGTGTGTGTGTGTAATGACACACATATATATATCACACAATTCGCATTTGTTTCATTTTTTAAAGTAACAAGAGATTTGTACAAATTATATATCTTTTTAAAGTATGAAATTTTTAATACATTACTGAAAAAGAAAATTTTATTTGTTCTTTGTTTTTTAATCATTGAAATCAGGATAGGGGGAAAAATTTGGGTAATTCTAGCAAAAAATTTTCGAAATTAATTTATGAAATTTATTCTCAATTTTTTTTAAATTTCTGATGATACGTTTTATATTCAAGTTTTGTACATATATTACGAAGTTCTTTGTAATACTTGAATCATATAAGTTCAATTTTTTTTATTTGAAATTATTTAAATTATTTACTCTTTTAATTTTTTCATTGCTGATTGCAAAGACTGAAAAAAAAAATAAAGGTTGCGTTTCAGAAAAAAAAAGAAAGGCCTAGGTTCCCTGGGCACCCTTTTATGTAGGTAGGTTACAGAGAGGCAATTACTTTCGTTTCTACGAAAATTCAAAAACATTGTTTTCTGTATTGGTTACACTCAATTTAATGAAGGTTGCAGCAAACGGAAATGCTTAGTCTGCCTTGTTAATATTAGGTTGGGAAAAAATAAACCCATTATCATCTGTGAACACGATTTTATTTGACATGTTTCAGATTACCAATTTCGGTCAAATATGCAAGGATCTGTTCAATAATTTGTTGCCATTTTAATGATAGCTTAGTAATGCTACTCTCATGGAAATCTTGGTCCTTTTTGATGAAAAACTCCAGTAGTTGAGTTTCGCAATCTTCTCTTGATGCTAGTTTATTATCACTAAGGAAGTTTTACAATGCTCTAAAAATTTTGTAATCACTTGGTATCAGGTCTAAACTATCTGGTGGATGCATTGAAAATGCCTAACTAAGCTCTCGGAGTTTCCGGAGAGCCATTATAGACGAACATGACTTGGAGTTACCCTAATGGAATGGCTCTCTCCTGTTGGCCAATTCTGATCAATCGCTAGCTTCAAACTGTCCATTTACTGACAGTAGTGGTCCGAATTTAGTGTTTGGCCATATAGAAAGAACTCCTAATAAATTTGGAAAATAAGTTTAGTAGTTCCTAATGAGTTTGGCCATATGAAAACAGCTCCTAATAACTTTGGAAAATAAGTTTGGTAGTTCCTAATAAGTTTGGCCATATGGAAACAACTCCTAATAAATATGGAAAATAATTTTGGTAGTTCCTAATAAGTTTGGCCATATGGAAATAATTCTTAATTATTCCTTTTCGGTTCCATTAAATGCACAACAGAACCTACCTGGTTCACAGACTATTAACATACAGGTCAACATCGATTTATTCTGCGATTTTATCCACACTTCCAACGAGGGGAACGGAATTGAAGCCAAGATTGCAATGTAATTGGCAATTACAATATCGGGACCATAAACGCCATTCAGAATTTTAGTCACCTTCATTGCATTTTCACCTTTATCAAAGAAAAAACGGTAAAATATACCGAATTTTCATTTTGTTGACTTTCATTTTGAACACCTCGTAACTCTCAATTGAATAGACCAAACAAAAAAACAGCAAAGAAATTTGTTTAGTCCTAAATGTCACCTTTAAAACAAGTATAAATCTCAAATTGTTTGATCGATACTTTACGAGATATCGATCACTACAGCCACCTACGGAAAAAAGAAAGTATTTCCTTTTCCCCAACCTAATATAATAATTTCCCTTGTCATATCTAGGGTGGGCAACATTGTCGAATGTATTTCCCTTTTACAAAGATTTTTCAAAATACATCTTAATTATGGTTAACACAAAGTTTCTTGCCATGTCACTATTTTAAGCTATGGGTCCAGTTAGGTCGAAATTTACTTTAGATGACCATTTTAATTAATTTTTAAAATGCTGTCAAGCTGGTTTCAAGCATTAATTCAAGTGGAAGAATCTTGGTGGAATGGTCAATTTTGACGAAAAATTGCGATATTTGTCAAAATAGGCGATTTTTTCAAATTTTCAGTTTATTTTTCTTAAGGCTTTACTTTCTACATATGTAGATTAACTACAAGAACTCAATTCTATTAACTTAACTGTACGAAATTATCAAGTTCCTTTAAAGCATTTTTTGAAATCAAATATAACAGCGCAAAGATACATTTTGAAAAGAACACCTCAAGATCTTCACCTTTATAATTCAATCTATGAGTCCTATAGGGCAGCAGTTTGCAAAAGTTGCATATTTTAATCAACTATATTGAACCATGTGATGAGTTGGATGTGTTCAATTTCGGCCATAACACCACGAGTTGATACTGAAAATTGTTTCTTACACCACGACACTAAGAAAATTAGATCCGCTTATGTAGTGTAATTCGTCTAACAGTAAACGGCTTAGAGAGCTCTGAATTCAAGCGACCTGCCGAATTATGAAAGACCGAGTTATCACCTTTCACGTTTTTCCAATGACTATTATTTGTTGCAAGTCCTAGAGTTAGTACTGTGGTGGTATCTTAATAAGCCAGTAAAAACCATTGGGTCATTTTTGTATAGCGGATAAGTTACACGACTGCAAATCGTAAGGTCACGAGTTCGATTCTTGGCTGAACTCAATACTCCACTCAATCTTTAGACAAAGCGCCAAGCAGTAAGATTAAAACGCGTTTATCAGAAGTTCTTCTGAATAGTAATTAATTATACCTTTAAATTACTAGGATAGAATAATTTATTATTAAAGAAGTATATAATGTTTTTCTTTTTTTTTTTTCCTAATATAAAACTGTTAAACATTGTCGAGCAATTTTGTCAACAGATTTGGCTAAATTTTAATTTGAACCAAAGGCATCTATATTTGCCAATTGATTACTTCTTGGGCAGACGGCGCTTATATAGAAATGTATCAAAATTGTAGTTAAATTTTTAATTAAATGAAAAGACATAAAACAATAATGTTTTCTTCTTTAACTTTAGATTATATTACTGAAAAAGAAAACCAATATTAAAATTTTAAAATGTGTCTTTTTATTGTCTAATTTTATTTCTGTGGAGCTTTTAATCTTTAATTTTAACACAACTTTCAAACTATTTCATTACGATTAATAACTATACTTTTTAGGGGGGGGGGGGAAGGTCTCAGATTCTGGTTCTACAAATAATGAATTTGAAGCTTCCCTCAAACAGAGGGGAATGAATAATTCATTTCACCTTCGATGCTTTCTTTACGGAAATTCTAAGAAGAGTCTACAAAGCATAAGATTTTATCAAGCAGCTAAGATTTTCGATCCTTCTGCAAGAAAACCCAAAAAATTGTCGCAAAATGAACTTTTCTTTGCGAAGGGAAACTTGGACAGATTTTAAAGAAAAAGTGTGGAAATCTGATCAATGTGCAATAACGTAAGCAAGATATTCACTTTCGTCGGAGTGACCCTAGAAGATGCAACCAGATTGCTGGTTATTTAACAAAAAATTTTCATTAGAAAACGGAAAAAGAAATATTACTTTTATTGCTTTTGCTATTAAGTCCATAAAATATTGCAGGTCTTGCACTATGCGTGGTACGTTCTAACTTGTATTCTTTAATCTATTTCTATTTCATCAACTTTAGCACTTTTTTGTTTTAAAAATGAATCATAAATAAAGAATAAATTATGCATTAATAAAGAATAAATTATTCATAAACCTTGAAAATGTTTAAAGAATAAGCTTTAAATTTGTCTAAAGCAAACTTAATATTTTGGGAAATTTTTGTGGATTCAGAAAAATGGAACTGGCATTGTAATCCTCACAGCTGGAAATTATACCAATTAGTATTGAACTCTTCAAATTTGTCTTGCTGTTGTATGCATTTACATTTATTATTGTGTGAAGTTCATTTCTAAAAAATTCAAAAAAAAAAAAAAACTATTTCAGATCAAAAGAAAAGAATTATTTTACAAATAATAACAATTTATTAAATGCATAGTCAAAAATACAATGGCAACATTGTTTCGATATAAATATGAAAACGATTATAGTTTTGTTATAGAAATCTGAAGTTTTAATAACAGATAAAATTATTCAAATAAATAATAAATTACTTTCACATAATATACAATACATCAGTTAAAACAACAATGATTTTTCTTAGTCTCTTGAGAAGCTTTCACAAGGATTTTATTTTGCTTTGCAATCCTCTGATGGTCTAATTCCACTTTTAATCTATCGACCACCAAGATATTTTCTAATGATCCGGTTCAATATACAGTTTTAAAAGAAGAATATGAAGCGTTTCATAATGATGAATAAAATAAAACAACTTTTAATTTGGTAGTTAAAAAACACTCCCAAGGAGTATTCATAAAGTGTGATGCAGCACTATTTAATTCTAACAGATCAACCCTATTCAGGTAATCATGTGATGATTGTACACTAGTCAGTTTGAAATCAGCTCCTTACATAACATTCTAATCAACATATCATATCATGTTTCATCTATTTAGGATTCTCTTAATCCCACTTAAGCTAAACAATATAGTGTAAGGCTTATTTTCTGTGAAGCTTTCAAGTAAAAAAAAAAAAAAAAAAAAAAAAAGGGTATTTCCAAAAAAATTTCACCTATAGTTCTTTGAATTTATTTTTAAGTTTTTACTCGTTTTTATTTTCAAAAATAATAGCTAATATTCTTATAATAAAAAATATTATTTTTAACTTCTTATTAATCCTAACCAAATCATTTCAGAATCTCAAGAAGTTATATTTAGTAACATTAAGAAATTTTAAGGCAGAATGGCTCACATTTTTTTAATGGATGGAAAACATTTTTAGAATAAGTTTGAGATGAAAACTCGTTAAAAATGGCTTCATTTATAATTTTCTTTTGGTTTTTATTGAAATGAGCAAAAAAAGATTTTTTTATGTACAATAATTTATATGATGTCTCTTATGTCCCAAAATCAATCAAAGAAATATTTATTTTTCATTAATAAAATTATGTAGCTAAATTTTTTTTTCTTTTATAAATACATATATATAATATAATTTTCGCCAACAAAAACTGAGTGTATGCCAATATTAAACTTGTGTCACAGATTTCTCTTGCTTACTCTAAAATAAAATATTGCTGGGAAATAGGATATAAGATAAAATTCGCAAAGTAAGAAAATTAATAAATGAGAGAGAAATAAATTTTTCCTTATATTCGCTGAAATAAAATATTTATGTCAAAAAATGGCATCTATTGATACTTTTGCAGTTTTAAAACATACAGTGTTTAGGGACTACAAAATTGCTTCTTTCCAACTTTGCTTGAGTTTTTTTAGATGAGCTATTAAGAAGCTTCAATTGAAAATGTTAGCACTGTTTGAAAGCCCTCTTTTCCAAACGAAGATGTGTTCAGTCTCGTCAAGTTCCAGGGTTGCAAGATTTTTGAACGTTCAAACATATCGCACTTTTAACTCACTTTTTTTTTTTTTTTTTTTTCTTTTATAATCTCAATTTGTGCATCACAATAAATCTTTGGATTGAATTTGAACCAAGGTTTACAATTCTTTAGAGGTTGAAAAACCATTGTTATTCTCAATTTTCTTTGATCATTATCCACATAATAGACCATCAACGTATTCGTGATCTAAAATCACATAAATGAAACTATAGGTGTATGAAATTGCTTGGCGTCATTTTTTGTATGAAATGCTTTTATTAATTCTAAAATTAAGTAATTTTCACTGTTAAGGCACATATTATCAAATGCTTTTATCAACCTAAAATTCATTACAAGAAACCAGCGACCTGTTGCCTTTTGGCTATTCGAAATTACTACATATGGCACAGCACAGAAAATATGTACACAGTGATGAATGACCAGTAGCAAGTGAAACTGCCAAAAAACACAGCTGATCTCGCCAGTCACGCAGATGTAAATGACATCGAAAAATTTGTTAAAAGAGAATATTACATTTTCCGAAGCAGCCGCAAACAACTCAAATGTTTCTGACACGCAGACAATTTCAGTTTCACTCGCAGATAAGTACAAGTAAGGATCTATTCTATACAATAAAAAAAAAACTGCTTATCACAGACTGAAGATTACAATGAATCAGTCACTCTGCACCAGATGAAATCTATTAGTTTTAATGAATGTTGCTCCATGAAAATCTTCATCGTGGTTCATTCTTGTTGTAACAAATGTCGGTAGATGAAAATCTTCATCATGATTCATTCTTGTAACAAATGTCGCTAGATGAAAATCTTCATCATGGTTCCTTCTTGTAATAAATGTCGCTAGATAAAAATCTTCATCATGGTTCATTCTTGACGTATATGCCTAATGTGGAAATGGATTGCCGCAATGCCATTCAGTTTCCCAAATGAACGGAGTCGATTTATCAATTCCTCGATTCGTACCCTGGGAAAAATAAACCAGAGTACATTTTGTGATATGCAAGATTTTGGAAGTTGTCAATAAATGCCTCTGGTGTTCAGTTCCTTTTCCCCTTTTTCAATGCAGTCTCTTATAAGCTCCACTTGGCAGGTGTATTGAAAAATGTTAGAGAAACGTTTCCTCCTGGCTTGAACAAACCCGGAGGTGCTGATGGCAAATGTGTTTTAAGTAGAGATGAGGCCGCCAATTGCAGACGCTTTCACAGTTCCGTGGTGTTTTCCGCGATGTATTTTTTAGACCTGTGGGGTGGTTCATGCGTCTCTACAAGGGCAACTTCCCCTTCGTCTTTCAGAGATCCGGAAAATTCTTCCTCCCTGAAATTTAATAAAAGTCACTTTTTAATATGGATTATATAAAGATGTCTAATACCCTTATTAGATATGCACTAAAGTTACAAATGTCACTTTTGAACATATCTTAATAAGAGTACATATTATGCCAGATAACATTTATACAAAAAGTGATTAGAATTAAAATATTCCTATTAAGAATGTAGTGGGAAAAAATTAATAGCCAATTGAAATAGCCAACTGAATTTAAAAGATAATAAATGTAAGTAATTTAAGAACATTGAAAAACAAAGGACTAAGCAGCTTTTTTTTAAAAAAAAATGAAAGATAGGATTATATAAGCAAACAACACTCTTTCGTTTAGGTGTGATTCAATTTTCATTATATGATAGTTTAATAGTATGATATATGTAAATAGGTAAATATAAACTATGATATAGGTAAATATAAACAGAAAATAGAGTAAAATTGCAATAGATGCAATAAATGTAATTACTATGTAATATCAATTTTAATATGGCGCCTATTTAGTACAATCGTAAAAATTAATACTTAGCCAAAAAGGACTTTATTATTCAGCCATCTTGAATAGTAAGTTAACTCCCCACAAATAATCAAGTTTTGAAATATTCTTAAAGGAGAAAAGAGTCTCCAAATAAATGTGGGAACTTCAGAACGATTTTTGTTTCTTTACTTATTATTATTATTTACTAGCCGCCTTTGGCGACCAGCTGGTTCGCCATGAGTAATGCGTTCTAAAATTTCCAATTAAATCATATATTTTTTAGACAAAATTTAAGAAATAGTTTAAGTTAAAAGATTCAGTTATTAGTAGTTAAAGAGTCGGTAACTTTATGCGGAAAAACTTTTTGAGTTTAATGCTCTAATAATTTATCAATTATGCTTCCAAAATATTAAAAATGTTTTTTTCGGTGATATTGCCAAAATGTTAACTATGTTTTTTAAAGAAAGCGAAAAAAGGGAAAAATTATTGAATTAATGATACAGATATTGCAAACGATTATAGAAATATGCCATTAAGTCGGGATTTCAATGCATACCCTGTCTAAATTCAATCAGGTTTACCGTAAATAAAGATAATTTATGGAATTAATGATATAAATATTGCAAACGATTTCTTAGAATCCTTTGCCTTGCATTTATTTTTTTTAGAAGATATCACATTTTATATTTATGTTATTTTATCCAGTCACGTGCTGAAAGTTGTATTTCTTTAGATTTGTTTTGCGATGATAGTTGTTGTTTTTTTATTTGAACTTCCGGCATTCTTTTATTTTATCCAGTCACGTGATAAAAACATAGTTAAAATATTTCTTTAAAAATTCGTTAAAAATAGAAGCTTGAGTTATACATCAAAACACTGATACCATTAGAAAGCTAATTGTTTTATCTTTAAATTGATGTTCAAATCATGTTTGTCCGATAATAATTTCGGAAGTTATAGCGGAAAAACGTCGAAATTTCACTTAAATTTTAATTAATTCAAATTCTAATTAAAAATTCAAAAAAAAAGGGCTCCGAGGTGCACATTCCCGACCTCCAAGGTATACATGTACCAAATTTGGTAGCTGTAGGTCCAACGGTCTGGCCTGTAGAGCGCCAACACACACACACACACATTGAGCTTTATTATAAGTATAGATTATTGTAACAATATATTTAAAAAAAGGTGGCAAAACCCACTTTTGTTTCTTTTAAAGTTTTGATTATGTCATGTATGTTTAATTTGTTAAGCAATATTGTATTTTATGGTAAATAATTTTTCTTTAATCAGAACTCGGAGAAGTGGTATTCTTTAAGAAGCAATAAGAACTACTTGTTCTGAAAGAATGAATCCTTTTCTTCTGTCATCTCCTGGTTATTCTTTTTTAAACAATGTTTGTGAAAACGAATTCTGAATTCGAAAAGAAAAAAAAAAGAAAAAGGCAGCTGTGTTCTGGCTAAAAAGGTCAATGTTTATTTTAATCAAACCTTTTTCAATATCATGGAGTTGGCAAGTTTCAATGTGAGATGGAGTCTAAATTAATTACATTAATGTCTAGGGCAAATCTGCCCACACTACATAAAGTTCATTGAAGCATTTTTTTAGTAAGATCATCTTTTCCAAGTTTTCATGATTTTAAATTATATTGGCAGATAGTTTATGATTATTTGCCGCCATTCTCGCATTCGCAAAAATTCTTTACAATAAATACCAATGAATTTGAAATTTTGGTGGAAAACAAGTAGATTTATATTTACTGCTTATAAGTTTATTGAATTTTAAAGTTGTAAAGGATTCATAAAAGGTTCGACACTCCTGATAAAGGATATTCAAAGTATTTCTGTACTCACTGTTCCGGGTCCTCGAACAAAGGATTACTGGCAGGTATCATGAGGTCCGCGTCTCCTTCCAGGGCCGAGGGCCCTCCACTGCTAGTGGCTCGGGCCGTACTGCTATGGCCCAGAGAGCTGCGGCTCTCATTGAGAGAGGAGCCTCCCGTAGAGAAGCTGTTGTCAGTATGGTGGCCACCGAATGCAGAAACAGTGCCATCCCTGTGGTCGTGGCCGCCTATGTAAGAGATGCCTTCCATGCCGCGGAGGGTCAGGGAGAGGTGAGGGTCCTCCAGACTCCCTCCTCCGTCATCATCTAGAGGAATACTCATCTGCAAAACCTGAAAAGAAAAATCCAGTCAGCATATCGTTATAGGATTCCCGAAACATTAAATCACACGAGGCTAAAACGGTGGTTACACGACCTGCACCGTTTGCAGACGAGGTATGAGTTCCCCTTCGACCCGTCTTGCGGTTTTCTGGGCTCCTTTGATGCCAGAGCGTTTTACCGGCAAAATGCTCTGGCTTCAAAGGAGCCCAGTAAACCGCAAAATGGTTCGAAGGGGAACTTATGCCTCATCTGCGGATGGAAGCGTCGTAGGAGCGCCGCTTATCTATTGCGAGCAATAGATGATCACGCCTACTAATCACGTGACCACAACGAGACAATAGCAAATAATAGTCTCGTCGGGACAAACGTTGTCCATTGCCTCAACTGATCACACGAGGACAATGCGGGGACAACAGTCAGAAAGCCAATGATTGCGCGCAGTAGTTAGCCTCGTGTGAACCCATCTTTATATCTTCAACCGATTGAAAGCTTGTCACATTCAAGAAGAGAGGCAGGTAAACAGGCACACATATTTATAGAAATTGTTTTTGTACTGATCATTTTTTT